>CM021765.1:196740453-196829394 GCA_011076525.1 Nettapus auritus
AAAAAAAAAAAAAAAAAAAAGTGATGTAACTAGTAGTCACAATACCAGAATAAGAAATCAGTCGTGCTACTAGGGGACTGTATATACTGTATACACTGTATATACTGCACTATATACTACCACCCATATAACACTGTTGTGAAAAGTGTCTGTTGTAGGACAGTTAAAGTCTGATATACTGGAAAGATGATTTGTTAGTTTTTATATGGAAGACAGATTTCTGCATTAAATGGAAATACATTAGGTATTATAGCTTCTTTCATCATTATGTATTAATATATTTTAGTTTTGACTATTCTAGAATAATATATTCTACAGCTGACATACCCTTATTGTAATGGAGAAATTTTCCATAATGCTGACCTATTATAAAAGGAACTTGATGCCATCTCATGCATTTATGCAATGTTTAAATTGATTTATTCAAACTGGTTAGAAACCTTTATTTAGTTCCTCTAAAAAATTAACTATTAAGTGTTATATTGACAAAAACTTATACTCTTTTGGGCTAATGTATTCTACTCAGTCCACAGAGTAAGAAAATTCTCATAATATTTGCAGATTAATTAATCTAACCACATTGAAGGTTCTTATTCCTCTACCAAAACTGAATTCTTCTGCTAATCTAGCTGCAATAGGTGTAATTGTGCTGCAATATGAATAGCATAGAAGATCATGCTTATGATCAGGCCCTGAATTTATCAAGACCACTGTGGACAGAGGAGAATAGGGGTAGCAACATGCAGCAAAATATGCAGGTAAGGATCCAAACAGGGAGCGTATCTCTGTTGATGACAGCTGTCTAATGCCTCTCTGTCAACAAAGAAACATCAACAGGATGCTACTTTTATGAACAACACCCCTGCTGTAGATGCTGTTAGTCAGCCCTGCAAGTAGATATTTCCTTACTTCTACTTTGTTCCCATGGACTGCAGAGGAGTAGGCAGAGGTAAAAGTGGAGAGATTATTCCCCATATTGTCAGTCTTGGATGAAAAATGGTTCCTTTATAGGATTAGAAGTCAAAGCCAGTGGTTGGGATTAAGTCTTCACAGCCTGATAGTTTCTCTGTTTCTCCCCATTTTCTCTTTTGAGTACAGCATGGTGGTATTCCAGGGCATTAATGCTGTAGACATGATTAAAGCATTTTTTTTATTATTTTTTTTAATGTAAGCAGCACAAATCCCAGCTGGCTAACTCTCAGTAGTGTTGGGTCCAGGGGTCCCAGCTCAGGCCAACACTGCCCAAAATCTTCATTAAGGATTTGGATGAGACAGGCTGCAGCCTAAGCAAGTCTGCAGGAAGTACAAAATGAGGAGGAATGGCTGATGCTGTCATTAAGAGGGACCTTGACAGACTGGAGAAATGGGACAAGAGGAACTTTATGAAGTTCAAGAAAAGGAAAGGAATACTATCCTTGGTAATATCCTGGGGTAATAACCCCAGGCACCAGGACAAGCTGGGGCTGACATATGAAAAGTACTTTTGCAGAGAAAGATGGGGGGTCCTGGTGGATCCCAAGCTGTACACAAACAGGCAGTGGACCCTTGCAGCAGAGATCATCATCTTCCTGGGCTGCATTAGGCAGAATGTCACCAACAGGAAGCTATCCTTCCCCTCTTCACAGCACTGGTGAGACACAAATGCAGTGTTATGTCTAGTGCTGGGCTCCCCATGGACATACTGGAAGGAGTCTAACAAAAGGACATGACAATATCTGAGGAGGGTCTTACATAGTAGGAGAGGCTGAGAGAGTTATGACTGATCAGCTTAGAGAAGAAAAGGTGCAGGGGGATCTGGTCAATGTGTATAAATACCTTATGACAGAAAGAAAAGAAGATGGAGTCTAACTCTTCTTGGTTCACTTATTCGAGTGATAGAATAAGAGTCAATGGGCACAAACTGAAATTCAGAAAATACTGATAAAATATAAGAATAAACTCTTTCACAGTGAGTGTGGTCAAACAATAGAATAAGTTGCCAAGAGAGGTTTTAGAGTCTCCATCCTTGAAGATATCCAAAATCCAACCAGACAAGGCCTTTGGAAGATAATTGTATCTGACCCTGCTTTGAGCAGGAGTTGGGACTAGTCTACTGAGTTGCCTTTCCACCTCAACAGATATTTGATTTTAAGTATAGAGTACAAACAATGCAAAGACTACTTTTGCTCTCACTTACATCATAGAATTTAAGGTGAAACTCCCTTGAAAGACATACTTTAGCATTTCTGAAGGGAAGTAGTTTAGTGTTGTTGTTGTTTTTTGTTGTTTTTGTTGTTTGTTTTTGTTGTTTGTTTTTTTGTTTGTTTTTGACCAGACCCCTAAATGCTGTTGCAGAAACTCAGCAGTCAACTGTGAATAATTTATCTTCTTCCTCTCACACTATTTAACTATTTACTAATGACTCTATCATTTGTACATTCTCTATTTTCTGAGTCTTCCCTTAAGTCTTAAGTCTGATAAAATGCTTTTCATATTGAATGATTCATCCCAGGTTGATCTTGAGTAAACATTGTTGTTTTCCTTCTTCCTTCAAAAGTTTTCTTAAAATATTCTCCATATCATCTTGCTCTATGCTGTGTAGAACTCAGTTGAAGAAAGTCCATCTGGGACTCTTGGTTATGGACTGTATATGTCTACCTGTCTGTCTTTGTTCACTGTGTATCATAGATACATACATTGACATCATCTTTGTTTACTTTGCTTTCTTATACTTTTGCTTTTTCATATACTTATTTTAACAACATATGCTTTTTCAAGCTATAGATGATTTTCCAGCTCTGTCACACTCTGGAACTCATCCCTCCAAGAAGCCAACTAAGTTATTTGATTTATCCAGCCCATGGCACCCAACTATTTTAACTGGAATTGTTCTCACTCTTAGTTTGATTTGATAAAGAAAACACTTTATTTTCTATACATTTCCATACAGTCCAGACAGCTTGCTGATACTTCTCCAGAAGGCTTTTTCTCTTTTTGTTCATTATATCTCAGCAGTATCCAAATAACTCTCTACTTTTTTTTTTTTTTTTTTTTTTTTTAACCTGCAAGACCAGAAGGTTGGATTTGGCCTTTCCATCTGTCTTTGCTCAGAACTTGCAGCAACTGCAGATACATGCAGTTAAGGTTTTGTTCTCCTACACACCTGAGTTCAAAAGAAGGTAAATTTCTGTGGCCTTATGGAGTACAGGATAATTAAGGAAGCTCAACTCCAAGACAAATCAATTGGGCCTTGTCACCTGCACAATTAGCTTTCACCTCCTATTTCTCCTTGCATGTGGCTCAGAATTCCCTACATTTAGAGTAAAGCTAGTACCTTCTTATGCGTTGCTAATTCTTAAATGTCAAAAACACTACCTGGTGGATCTAGAAAGACATATCACCAAGTGGGAGAAAAACCACAGTGTCATACACCAATGAGATACTACGACTCTCAAGATAGAGTGTTCAAAATAGGTTAACCAGAAGGCCTTCTTGGCTCAGATTTTAAAAGACCTGGCAGAGTGGATGCCACCCACTTCACTTGACTTAGGTGTCATAACACCTAATCACAAGTAAGAGAGAGGACTGAGAGGTATATTGGGAATCAGGAGTTCAGAAGACTCCCCCTTCCTCCAGCTTTCTTCAGATTTCTAGTCTTTGCTGAGAGCAGAACAAGGGAAAAAATGAGCATTTATTTTTATGTTATTTGCTGTCCTTACAGATGTAAAAAAGCTGTTATTACATGACAATAAATTCAAGAAAATGGGCCAGAGTCCAAAAGTTTCATTAACCACACGCAACATACAACACACACTAATACACACTACATATATGTCTACCTACACATATGCAGACAGATAAATATTCACCTACATCATTGTGGTTGCAGGGTTTTCTATACCAGAAATGCAGAAGACTGTGAATCCAGAGGGGAATTGTTTTGTTTTGTTTTAATATTATACATTTTTCTTTGGAAGATCAGAGCAATTTTTCATTAAACAACGAATAAAATCATGAAAAGACATTTCTCTGACCAGCAGACTGGTCCAGAAACCTTCTGGAAATAGCAGTAATCTACCTTTTGCCCTTGGTTCATTGTGAATTCAGAACCACCCAATGAACTGGCTTTGGATTCACTAGAAGTTTTCTTGAATTACACACCACATATATTTGCCCCATAATGCTTGAACTTGTTTTGTTTAAGTCATCTTACAAAGCAGCTCCGAACATCTGGAGCCTTCCAGTTTTAATGATATTTCCTTTAGTGACAGACTTAGAAATAGCCTCATCAAACATAATGACTATGGGATGAGTTAAAATGTGGTATTATTGCCTCTTCTGAGCAGCTAATGTCTATTTTGTAGCTGATAAATTCCCTAGGCTAAATTACACCCTTGGATAGGAAATGGCTATTGCAAAAATGAATGGGAGTTTGACATGGTCATCAAGGGATGATAAGTAGCCCTCAGGGAAAACAGAACAAACACAGTATCTCTTCTAGTATTCGATTCCACTAATTAAGAAATCAGAATGTTACAGAAAAATATTGATGGTGAACAGATGCATTTGCTGAATGATTATTTCAAGTCTGATTTCTAAAGCTAACATATACAACAGAGCACTCAATATTTTCCCATGAACTTTAGATGTCTAATTAAGTGTTATTATCAATTCCCTGTAAAGCACCAGGAGTGTGGCAAGTGTTTTGTTAAAGGTCATCTTTCCATATGAAACATTTTGTATCTAACTTAGCTGAAATACAGCTAATACACTGATCTTACTGGCAAACTGCATTCTCCACATTGGTTGTGTCCACACACTCTCTACCTTATATTGTAAATTCTTGAGGACATCATCAATATGGAAGTGATTCCAGCCCTAGACACCGTAAATGGAATGCAATCATTTTAGTTAGGTTGTACAAGACAGTCAAATTTTCCATTTTTTCATTGTATTCCACGTATTCAATCAAACTGGGTAAGTAGTCCTACCATACAACTGGAAACTAAGACACAGGAAAACTAAAGTTAATAAATACAGATGCTAGAACTGGTCACTAATATGCAGGTTGTTTGATCTCACATTTAGGTTGATGAGTGCTCTAAGTAATCTTTGACTGTCAGATCATTTACATATCTCAGTGCTTAAAGAGATATGCTTAAGATATCTATATTGGAAAATCCTGGGCCAAAGTTTAAAATCCTACTGACATTCATTAAATGTGTTATTGTATTTGGGTTTTACAGCTTCTGATGTCTCCTTGTTGTTTATGATTACTTTTCAAACCTAGATAGCCCATGAAAAATTATAAATTAAGAATGCTTGAAAAAGAGTGGACATCACAAAGAAGGACATCACAAATCACTAATGTTCTTCATATTTAGTCATGCACATTTCCTAATTTCTTGACAAAGTATCTACTCCCCAAGATGATCTGGAAGCACTTTATTTCACTTTTGTTTTCCTTTCAAACTGAGTGTATTTAGAATAATCATCTGTTGCTTGTTTTGGGAAGAAAAATTTTAAAAGATCTGTGGGCAGCTGAACCATGAAGCACTCGGAGGAAAGGACCTCGTATTTCTTCTTCCCACTGGAACATGGTCTTAGGATATGACACATAAGAAAGCATCTTGCTCTTATAAATTCAGCAGAACAGAAGTCATTGTTGTTAATATTTGTTTTACTCAATGCTGTAAGCTTCAACAAAAATATCTGCCAAAGGCAGTTGGAGCATTTTGAACAACCTGTGTCCCAGACTGGTGCTGTAGTCATTGATGTGAATTAGGAGCATCTTTACAAGGCTTTATCTCAAGTCTCTGAAACCAATTTTACAGTGAAGGAAATTTGGCTGATCGGCAACCATTAGTAACACTGTGCACTGAAAGTGAAATGTATTTTATCTGTTAAGAACTGGACCTAATGATGAGTTAGAATCAATACTTAGAATTCAGTCATGGCAGGTTACCTCCTCAGGACTGGGAAATACATTTCCCAAGTCGGCAACAAATCCACAAATCCACAAATCCTGCTCTTTCTTCAAAGAGCCTAAGGACACAGGGAACCTCTGAAAAATACTGTTTCATTGCATGCAGAAGGCAGTACAAACTCAGTTCCATCTCTTACCATGAAGATGATGTTGGAATAACCCAAAAAGTCCTAGAATATAAATTAGTGAAGCCTCATATTTTAGGAAATGGTGATATACAGAAACACTTCTGTATATAATAGTCTTTCCAGCTAATGCTGTGATAGCTTTTTTCTGTACTTTTGAAACTGTCATATTTAAGACCTTTGGTGAAATAAACCTTTAATTAGTAATTTAATAAATAATTGATATATAATCCTACTGATGTCATTTGCTTTATCAGTAGGCTTTTTTCTTTAAGAAACCAAAGGATGAGATACTGTCTAGGAGAATGACTGACTTAGAAACGAAGCACTGATGCCTTACAGAGTTTATCTCTGGTCTTTCATGTTTTCTGCTGTACTTTTCTTTACCTTACTCAAAGTCAGATTCTAAACTGAATATTCCAGAACAGAAAATATGCACTTGCACTGCATATTGAGGCAGATTGTTGAACTTCTCTGAAAAAAACATTTCATCTCAGACTGAGATCCTTTCATTATTTAAAATACTTTCCTTTCTTCCAGTCATTCTCTTGTAATTACAGCTGATCTACTTTGCACAACAGTCAATTTCCTAAATCCCAATGACTCACAGAAGTTATTTGCTGGATCAGAACTGGCCCAAGCATGCGAAACTGCAGACCTTCCTGACAAAGTAGATTTTCTCAGAAGCACAGCTGGACTTTGAAGAGTAGGAAGAGCCTAAAGTTGAATTCTTTGTAGACTGGGGTTCTAGTAAACAATTTTTATGGAATTCAAAATGGAATTGGTGCCTACTCAGTTCCAGAAAATGAAGTAAGTGGACTCACTTCTTCCTCTTCTTTAACTCTTGTCTTATTCATCAGGTAGTGAAGTTGGCAAACATCTCACAGAATCGCAGTTGTGCTTATGCAGAAACTTGAAACAGATTTTAATAAGAAAAAGAGGTAAAGTGCACTGTTTGGGCACAGTGCTTGGCCAGACAAATGTATTGACCAACCACATGCTTACATATAACACAGTCATTTTTTCCCTTTCTTCCTATTTTCCTAAACTTATTTCCCATTCCACCTTGGTGACTCCCTTTCCTCTGTCCTTGAGTCTTCCCAAATTAACAGCCCTCCTAGTTATTTTTTCCCTGTTGCTCCCCCTTTTGCTGTATTTGTACACAAAACTGATAATTCTAATAGGATTACCTTGATTGTCTCAGTCATAGTAGTTGTTACTGAAATGGTTCCTCAGGCTATGACATCTCAATTCCCCAGAAATCTCCAGCATTACTTTTTAGATGTCACTGGGGTCTGGCAGTCTTTCATACAACTTCCCTTAAACACCTCTGAAATCTTCTAATCCTCATGGTACTCTGTGTCTTTTGCAACTTCTAACTCTGTTAGCTGCTGTATCCACCCGTTCCTCATGGTCTGGTCAGCTAGCTAAGCCTCAGGCTAGGGCCTAGTGAGCAGGCTACACCCCTTCCCAGACACATTTGTATTCATGAAAAGGATATTTCAGGAGTCTTCAAGAAACAGCTTGAAGATTAATTTTCCTACTATTATCCACTCTGGGGGAGCAAAGACTGCTCTGGAGGTAGCCTTATATGTACAGTACCATTGCATGGTACTTGCACAGGTTGAATAAGTATACTAAAGGTGATCTTCATTTGACCTAAAATTTAAATGCCTAGGAATAAATCCTCTAAGTAGGCTAAATCCAGGTGACTCTATTTCATAGTCAAGGAAGAAAAATGAACAACTCTTGATCTGATTTAATCCATTCTTCATCCCATCCTCAAAGCCTTAAAATGGCATTGACTAGTCTTTGGAAGAGAATATAGACATGTACCCTTTATATATGTAGTCTCAGGTGCAATGGATTCAACCCCAAGTGTATTCAGTTTAGGGCAAATTAATCATCTTAAACTGTTCAAATATTAATTAGAGGTCATTTCCTCTTCAGTACTTTTTCAAGTTAAATAATTCATCATCTAGATTTGATTGCTGTTTCAGGTTTGAAACACTGTCCCAAATTATTTTCCAAATTCTTATCTTTGCATTAATAATTGGGTATAAATCTTGAGCACTCATGTTGTTTGAACAGTGGAACTCAATTAATGCATTGTTTAAAGAAAAGAATTGAATTTCAAGCTTAAAATGAGACCAGTGGAATGAATCCATCAGTAAAATTAACAACATGGTAACCATGGTTGATAGAAAATGCTTCACGTAGATTGCAGTTAATATAGAAGTTGGCTGTGAATAATCTAATCTGGCCTCTTGGCCAGATCTGCCTCTAGGGAAAACTTCTACCTTGTGAAGTGATTTCTTCCCAAGCCAGCTGTGACCCTCCAAGGTAAGCAGGTTGTAATCAAAGAAACTAGAGTTTATAGACATTAGGGGAAAGATGAAAAGTCAGCCGAATAATTACATGTGTGAGCACTTTTGATTTCCCTCTACATAATCAAAATTACATATTCATACTCTAGGAACTTGGCTGGTTAAACCCTTATTGCTGCTGCTGTCCTAACATTTAGAACATGACTCTTGACTAATATTTTAACAGCATTTGGATGGTTTTACCTGGACAAATTCTTGCCATAGATATATTACATACCAGTGTCTAGCAGAATAGATCTGTCCAGATTTAAATACATGGTTAACTGTTAATTTTTAATTGATAGAAAACAGAGACAAAAAGGGACACAAAGGGGTTACCTGAGTTATCCTTCTGCATCATAATCTTATAGCAATGGTGGAAATCATGATGACATACGATGCATCTCTCCCAAATGCAACACTGAATATTTCTGCTTTTACCAGAAAATAAAGCTCTCTTTTCCATGAGTTTTACTTGAGTAAGTATAGGATTCTTCAGATGAAATCCTCAGTCCAGTTTTACACAGTAAATAAAAATTAATTATCTTAATGATTTGAGGTTTGAGGTGAATGAACAGTGTTTTCATAACTCTATTAGCTGCATTACTAATATTTTGTGACTGGCATCTGACACAATCCAACTTCCGACTAGGGTGTCACTTTCTTCCCCAGCCTAGCATCCTGGAAGAGATCCCAAATGAATTCCCAAGTTAGACAGTCTTCCTAGGAAAGTATTTGCAAACTCTGTCTAACACATAATTAATATTTTAAATATTTAGATGCAGTTTTCACTTTCTGGCAAAGGCCTCTGTTTCCTTTGGCACTACAAGATCTCTCAGACCACAAACTGGGGTGGCAGAGATATCTGCTTTTTTTTTTTTTTTTTTTTCTTTACTGTACTGTCTGTGTAGCTATCATTAGGATAATCAGGCAAACATTTATCTCAGGGGAACGATATATTAATGCAAATCATCATATCTGGAGGGCAAATCTGTACTTCTTCCAAAACATGACAGACATTCTTATTCAGGACTTGTAGATGAATATTTCTTCTAAACATATGTGTGTATCTATTGCTTATTTTTCAGCTTATTGTAGAAGTTTCAATTTGAAAAGAAAAAAAAAAAAAAAAAAATCACACCTCACATAATAGACCTTTTGATTTAATCATGTGACTTGTAAATTAATCAACTCATGAGCATTCACAGCATCATATTTAATCAGTGATTATTTTGTTCTCTTACAGCTGGAACAATGACAAGCAAGATTTAAAGGGGAGACAGCAACAGATCCACATGATCCTAAAGTTTCACTGTGTTGTTTATTTGATCTCATCATTGAGCAGTTCTAAAATGTACAGAAAGATACGATTTGTGCAGGGTGAGGTTCTAATGATGCCATTTCCATCTGGTACCCTATACTTTTCTCAGTATCCTCTGCTACAAATACTAGGTGAGACCATCTGATCAATCAATACTATTCTGGCTGAGCAAGCTGGAGATGTAGCAATAACTGAAAACTCCCTTCATGTCAAGTCAAACTGAATCACCTGTGCCTGGAGTGTCAGGAAAAACACTTCAAAATACTTTGCAACTAAGTTTTACAGATGTTTTGCACTGCTAAAACATAACAATGAATATGTTATGTTTGTGTTTACTTTTAAAATATTTTTTTTGGGGGGGGGTCTTCAGAATGTTGTGTTTTAATGTTTGGTGGGCTTTTTTGGTTTGGTTGGCTGGTTTTAGTCATGAATATGTAAGACTTGAAGTGTGTATAACAATTACCAGCTTCTAGGAATTAAACTCAAAATAAAAGAACCAAGTGGGGAGAAGTATTTTTAAAAGACAACAACAAAAAGGGACTAATTGGGTCCCTAGGAAGGGTAAAAGATAAATTAATCTTTAGAAACGAGAAAGATTCTAAAGCAAAGTCATGAAGCTGCCTGACATCACAAGATAAGATTTTAGTTGCACTTTGCCCTTTTTGGGAGCAAGATTTAGAACTGACAAAAACACATGATGGAAAACAGTAACAAAAGAGACATGAGTGAACAAGATCACTTTTAGCTGGCAGTAAAACCGCCAATTAGGACTTGTTCTTTCACTGCTCATCACTTCTCTGTTCCTCCTTTCTTTGAACTGTGGTTGCAGATCATGTGAAGACAGCAACAAGACAATGAGACTCCTATTATCAGATAACTGTCACAGTCTCAGGCTTGCAAGAATGGAAACTCTTCCACCTATATATTTTCACACAATGTTGGTAGGCAAATTTTGTATCAGAAGGCTTTGAGTGGGGGGGGGGGCGGGGCGGGAATCAAAACATGCATTCAGGCTGATTCACACAAGTATGACTACGTGCACTATATTCTGCCTGGACCAGCAGAAACAGCATCAATAATCATGTAATCAGACCTTCAAGGGTGACCTGTGCTATTCACAGTTTAACAACAAAATTGGAGATACCACCTCTTCATTGCCCACACCAGACATACACTTTTAAAAAGCCTTTGCAGTTATTTCCTTATCTTGAATAGCTATTACTACTCTTAGGAGTTAGAAAAAAAGTGTCCTAGAAATCTCCCTGAAATAGTTTTAATGGGTAGACTATCCTGCATGTATCAGCAACGTTTGTGGAGATCAATGAGAAGAAAAAGGACCTTGAGGAAGTTATTTGTAACTGTTACACCTAGATAAAGGTTCCAGCCCCATAGGGTAGTGAATCCTGAATCAATCACACCCATCTTTAAGTACCTGTGAGTACATTTGGACTCCTAAAACATAATTCCCCCAAACAAGCTGAAGCACTGGACATAAATGGTTTCTGCAGCTGGTTACCTCTGTCCCTGTGCTTGTACTGGATCATTCCAACTAGCTGTCCTCAAGACCTTCTAAAGAGAATGCCATGCCCAAAC
The DNA here is from genome assembly GCA_011076525.1 of Nettapus auritus. Classification (NCBI taxonomy): domain Eukaryota; kingdom Metazoa; phylum Chordata; class Aves; order Anseriformes; family Anatidae; genus Nettapus; species Nettapus auritus. Next base: position 196,751,824 of record CM021765.1, read on the forward strand.
ACAGTGAAAATGAGTTAGCAACTAATAATTGATTTAGCATTACAAATAGTTTAATTTCTGTACTCAAGTTAGGCACATGGTCTCCCATGGGTTCCTCTAAGTCAACAACAACCTCCAGATGCTAGGATCCAGGTTATTGTCTGTTGGTTTCTTCACTGACAAAGGGTAGGAATATATACTACCTTACTAGCTTATGTACCTCATTTAACACATAAATTTGTAGCTTCATACAATCTGGCATTTACCATGTGGCTAGTAATACACTAGAAAAGCAAAAATGTACAGATATCTCCCCATTTTTTTTATTGGTTGCTCCTCATCAAAGCTACAAGCAGTAAATTCCTTAGAGTGGACATGCAACCAGGTGCCAGCAGTGTTTCAAGTTCTGTGTCTGACGATAGTGTTAAAAAAGCTGTTCTTAAATATCAGTGTATGAGCAGAATCGATGCAAGAGACATGACAGAACACTGGCAAATGTCTGGGAAAGCATGCAAGATACACAATTTTGCCTGAAGGCAGTACGCTGCAATATCAACACCCTTCAAGAGGAAGTGGCTGTTGCCTGCTCATCTCAGAACAGTGAATCAAGAGTTGATCACCCTCCTGAAGTCACAAGGCACCATGCTGCGGTTTGACTGCCTCAGCTTAGAGATTTTTTCTGAATCCTGGCTGCTAGTTAGCTAACTGTCTTTGCTTATTCTAAAGTCATTTGAACTTGAGGAGCAATATTCAATGTAATTAGATCTACTGATTGTAAACACAAGGTTTGTAGGACACGTGCATCACTTTATTTTTTTTTCTTTTTTGAATAAAACCAGTAAATTTATTTGAAAAAGAAACACTAACCTATTTATTACATTTGCTCTATGGTTGCAATTGCCTTGCTGCTTTTCCTAATTCATTACTAAACACAGAGTTTGTAAAGCTATTTTAGTAAACCTCTGCTCTTTACTTCCTGTATAAATCTTACCGCTTGCTCCTTTCTTCAATCTCTGCTATTACAACATAATGATCAACAGCATGTATGAGGGCAGTTGTCAGGTTCCAAGTAATATTTTATGTGCAGTTAGTCTCATGTATATTCATGAAACATTGGTGAATGACTAGTTTTCATTATCTTTTATGTTAGCACAGTCAGAAAACAGTCGAACACAGTCAGAAAACAGTTGAATGCTGCTTGAAAAACAAATAGGTAACTCAAGAAAATCTACGAACAGTGCTGAATGGAGCTGACTACTGGAGGTGCCATGAATATAATTAGCTTGGCTCTTTGGTCGCTCAGATTAAATGCTAGGATTTGTCTCTGGGATTTGTGAGTAATGGGCTGGATTGCAGCTGGATGAATATGGTTTTAGTACGTTAATATGCATTTTAGGGAAACCTTTTGGCTTTCAAGAAATATGAAGACATCACATTCCCCTATCTATTTTTTCCTATTAAGGAACACATACAAGATCCTCTCTACAGTCACTTGATCTATACCCTCATCATTGCCTTGATGAAATAAAATGATAAAGTACTGCCCAGAACCACAAATGGCAAACTTGGGTGCTTATGTGCAAGTTGTCTACAGTCACATGTGAAGTCTGCGGCCTAGCCACCATCTCAGACTTCTTGCTTCCACTGATCCCTTCCCCCATCTGTCCAAATTAGGTGACCTCACTACAAGACAATCCTTCCACAGGCTCCCATGTTTTGAATAAGTATACAATATGACTCTAAACATGCAATATCCTTTATTTAGCTACATGTAAGTCCATAGAAATAATACAGTCGAGGTCATGGCAGGGACTCTGCAGTGTACAGATCTCCCAGGACTCTTCTACTGAGCTGTGGGTGCTGCTGTGTCCAGCTGACAGGAGAATCAGAGCCCTTATAGAAAATGCATTTCATGTTCAAGGTTGTTTGTCACCTGTGCCAATCAATGTCACCAGTGTGTCTCTGGAGGAGGAGCACGCAGACTAAGTCCCATGAAGTCCCATGAAGTTGCCATGGAAGCTGTGCTCTGCTAAACTCATTTGCCTGCCAGGTTTGTGTAGCTCTCACTTGTGAATGAGAATTGCATGAACAATTCAAAGGAGGAAGAAATCCCACGAGGTTTTATCTCCAATTCATTTTCCAAAACCCAAATGATTCTTGCTTCATTAAGGCCCATTTTACCTGAAAACTAGATCATTTTGTCATGAATGTCTTGGCTGGCAGCTCATTCTTTAGAAAAGCATATGTTCATTTTCCTTTCTGGAAATAAAACCAGTGAAATATATTTAAACTGCCAGCTGCACTGTGGCACCAGCAACTAGTATGTATTTTTAGTACCCCAGAAGTCAGTGAGACCCATAAGTGGTGACCTCTTCCAGCTCCATGAGACAAAGATCCAGCAGCAAGCAGGACACTGAGACTTTCTCAACAAAGTCCATGCATGGCACAACCACACAGACCTCTGACACTTCCCAAAAACAAGATGGGGATAAACCAGCAGGGCAGCAACAGGATACTTCACACCTATTCCTTTGCTCCAGGTACCCAAAACTCATGTTGTCTTTTGTTTCTGCTTTTGAGCAATAGGGTTGTTAAATCTCAGTAGATCACTATTTCATAGTCTTTCTGTGCTGGTGAAAGGAAAAAGTGTCAGAGAATCCAGACCAAGAGATTTTTGCCTAACAAGTACTGTCTATTTTTTTTTTTTCCTATAAAATAAAACAACACTCTAACAAAACAAACATCCACTGTTAACCTTCGTGCCAGGGAAGGGGAATCACTAGAAAAGGAAATAACAATCCAGGGAAGAGGTTAATTACTTGCTTTCATGTATCGCTAGAAAGAGTTCAGACGGTCTACCATAAATAGCTTAGATTCTTCTTCCTTGCATACTGCATCTTTATGTTCCTGTTTGATATAACATCCTACCAAAATTCAGTCTGATTATAAAAACTTCTGGAAAGATTGCATGAAATAAATTCAGAAATTCTCAGAATTAATATTGTTACATTTTTTTTTTTTTTCCTGAGTACAAAAAAAAAAGGAAAAAAAAAAAAAAAAAAAAAAGGCTTTGCTAGTCTTCATAGTGAGAACTTTTCCCCTGTGGTAATGAGTGATTCAAAGCCCCTGTGCTTCCACCCACACATGCCACAAATGTTAACTTAATGTTACCCTACCAGACTTTGTCCAGCCAAGCTGTGGGTAAGGAGAGCTGCTTCTTTGCAAGCTGAGAACAAAAAGTGAGTGGGTGTTGCAGCATGAGTTGTTGCTCAGTCCCTTTCAGCAGCAGCTCTCTCCACAGTCAGAAGATGGTGTTTTAAACCCCATGTGCTCTGCTTTGCCTGAGTCTTTTGAACAGTGCTTGGCACCACACTCTCTTTTAGTGTTGCATGTGCCAGGCTTTTTTTGTGAAAGGGAGAGCAACAGGACATCTGAGGTCAGGCAGAGGAACTTCACTTCAGCCATAGCCCACAAGCCACAGGGAATCCTCCATGAATAGGATAGCATAGAACAGGATAGCATAGAACAGGATAGAATAGAAGAGGATAGAATAGAATAGGATAGAATAGGAGTAGTTTAGTTGGAAGGGACTGTCAAAAATCATAAACATCAATGTGTTTCTCAATGTCATCTCTGAAATTTATTTAGAAAACTCAAGAATTTGGGTATCAAGTATCACTCAGTATCAGTTAAGCCTTTTAGTTATTGGAACAACATTTTTTTTAGGGAGAGAAAAACACATAGAATTGTTATTGACTACTTTAGAACAAAACACACCTTTTATAGGCATTACTTTATTGAGAAAGAGAGCTATGTTAAACATCAAATCTATGGAAATATGCTTGGATTCACATTTGTCTGGAAGTTTTAAACTAGTACCAAAGCGATGAGCTCTCCCAGATCCTCATGGCAAACCTTCTCCCTTGGGCAACTCACCTGTAAACCCCCAGCATCAGCTAGCACGTGGTCTAGCTGTGATCTAGCAAGGCTGTGCTGCATGTGCTGGACATGTGTAGAGTACATGCCCTGTCCTGCCAGCTCAGCTGAGACACCACCATGGTAACCCCAGTGAGATGTCAGAGCCCAAACCTTTATCTTTTTCCTTTTATCTCCTAACTGTTATTTGTCTCAAATATATTTTTAGGTAAGGAGTTATCTGGGCACAATGGCTGACCTGTAGAATCCAGATTCTGACAAGATAGTAACAGTCAGTCATCAAACATCTGAGGGTTATGTTTAAGAAAAAAAAAAAAAAAAAAAAAAAAAAAAATGTGATTTTTTTCTTGTGTCACTGTTATGGAGTTTCCTGTTTTTCTTCATTTGGTGCCTTATGAAATCACTCAGACCTTGACTCTTCCCTGCAGATATGTAATGAGCTCTGTACACAGGCAATTTAGGCGGGATATACAACCCAATCACCCCTTCAAAATCACAGGTGTAAGAGAATAGCCAGCAAAATTATGATGACCAGTAAAGGAGTTAGTTTATAATATAGTTCTGTTTCTTCTAATTTTGCTTTTTCATACCCACTTGAAAACAACTCACAGCACAACTATTGTCTGGGAAATAAGAGAAGTGAAAACATTAAATTTATTGTTCTCCTGGATAACACACATTAAATGTATTGCAAAACTAGTTATGAGGAAGCCCTTAGTTTGCAATATACTTGTTTGCCTAGGCAGTCTCTTGCTCAAACAGTATATGTCCGACTGGCTATCAAATTTCTTGTTCTCTTGTGATCTTCCTAACATGAAGGCAAGCACTGGGGTAACCTTTTTTTTTTCATAGATTTTAGCTTTTAATTATAATAATTATCAAATCCTCCCTAGTAGGTAATGAGCAATCATGGTAAAAACCATCCTGACTGCTTAATTCTAATATTTCATACAGAATCACAGAATCATCTAGGTTGGAAGAAACCTCAAAGATCACCTAGTCCAACCCAACAGTAACAAGTCCTCCACTAAACCATAAAGCTAAGCTCTACATCTAAACGTCTTTTAAGGACCTCCAGGGATGGGTATCTCAGTTTAGCACCAATTTGCAAAGAGATCTGCTATCCTTGCACACCTTGCAACAGCTTTTTGCTGCAGGAACCTAACTGCCCAGAAAAGAGGATGTAAGTGGGAGAGGCTGCAAAGTCAGGAAGTAGAGAAACAAGTAAAGAAACACAAGAACAAGCGTGAAGAGCAATGAATGGGCACTTCACACTTGGAAAGTGCAGAGTAAACTCTTCTGTCTCCTTTTGAAGGTTAACAAAGAAATGATGTGATCATTTGACACGTGCTTGACATTTCTTTGGGCAGGAGTGTCATGAATTTTTATTAAATGGAATACACAGAAGAATTCAAGCCTTTCTGCTGTAGATAAGCCTTTGAAGAGAGCAGGGCAGGGACTGCACTTTGCCCCTCCCCGTGCATGGGGGAGGACAGCCTTGGGGCAGAAACATCGCCCCAGAGCTAGGGGAGAGCTGGGTGCCTCTTGCAAAATAGCTGCAGATTCTCTGTGGTCACTGCTGCTGATCTCAGTACAAACCTCTCCCAGCAGGGGTTTCTTTCTTCCTCTTAAAGCTGTGTCACATGGAGGTTTGACCTTTCCTTTCTCAAACACACAAAGCTGATAGCACTTGCTGTCCCACGGAGAGCAGTGGCAACGTAGACATAACATCCCCTCCACCCGGGCACACCACAAAGCAAAGCAGCACACACGAGATAATCCCACCAGGCTTACACTACACACCAGAAAGCAGAGGTTTTTGTGCTGACCACACAATTCTCTGCTCACTTCTGACAACCACAGGCTGCTATTTCAGCTGAGCCTTGAGAGCTGGGCTTCAGGAGTGTGCTGCACTCAACTGTGCCCCGAAAAGAGGAGCAGTGCCAGCAGTCAGGTGTAGGTCAGGGCTGTGTTGTGTCCTCACAGCCATTCCTGGCATCAGAGAGAGCTCTTTCCAGCCCACAGGATGCCATAAGGGCGTACTTGCAGAGCTCAGTGGAAGGAAGGCTGATTGCTCTCCCAGGTTCTCAGGTCATTTCAGGACTCTTTAAAGCTCACAAGATCTATCCAAGTGATAAGCCGAGGGGACATGGCCTCAAGTTGGGCCAGGGGAGGTTTAGAATGAGTGTTAGGAGAACTTTCTTTACAGAAACAGTTGTGGGGCATTGGAACTGGCTGCCCAGGAAGTCTTCAAGAAACATGTATATGTAGAACTTAGTAGCATGGTTATTAGTGGACTTTAGCACTAGCTTAAAGGTTGAAATAGATGATCTTAGAGGTCTTTTCCAACCTGAGTGATTCTATGACCTCTCACAGTTTCTTTTTGCATCCAACCTGCCCCAGCCCATAGGGTAAAGAGGTGACTGCAATTCTATATCAAGCAAGCATCATATGTCCTATGTGTTTGTTTGCAGCTATATCTTATATTTTCATTGCCTCCTTACAGCACTGACGGTCTTTCCCTTTTGTGTCATCAGAAAAAACAGTCAATCTCTTCACAGTGATGGTGAGAGACAACAGAAGACATTCAGTCAGGATATTGTTCTGGTTTCAGCTAGGATAGAGTTAATTTTCATAATAGTGGCTGATATGAAATGCAGAGTAGTGCAATGCCAGCTCTGTGCTTAGGCAAGTCCTTGTGTCCTGTGCATGTCCCGAGAGCTCTGGCACACTGAGTATCTTTGTGGATGAGGCACTGTCTGGCTGGTGTCTCCTTAAGTAGGATTTGATACTGCCTTGAGTAGGTGCTAAGGAGTGTTTTAAGGAGTGTTTAACAGGCCAGAGGAGACAAAGGATTTTCTCTCCCAACCCAAGGAATTTTATTCCAAATTATTCCAAACAATATGAAAATCTGTAAATCTGTGGACTGTCTGAGGAGAATGACAGTCATGCCTCACTACTTCAATGACTAGGAAAACACATGGGGATCCTGATGTACAGGACAGGCCCGGTGCAGAAACAGAAATTATGTCCACAGAATTTAAGAATGGCTCGGTTTCATACGTACTCACAGCAAAAATCCCCATCCTTTGTAAAATAATGTCAGTGCTCAGAAAAGGTCATTTTTCACCACTATACTCGTGCATAACAATATCTATTTTGGTCTTGGAATTAACTTACTGAAATCATCATCAACTTGATTGTCTATGAATCAAGAGATATTTAATCCAAGCCTGGAAGATGTTTTCTCCAGCATCTTCCGCAGGTTTCTGAGAAGGTAATTCCTTCAGGATTGCATGAATGCATTCTGCATTTTTTAACTTCTCATCCAAAGTGATCGCTGTGAGGCAGCAAGAAAAGATGGATCTGTACTGTCTCTGAAACAGATGTGCAGGACACTATTCCTGGTTGTAGCTTCGTGCATCAGTTTACACTGACATAAATTGCAGGTTAGACACAAAGAAAATGTGCTGGGTTGAGTGCTTCAGGCCTCATTCCTCTCCTCCCGTCTCAGCACTGCTGTCTTAGAAGCTGTCCAATGTAGGTGAAAGTAACATCGATGCATGTCTCCAGAGGACACTGCTGGGTTTCCACTATGTGTGGCCATGCAAGTCTTTCTGCATTGAAAGTGGATCAACGCAAGAACACAACCACTATGAAAATAATTAGGCCTGCAAGGCTAAAAGCTGGAGAAAATTAGGATTTTCAGTATTACAGAAGCCTCTTTTTCCTGCTTTGACATATGCAGACTTGCATGAAGATAACCATATAAATTGTATTTACAACTTCCAAATCTTTTTTTTTTTTTTTTTTTTTTTTAATAATGCATTGTTTATATTGCAACAGTACTTAGAAGCTGTAGGACCCCACTGGGTAGCTTCTGTACAAAAACAAGATAAAGAATGAGACCCAGCTCCCTTGTGCTGTGTCCCCCTATTATTATCCAGGTGCCAGACAAGATAATAACTAAAGACAGTAGATGGAGAGGGCAAACAAAGACATAGCGAAGAACTACTTAAGCAGGGAGGTATGAGGCAATCTTAAGGTTAATGCAAGTGAGCCCTGCAGCTATGTAATAGGTCTGGTATTGTTTTCAATAAAGTAAAAATTGCTTGCAAGAGGGAACAAGCAGAGGAGAATCAAAGCAGAAATGAGAAGGGAAAAACTGAGAATAGCAAGATTAAAAAAAAAAAAAAAAAAAAAAAAAAGAAGAAAAGAGAGAGGGAAAAAATAACAGAAAACAAAATAACTTGAACAGAGGAAGAAGAAAAAATGGAGGTAGATGGAGACAGAAATTTTTAATTTTAAAGGTGTTGCTTTGACATGTGACTCCAAATACTGACAGAATATTACTTAAAAAGGGAAAAAGAAAACAACTACATTTTTTTTCCTCTGTTTCTAACCAAAACAAATTGAAAACAAAAGGCAGAAAAGGTCTAGTTCAGTGTGGGCAGTGCATCTGTTTTGTAGTGATTAAGATTAAGCTGCAGTGCAGATATGTGAGGGCAGATCTCACCCATCTCCTTTCAACAAAACATGAATGTCCACATCCATGAGAGTCACACAACTGACAGGAGTTGGAAAAGAAGCTCAAATTTGGAGCCCCTGAACTTCCACTGATCCATCATTGTGTGTGTGTCCCAATTTCCCCAACTGAAAATATTGATTTTTAAAGACAGTCTTCTTGTGCTTTTTTATTGTATTTTGTATTTATGAGAACTTCAATCAGAGCAGAACACCTTTATCTCCCATTAGTTATCTCACTCTATACAATGAAGTTTTTCCAATTCATAGTATCATGAGACAACTCATTATTGTGATTCTGCATTTAAAGAAATAAAAGCATCCCTATAAATGTGGATGATGTATAATATCATGTGTATTTGGGTGTTGATGTTTAAAAGATGGTTGTGATGCAATCACAGAGAAATAGCATGGTTTAAGGCATCCCAAGTTAGGTGCAGATTTCTTTAAACATCTTGGATATAATGTTTTTTTTTAACTGCATTTTAGAAAATTATGTTTATAAACAATAGGAAAATTTCCTTTTTCTTAAAAAAAAATGAATGAATATGCACTGAATGGCTTACTACAAGTTCCTCAAATTTATTCATAGCTAAAAGTCTCATGTTTAAAGATGAGATAGACTCAAGACAGCTAACTCTGTGGCTTTATAGATTAAAAACAGGAACAGCAGCTTCCGACACTCAGTTCATTCTATTAAAGCCAACACTAACTCAGTTAAGATTTTCTCTGAAGAGAAACTTTGGACTCTTTAAAGAAAGATCATAGTACTGCATGAAAGAAATGAACAGCTCAGTGCTGTTATTTCTTTAGTTTAGCATCACTGAGAAAACAGGTAATTTTAAACACTCTGGAGTATGTTAGTTTCCTTAGGTTCCAACTGTTGGAAACAGTGGCAACAGAAAGAAAGAGGATCTTTCAAAAGGCAGTTCAAAACAGGAGCCTAAATTTGGCTCCTTAAAGTATTCTTAATATATTTCATATACATGCCTACTTATTCTTAAAAGACTGGAGATACAGCCATGGCCACAGAGCTCAGTCTGGGCCATGGCAATCACAGCATCTTATAATCCTTTATTGTGCTTCACCTTAGAGTCACTCTGTTCCCCCCCTTTGCAATAACCCAGCTGCTTCCAGGTTAGGAACCTTCTTCAAATGTTCAAAGTGACTTTTGACCTGGTCACTATGTTCCCATCTGCTCTGCCAGCAACCATTTGTCTTCTGATCACCCACATCTCCATCTCTGGTGTCCCTTCTCCCCGTGCATTAATACCAGTAGCAGCATGTCCTGTATTTCACAAGTGCCTAGATGCTAGGAGTGATTGGCAGAGCTGATTAAAAAAAAAAAAAAAAAATCTTCTTTATCTCCTTCAAACTGAGGCAACCAAAGTGCATTTGCAAAACCAGCAATTTGGATTGAAGTCTGATTGCATCTGTACCTCAAATGAGCTGATAAATAGCCTCAGATAAAAAGCTTTTTCATTTCATATCTAAAACAAGGTGAAAGAGAAAGAGTCCGAGACAGATTCCACTTCTTCATGGCTCTGATGTCAAAGGACTGAAAACCAATTAAAGACTGAAATTGGTGATAAACAGGAAGGCAATTAAAGAGTCTCTATGAGAATAAATTACTTTTTTTTTTTTTTTTTTTTTTTTTTTTCCTACAAACCTTCAGATTTGATGGAAAAATGGAACATCTAGTGCTGGCAGCACTTCAGGAAAAGTGCTACAAACTGACAAGCTCTTGACACTTAAAATGCATCAGCTGTAGAATGCACAAGGCAGCTTGTAGTAACAAGGGAAGGAATAATAGAAAAATAAAACATAAAAATAATACAGTGTTTGTTTTCAAAACTCAGGGTAGAAAAGCAATAATGTATATTTGGCATATGCACATGACTCTTTGGTACTCATGGTGTATAACAGATGTTTGACTTTGAGGCCACACCGCACACTTCTGTGTGCATATTCACCCTGTGCAGCCTTGCTTTAAAACTAGGCAGGACTTCAGATGAGTTGCACATAGCAATAATAGAAAAGATATCTGCTAAGCACGTGTCATGGTGAACGTCCTTTGGTTCTTCATTCTTTATCAGGCAGCAGTGTGCCCAATATAGGACTGGATTTTATTTATTTATTTGTATTTCGTGGTTTTCAGGCAGCTCTACTTAGCAACAGAGAAGCACTGGCATTTGAGTGGGAGCTTACCTTCTTCGTTGTTAGTTCAGGAGCTGATAAAGCACAGGAGCAATTTACGGGTGCCCTCATCTCCTACCAGGCAGCGATGGCTTGCTGTGCATTGGAAATACCTTTCTATCCGCCTGGTAAATGTGCTCCAAGGACTGTAGTCACCCTAGCTATATTGAATATGCCTCTGTCACCCATTTTTGAGGGAGCTCAGCCAGACAAGGCAAGCACCAGTAACAAACTCCTGGATGATCAGAGCACCCAGAAGTCACATGCACAAAGGACCTGTGTGCCGTGACCAAACTTTGCATCACTCAGTGAGGCAGCGTTCAACTGCTTGGCACAAAAGCCAGCTGGGGTTTTGCCTTACAGTGTTGGAGCATAAACCCCTTCTCAGGGGGTTGAAATAGGCAGACCCTGGTGCAAATCAGTGTTTTTAGCATATTGCTGACTTGCACCTCAGAATAAGAAACTGTGCCAGAAGCCTGGGAGAAATGGGTTAGATCACGAATTAATTAGGCCTGTAACAGAGTGCAGCTGAGCACTGCAACAAATCCACTGCTGTGACTGTAGAGATGAGGTGCTGTTGTTCCCCTCCTCCAGCTCTTGCCTTCTGCCAGACCCAGCAGACGTCTGGCCACAGGTTAGTGTGTCATCCAGAGATGTGATGTTATGGGTAAAATACTCCTTTCTGGGAGGATGGAATAGGTTTTTGGACTGATCACATAACTCACCTGCAGCTGCTCAGTCTCTGGCTCTGATGCCTGCAATGTCCCAAAAGTACCAGCTGGGCCTGGAGGGAGGGGAAGGAAGAGACAGAGCAGAGCTGTTCTTTGCTTTGGCAGCCTGCAATTACACCAGCTAAAGCTTAACATCAAACTGCAAACAAACCCTGGGAACATGAAATGTGTTATCATTTTACTTGTTTACTGATTTGAAGGCTGACTGGAAAACTTAAATATTGTGGATCTCCTTGGAGGTTTATTATTGTTTTATTTCAACATGAGATGATACAGCCATATTGCTATCAGGACTTTACATGGCCATACAATTTCCCACCTGACTCATGCATTGTAACATCTACAGGTACACATAAGACCCTCTAGATTAATTTAACTTCTTCATTTTTTCCAGTTCTTAATAGTGAAAATAAGTGTTTACCTACAGGGATGTGTACATAATTATTTCAGGTTTGTAAAATCCTTTGAAGATTAAGGTATATCAAGCATTCAAACGGAGAGGCTGTTTTATATATAAGATGTGATGGTTCTAAAAATGGAATTGGAAAATTAGTTGGATAATTTGATAGTGTTTTAGTTAATATGGAATGAGCATTGTTATTTTAATAGTCATTAAAATAACCAAAGCAACAGTATCTGGGAAGCTTCCACCCAAATTTCCTAACTTTCTAAACAGTAGAGCAAACTCAACATCTCTTAAATCAAGACATGTTTTTCCAGGAACAAGGGATATATATTTATACACACATATGCATGCACACACACACAAGCTGTGTAGTCAAGTATTCTGTGTATCATGTTTCAGAAAAAGTTGGCAGAAAAAATAAGTCATCAGAGGACAAAAGCCAGACAAACTTACCAAGAGGTGATATTTATATTTGACTTATAGGATCAGATTCCACTATGATTTTTGTCCTTGTAGCATGCTGTAGGAAAAAACAGCCTTTGGTGACATCCTTCTACAATTTGGGTGCTTCAGCAGCAATCTTGGTGAACAGACACAACAGAACACAAACATTAAACCACAGTCAGATTCTGCTAAGTTCCTATGGGAGCATTATTATTTTTATGATTGTTATTACTTAGACTTTGGATAGTGGTGGTACTTTTAAAGTTATTTTTTGACGACATCTTTTTGAGCCAAGAAAGAAAATAATAAAATAGATTTGAGAACGTATACTGGCTGTTTCTAAAAAGAATCATTTAAAAAGAATTCTTCTGCACTCTTTATTATTATTATTAATCACTGCATCAGAATAAGTTATGAAATAAAAAAGGCAAATTTTCTGAAAAACTGTGTTTTTTCCCCATCAACTACAAGTTTAGTAATGAATTTAGACCTCCTAGGCACACAGCTGTCCATCAGGCTGAAAGACAGAATTAGCTTCAAGGTGAGTATAATTTAGGTAACAATGTAATGCATATAATTTAAGGAACTAGCACAACAAAGTGGAAAAGGCAGTTGTTTACTAACTTTGTCAGTGCATATGGGACCTGGTGACTCCCCTCTCCATGTTCCTTACACAAACACTCGAGAACCCATCTTACTAATTCGGTTTGTGAAATTAATTTCTGTTGTTCCACATAGTGAGTGTCTTCACTTAAAACAAAGCAAATCAAAACAAAATAGGTTTATAGGTTCAACAAATAAATGCATAAGCTACCTCGTCCTAAAAACCTCCAGAAGTGAGGCTGTGTAGTTTTACTCTGAAGTAAACAGCATATGAAAGTTGTGGAGAGCTGGAGGTCAGCCTCTTCTCACAGATAATTATTGATGGGATGAGAGGGAAGGGCCTCAAGTTGCACCAGGGGTTGTTCAGGTTGGAAACTAGCAGAAATTTATTCTCAGAGTAGTCAGGCATTGGAACGGGTTGCCCAGGAAGGCAGTGGAGTCACCACCCTGGGGATGTTTTAGGAAAGGTTGGACCACGTCCTTAAGGGCATAGTTTAGTGGGTGACATTGGTGATAGGGTGATGGTTGGACCAGATGGTCTTGGAGGTCTTATCCAACCGTAATGATTCTGATTCTAGTTTTACTGTGAAGTTCAATCATGCATAAAAGAATATATTGTTAAGCTGGTTTAAGTACTATATAAAAGTCAGATTTTATATAGTGAGATAATGATCATGTATGAATTAATGCTCTGAAAAATAACTCTCAGCTTTTCACTTTTTTTCAGCATGTAATTAGGACATTGCTCTTGCAGAGAACCATCTGCAGAACAGCAACAACAGTCTCAGTGAGGAGTTAATATCAAAGACTGCATAGGATCATAAAAATACTATTATTCTTGCATCTTTCCAAAACAGGCAAAAGAATTAATTAAGAATTCTCATGTTATGTTTAGCTTCTGTATTTTTAACAATTAGTTCTGTTATACTGTGCTAACAGCTTCAGCAGCAGTGGGGGTGATGATACACCAACTAAATTGCAGCAGGGTTGGCAAGGAGATATCATTTTTTAATTAGACAGATACAGCTGGAATAAGTGGATAGGCTTTTGTGCACAGGGATCCTTTTTCATTTCAGTTTTCCCTAACGTTAGCTTTTTGTGAAGCACTCCACGCACGTAATCTTTATGTTCTCTCCTTTAAAGTTGTGGATGGCTCATTACCACTCAGGTCATGGTTAGCTCCCAGCCTGGGGAACTGACCTGACTGAATAACAAACACCTGGGGTTTTTGCTTCCAATATTATTTTCAGCCAGATCATTTCCTCACATCACTTCAACAAATGGTCACGCAACTCTTTGATTTGTACAGTCAGTGACAGGTCAAAGCAGCCAGGATTGGGGCAACCTAGAAATAAATGCTTAATTTAGCATTATTGCCCAAATTCTGGCTATAAGCATTCAATATCTGGTGAGCTAATCTTGACATTTGTTGTCACTGAAGGAAAATCTCTCTGCTTTTCCCCATGCAATTGCTGCTGGCCGTGGGGTTCCCTTGGGCTAGTTCTCGTGAGTGCTGGATCTTTTGTGGAGCTGATTCAACTCCCTAACCCAGAAGAAAGTTTTTTGTTTTGTTTTCCTGCAGGATTTTGATCGTGTATTTAGTTTTGAGCCCCACAACGGTGATTTCAGTTACCCTACAAAAGAGATTGGTGCATTCTGCAGCTGTCAGCAGGTTACTAGCTCAGCCCCTCTCTTTGGAGGTAATAAACCACTCTATTGGCTTGGTCTTTTCTGTGTGACTTTGCCCTCAGTCTCAGGAGTTTTGTAACACTGTTAGTACACAGAATTGAGAGGCCTTATAACAGATTTGATATAATTTCTCTTTCAAGAGAGCAGGTAACAGATTACCTGAGGATCATGACCAAACACAGAAAAAGTCCTGTGTGTCTGACACATGCAGGGGTACCAATTCAAGGCTGTATTTCACTGCCAAAACCAGGGCTGTCAGTGCTTGTGTGGAGAGTGTTTTTTGTCTGTTATTTTTGTTTGTTGTTGGTGGTGGTTTTTCCCACAGAAATAATTAAATCTGCATTACTATTGGAGACAAAGCACAGGGAGTCTTTGCTCAAAAAGGCAAAACTAATCTACATCTGAAGAACAGAATCAGGGTGAACTGCAGAGGCCAGGCTGAATTTAAATCACCTCTGCCCAGTTTCGGTGATGATTTTACATCCACATTATGCAAAATAAGCTTTATGTGCAATAATCTATTGTGACTCCAAAGCAATTAAAGTGAAATCAGTATGTTTTTGTACAATGGCAACCTGCAGAGGCTACAGAATGAAAATGAAAATTGAAGGTCAAAGCACAGTACATATGCAATGGGGCAAGATCATCCAACCAGCATTGTGATGTGAAGATATCATAATCATTTTCTGCTCCTGCATAGATAATGTGAAGTACTGTAACAGATGTTTCCTAAGGTTACTGGGAAGTTTTGGTTTTCTTTTGGAAATTAGAGAGCTTAATATATATATAAATCTCTTCGGTGAAAAAAAAGAGACTGTGGTATAGCCACCTCTCCTTAGTTAGTCAGGCGTCATCAGGAATGGCAAGGCACATGCACTGATATGGTTAGTCCAGCAGAATGTAGATACCTTTGAAAAAAACAAACAGACCTCTCTCTCTTTTTAATACCCTTAATAACATTATTGACCAATGCAGTCTCGGTGAAGTGAAACAGCATTTGTTTTCTTGTCTGTAACACAGGAAATTCTGCTTTTCCTACCAAATCAATGTTTCAAGATCCTCAAAAGACTGTCCCCCCAAAAATGACAAGTATTTTTGTCTCTTTATCACCCTGAGTATGAATGTATATTAGCTGGTTGTTCTAAGAGTCAGCAATAAAATGTTAAATCAATCCTTCCATAAAAGGTTGAGAAGATGGCATAAAAGCCATAAAATAACGTATTGCTTGAAACTGTTAAAATGCATTGACTTATTTCTAATCTCCTGATTTAAACTACTATGAAAATAAATAGATAAATAAAATCAGGACATTTCTAGTTTAAATCTAGTTTAGCTCAGAAGTAAGTTTTGTCCCTGCCTGTGGTAGGGGGTTTGGAACTGTATGATTTTAAGGTCCCTTCCAACCAAATCTATTCTGTGATTCTAATTTAAAACTAAACTGTTGAGATCAGTAATAAGAGTATCTATCATGAAGATTTATACCAGTTTAGCAAAAATATTTTAAATTTACATCCATAGTTAAGCTAGTGCTTCATTTTCATAGCAAACACAGTACTATAGGCATTTATTTTTCCCCTAAGAGAGGTTATTTTTTACATAACTTTGTTTTTAATTAGGGTATATTTACTCATTAGAGAGTCCTTTAGCTTTCTTGGTTGTATGTATTACTTTGGGGATGTGAAAGTATGTACATTTTGAATCTGGAGAGGCAGCGAAACAAGCACCACTTTGAGTGCATACTCATACATGCACTAGGCTGCACTGAGAGGCTCAGTTTGATGGAAACATCTCTGCCCTTTGACAAAACCCATGCTGTGCAAACAGTCTGGTCACTGGACCTGCAAGAATTTGCATGTTACTAAGTCTTACACCTTCTGGGGGATTTTTCTGCATTTTGCATTCTATGAGCTGGGGTTGGCTGACGCAGGTTTCTTGGGTCCCACATCCCATGCAGGACTGGTGCTGTGTGGTTTTCTGGCCACAGTGTGCAGCTGGTGCGGAAACCCTGAATCACCTTGTGCAGCTAAAGCCCATGGTGGACCAGAAGCCTTGTCCTCCACAGCTTAAAGACTCCTGCCTGAAATAACACTGGGAACTAACCCTGTCGGCCTGTCCCTCTCTGCTAGTTCTCTGAGTGTGGAGGCCTTGGCTTGGATTTTGGGGCAGGGGCTCCAGAGATGACGTTGCCATTTACAAGGGAGGATTCCATTCAGGGGAAAGATACTGTCTGGGGAGGGCGAGGCACTTTGGAGAGAAGGCATGTTGGGGATGAGGATGCTTTTTGGGTAGGGGGACTCCATTTTGGAGAGAACGGCATTGGAATAGGTTACCCAGGGAAGTGGTGGAGTCACCATCCCTGGGGGTGTTTAGGGTAAGGTTGGACATGGTGCTTAAGGACATGGTTTAGTGGGTGATGGTGGTGGTAGGGGGATGTTTGGACCAGATGAGGTCTTGGAGGTCTTTTCCAAACCTAATGATTCTATGACTCTATTTGTGTGGGCAATGCCTTTTGGTGAGGAAGGCATCGTTTGCAGGGGAGGCTGTCCTTTGGGCAGGACACTTTTTGGGGAGGAGGACTCCCTTCAGACAGAAGATCATTTTGAGGGGTCGGAGATGCCTTTTGATGACGAGGACACTCTGCAGGAGAGAGGACATCCTTCGAGAAGGACACCCTTTGGGGACAAGGTCACTCTTTGGGGACGATGTCCCCCTTCAGGGAGTGCCGCACACCCCCAGGCAGCCCCTCAGGGCTCGGGGGGCAGGTCCAGAAGCCCGGCCCCTCACAGCGCAGCACGACCAGGGCCGCTACGGGGCGGGCCCGGGAAAGCGGCGGGGCGGGGAGGCCGCGGCTCCCGCGTCCATTTTAAGGGCGGCTGCAGCGGGCGGCAGTGGGCGCGGCGCCATGGCAGGGTGGGCGCTGTGGGCAGCGGCCGTGGTGCTGGCGGCGTTGCCC
This sequence comes from Nettapus auritus, assembly GCA_011076525.1. NCBI lineage: Eukaryota > Metazoa > Chordata > Aves > Anseriformes > Anatidae > Nettapus > Nettapus auritus. Next base: position 196,769,285 of record CM021765.1, read on the forward strand.
GCCGAGCTGGTGGCCGATACCCCGGCCAACTGCTCCTTCGCCGACCTGCTGGGCGCCTGGCAGCTCCGTGTCTGGCGGGGGGGAGGCCGGCACGGCAACTGCTCCCAGGCGGGTGAGAACGCGGCGGCCCCGTCCCGTTCCCCTTTTCCCCGCCTGGGTGGATCCGGGTGTGGGCGTGAGGGTCCCGGGGCGTGGGTGGGGGTCCTCTAAAGCTCGGTGGAGGGGGTCCACGAAAGCTCCTCGCCGTGAGGCCTGAAAAGTGAAACTGGTGGCGAGGAAGTGAGTGCCTGCTTCTGGTGTGCTTGCTTGCGGCTGGCCTGTTTGCTCTTTATGTTTCTCTCTCTCTCTTTTAATCTGGGGCTATTCCTTGTAGCCCTCAGCACTTGGTTGCCAGTAGCCTGTTATTTAAGGTTTTCGTGGTGGTAGTGGGCACCCCTGCTTTTGTGGTAGTGGGCACCCCCCACATGCTGCAGGTTTTGCCAGAGCCTGAAGCAGGGTGCAGAGGTTGGTGCTGAGCTCCTGGCAGCAGGCCTTAAGGCAAAAAGGGGCTGATCTGAATTAAACTGTGTGAGAATTAACTTGTCTGGGTAAGGATGAGCACTGTGGGCAGCCTTATTACAGCACTCCTCTTGTTGTTGTTGTTTGTTTTGATTTATTCTTGTATTACTGTTTTTCTTGTATATTTTTGATTTGGATTCACTTAGACCTTTCTGTTTTTCTACTGCCTCATGCTGGTTTGCTTCCTCCTTCACAGCTCCAGATGTCTTTCCTCTCAGCTCAGCCTCTCCTGAAAGTGGCTCTTAACAAAGTGGCTCTTAAGTGGCAAAGTGTGTTGTTGCTCCTGGGCTACACTTGGGTCCCAGGAGGCTCCCAGCTGTAAAAGCTTGAGTCTGATAACATCAGGAGAAGTAAAAATAGCATTTCCCTTGAGAGCATAATAGTAGTGAGGAGTTATTACTTGATTATTATTTGAAAGTATTATTATTTGAAAGTATTATTTTAAAAGTAGTTAATGCATTGCATCTAAACTGTCTGTGTTAGTTTGATCCCACCAGGCAAGTGGCAGGTGAGAATATGGGAGGTGAAGCTGGTCTTGGCAGGGTTTGGAGCAGTGGTGTGAGGTAGTGTGGTGGCTGATAACTGAAACCAGATGTTTCAGAGGAAGACTTGTCACTGCAGACACAGTGTCTTGAGTGACAGAGCATCCAAGTCCTATGTAGCTGTGTAGCAAGTTACATTTAAATAAGCTGATGTTTTCCTGTAACAGCTGCTTGGTACTGCTGCTGTTAGTAATTAAATGTGCAAATAATGTCTAGCATTGCAAAATGAACATGTTTGCAGTGATAGTTATGTGAGGTCCCTGAGGTGTGTTTGCTTGATGCCTTTTTGCAGGAGGCTTTATGTAGCTAGTGTATTTTGGAAAAAATAAAAATACTGTGATATGTTCTTTACTCTTTCTTATTTTAATTGTAATTTTTGCAATAATGTTCTTTCTTTCTTGCAGGGCCTGTGGAAAAAACAGTACTTGTGAATCTTCAGAAGTTAGATGTGGCTCAGGATAGTCTGGGCAATTATGGTTTCTTCACTTTGGTTTACAATCAAGGCTTTGAAATTGTGCTGAACAACTACAAGTGGTTTGCATTTTTTAAGGTGAGTTAACTTGTGGTCTGCATCAGTGACTGTTGCTTGTTTTTTGTCTTTACTTGTTTTTCAGTTTAGTTGCTGAGTGCCACAGTAGAGAAGTGAGAACACTTGTTTCTCTTTGCCTGGATAACCAGACAAGTGGCTGTTTCCTTACACTAAGAACAATCAAAAATGTTTGTCAGTGGCTGGGTTGGGAGAAAAGGGAAGGTTACAAGAGGTATTTGAAAAATCTGGTAACAATGCTGCAGCTTCTGCTTCTGGGTATGTTTACTTCAATTGAAGACCTTCATGAAGCTAACTCTCCCAGTGTCCTGGGAAAAATAGCTTTTTCAGTAGCTTTTTTCTTCCTGACAGCTTGCACCCAAATGAAATATCAAACATAACTGCTTTTATCTTCCTTAAAGATGTTCTCAAACTTGTGAAATGTACCCTCCTCACTGTAGAAAGGTCATCTGTCCTCCATGTTGGAGGATTTCTAGGAGCTGTAATTCTTATGTCAGAGTAAGCCTTAAATCGTTGAGGAACTTCCCTACCTTTTATAATTATTATTTTTTAAGTAACACTGTATGCTCCAGTCCCTGTTAATGACTTCAGATCAAGCTGAAAACGACTAGTAGTGTAGGGATAGACCAGAGAAGACCCACTTGCTAAGGAGCACTCTGCAGGTCAGCTTAGGAATGGCATTATGAATCTGAAGGGTGGCTTTAAGCAATCTGCAGGATGACTTGTCTACTTGGGAGACAGTGTCTGAGAGGTCTTGCTGCACAGAACATGTTCGTGCAGCCCTCACCAGGAGCAGTGAATGTGTTTCTTGGTTATTTTAGAAGGTGTGATCCTGTGTTTGGTTTTAGATGAATTGATAGTAAACACCCAGGCCTTATCCAAGCATAAAATCTCTGAACCTTGGCTAGTCTTAAGGAGGGTAAAGAAATGACTTCTGTTTCAAATTGGTTTTCTGGGAGCAATTGTAGGTAGTTTATTTCACAGCAGCTATTTTCAAGTCAGTATTATCAGATGTTAAGAAAAGTGAGTGATCTTTCTTTCTGGGGAGCCATAGTCATTTCTATTCAGTAAGGATAAATGAAGCTCTAACTGAACGGTAGCTTCCTCCGTGTCTATTAGAGTCCACTTAAGTTAAAAAGAAAGGAAAGTGTAGGTTGTTTTAAGACTGTCAGTGGTGTTTTTTACATGGGTGTTTTTTTCTTTTTTTTTTAAAGTAACCTTTCATCCAGAAGTATTACTTTTTTAAAACAAGATCTTATATTTGAGCAAGAACAAAGTTTGAGAGAGAAATACCCAAACGATTGGATCATCTAGTCCAACTGTCCCCCCCCACCCCCATCACTATTACTCACTAAACCATGTCATCTTGGGAGAGACGGTTCAACTAAACTGTGGGAATCCTGAGGCTGCTACCTTACACTGAAATGACTTTTTTTCACAAGCCAATAGGGTAAGCAGTTGAGGAAGTGTTGATTATCAAACTAATTCTTTAATGTGATCTGTTTAATCACTGAAACAGTGGCCTGTTTCAGAATATTAGGCACCAACTTGAAGGCACTTCAGAGTCTCTGAAGGCTTTATTTACTGTTACTTTTCACTTGTGAAATATCTTCTCAGAAATGAGATCTAAGTCAAGTGATCTCAAAGTGCTGATTTAGTATCTTCCCTGGCATTTATGAAAAGGAAGTATTCTGACAAGAGTGGTATTAAGCATTATATCAAAAACAGTAGAATGCCCCCAAAAGGGGGCAAAAGGGATTATGAAAATTCTAGAAGGCGTGGCTGAGGATACTTGGTTTGTTCAGCTTAGGACAGACTGAGAAGTGACCTCATTGCTGTCTACAGCTTCCTCATGAAGGAAGCAGAGAAGAGAGGTAATGATGTCTTCTCTCTGGTGACCAAGTGATGGGACACAAGGGAATGGCATGAAGTTGTGTTAGGGGATGTTCAGACTGGTTGATAGGAAAAAAATCTTTACTGAGGTGGTGGTTGGGTGCTAGAAGTCTCCCTAAAGAAGTGGTCGTTGTCCCAAGCCTGTCAATGTTCAACAAGTGTTTGGACAATGCTCTTTGATATTATCTGACTCTTAGGTTCCCCTGTGGAGCTATGAGTTGGACTTGATGATCCTTGTGGGTCCCTTCCAAATCAGGGTATTCTGTGACTGTATGACTTGGTTGTCATAGAATAATTTGGTCTGAAAGGAACTTCAGGACGTCTTATGATCTAACTTGTTCAAAAACAGACTCAAATACATGCCTGAGTATTAGTAATGCATGTTACCTTGCATTTCATGAGCGTGAATGTGTCTTAGTCTTTTGTAAATAAAAGGGTTCATTGTTAGTTTTGCAGTTCCATTTGATATTGAGAAATAGGAAGCTTGCTTGTCCCATTGTTTAGTGGTAGGGACTCCGTCAGCTACACATGCTTAATTTGAAGACTTCTTTCCTTAAAAATTATGGAGAGGATTAGAGCCCAAGTCATTTACCCTCTGTACAGTCTTTCATTCATGTTATTGCTGTAAAAGAAACCACAGATTACCAAAATGGAAGTGCAATGGTTAAAGAAGTATGAGGAAATATAGCAGCACTTAGTAAATGCCTTTTTTTTTTTTTTTTTTCTCCATTTAGACAACAGGTTGGCTTTGGGCAAGAATTTGTAATACTGATCGTCACCAAATTTATTTCATAATTGTCTATGGGCACTAGAGTAGAAACAGTTCCTTACAAATTGCCTGACCTTATGACATACGTTGATTTTTTTTTTTTTTTTTTTTTTTTAATCCAGTAGATGTTGTATTACATATGAAATAGAAATAAAAAATATCTAGTCTTGATAAAAACTGAAAATGGTTTATTCCCTCAAATGCAATTCACACTCTTTTAGGATTGATTCCATTGCAGTCTCCTATAAAACTTCTAGGGGAAGATAATATACTCAGTTCAGCGTACACTTACAAGGTTTTTGTTTGTTTCTTTGTTTTTTAAGAATGATTGCTTTTTGTTTAAAATAACCCTACTATTTGCACCTGAAATAACTTAATCACAGCAGACATCATTTGCTTAGTGTTGGTCATAATATAGCAGTCCTTGGAGTAAAATAGGGTGAACTAGAAAGCTAATTAGAGATGGCCTTCCTACCTAGAAATGGAGCAGTGGAGCAAGAGGAAAGCATGAAAGCTATTTCTTAGAATATTGCTTAGCCTTGATTACTATTTAGAATGTGGCAAGTCATTAGATGTAGTCCCTTTGGAGTTCATGGAAAGGAAGAATTATCAGTCTACCAGCACTCTTGCTTTATAGTAAGAAACAGAACTGGTATGTCTAATGCAGAGTAATTGCATATTGGTTTTGACTACTTGATAAAATGGCTTAGTTTTACTCTGAAATAACTTTACAATTTACTCACTGTTCTGGAGTTACAGATTCTGGATTGACCTCTTTGGTTCATGAACAGTTTGATTTTGATTTCCAAAAGAAAGATCTCATGTTTGAGTCACTTTGGAAGAGCAACATTGTTTATCCTAGCATCTCAATACTTTAGACTATCTCCCACTTTTATTTATTTTTTTAATATTTCAGTTGTTATAATGTGATAATACAGGAAATAAAACTCTGAGGTTGGTCTCATACCATCCTTTAAGACTTCTACTCTTCTGAAAATGCTTAGAGAGCAGCCATAATGCAAAGTTTGCACATCTCCTTCCGTGGCTGTGCGTTTGGGCTTGTCAGGAAGGTATTCATTGTTTAAAGTTTGCTCATAAATTTTGAGTTCTGTTTGCTTCACTGAAGTTAAATTATGTGGCTGAAAAACAATTGTAACAGAACAGATAAAGTATCCTGACTTACTTTGATGCTTTAGCACTTTCTTCATATTCTGCCATTGAGCAGGGGACAGAGATGCTGGGCTAAATGAAGAGCTGTATTTCAGCCAATACAGTACTTCGTGCATCTCAAGCATAGAGGTTCAATGAGCTGAACTTGCAGTGTATTTTTGCATAATGTTGAAGAATCAAACTTTTAATAGTTAAAAAGAATGCTGTGGGCTTGTCTAAACTGTGGCTTTAGCAGAGCTACTGTACTATATGGATACAGCCTGTTTGATAATGCACATTTCAGTTAGTTTTTCTAGTAGTCTTTTGTTCTTGTGACTTACTAAACAGCCACATACTCAAATTTTTGTAGGACCTCACAGACTTTACAAGCTATTTGTTCTTTCACCTGGAGACTATGGGCAAATGACTTTCAACACAAAAGGAGTGGATTGGGTGAGCTCACCAATGCATTTGTTTTCCACAGATTGCTTTAGTAGAATAAGTGCTAGCAGTATTTTACTTCTAACTATTCTTTTACATAGACTTGTCTATCTAGACTTGCCAAGTTAAATGCAGTTTGTTACTGGATTCATGCATTTGGCTAGTCACAAGTCATGGATACTCTGCTCGGTGTTCGTTTGCAGCACACAGCTTGTTTATTTATGGGATTGCTCACTTCTTACTTAATGTGTGCTGCTGAAACAGCACAAATGCTGAACTTGGATGTGAAGTAGGTGTGCTGACTCCTGGCAGAAGCCTTAGCATGTGCTTCTGCTGGATAATATAAGGATTCTGTATGGCTACACAACATACAAGGCTGTAAAGTGTTTTTCAAGTGATAGCAATAAAAACAGCAGTGTAATAGTATAAAAAGCTAAAGTGAGTCAGAAAGGAAGATAGAGGCCTATTTGTTTCAATCATTTGATGTCTAATAAATACTACAAGAGACTACTGCTTTGGAGAGAGGGAGAGAGTCTTGTAAAAATCTTACTTTATCCCTTAAGTTAAATGGTTTTATGGATTTGAAGGGTGGACTGTCTGGATAAGGAATTGGCTTGATGGCCACACCCAGAGAGTAGTGGTCAGTGGTTCTGTGTACAGGTGGAGACCAGTGATGAGCAGTGTCCCCCAGGGGTCTGTCATGGGACTGGTGTTTTTCAATATCTTCATCAACGACATAGGAGATGGGATTGAGTGCACCCTCAGCAGGTTTTCAGATGACGTCAAGCTGAGTGGTGCAGTCAATGCAACAGAAGGAGGGGATGCCATCCAAAGAGACCTGGGCAGGCTGGAAAAGTGGGCAGATGTGAACTGCATGAGGATCAACAAATCCAAGTGCAAGGTGCTGCACCTGGGTCGGGGCAACCCCAGACATGAGTACAGTCTGAGAGAAGAACTGGTTGAGTGCAGTACTGCAGAAAAGGACTTGGGGGTTCTGGTAGATGAAAGGCTCAACATGAGCCAGCAGCATGTGCTGGCAGCCCGGAAGGCCAAATGCATCCTGGGCTGTATCAACAGAGAAAGGGCCAGCAGGTGGAGGGATGTGATTGTCCCCCTCTGCTCTGCCCTTGTGAAGCCCCACCTGGAGTGCTGTGTGCAGGCCTGTGGCCCCCAGTAGAAGAAAGATGTTGACCTGTTAGAGCAGTTCCAGAGAAGGGCTACAAAGATGATCAAGGGGCTGGAGCACCTCTCCTGTGAAGACAGGCTGAGAGAGCTGGGGATGTTCAGCTTGGAGAAGAGAAGGCTCTGGGGACACCTCATTGTGTGGCCTTCCAGTACTTAACGGGGGCTTATAAAAAGGATGGAGGAGGACTCTTTACTTGGGCAGATAAGCATAGGACAAGGGGGAATGGTCTTAAACTAAAAGAGGATAGGTTTAGACTACACATTAGGAGAAAATTCTTCACTGTAAAAGTAAGGAGGCACTGGCACAGGTTGCCCAGAGAAGCTGTGGATGCCCCATCCCTGGAGGTGATCAAAGCCAGGCTGGCTGGGGCCTTGGCCAACTTGATCAAGTGGGTGGCATCCCTGCCTATGGCAGGGGGGTTGGAGTTAGATGATCTTTAAGGTCCTTTCCAGCCTGAGCCATTGTATGATGATTCTATTACTTCTGGCGTCTGAGTTGTACTGTAGCAAAAAAAAAAAAAAACACAAACAAACAAACAAAAAAACCTTTTAATATTAAAATGTTACCATTACCCCAGTTGAAAATAGATTATAGACTATTCCACTACACAAGGTACTAAGCTATTTCCATACATATCTTTGACATCTCCCTCTTTCAGCTTTTCCTCTTATTTCCCACCACACCCAAATCTTTTTAAAACTAAGGACTTCTTGCTGAAATAAGCAACCCAGACAAGTGAGAGTAATTAAGGTTTCAGGATGTTACCAAAACAGGAAAAAAATATATTCAGACTTTTTTGATGTCGCTGAAATGTAAATGTTAGAGTTGGTAGTGCTGTTTAATTCTGCAAATCAATTGAAAGTTGATTTCTAACAATCTTAGTTGGACTCACATAGCTAGTAATGTGGTTCCTGCTGTTTTCCTGAAGTGTAAAAGTGAAAGCATAGACTCCTGAACTGCGGAATGCATGTTCTTTGGAGGGGGGGGGTGGTGGAAAAAAGCATATAGTTTGTGTTTCCTTGCATTTTATATCAGGTAGCAAGATAGCGTTTTGTTCTAATAGTCTCACTTTCTGTATGCTTGTACAGTAGGGTGTCTGCAATCCCATTCTAGTTTAGAATGAACTTCCTGTATTAAAATGCATAGGTGTGCTTGTAAATTTGATGAGAAACAAGGGGTAAATCTCTCCAAAATTATTAGTGTAGAGGGTAATTTTGCTTCCTAGAACTTGAGTTGGCTTTTTGCCTGAACATTGCTTAAATTGTGAACAACAGATATTAAGAGGAGGGGATGGCAGCCTGTGTATGTTGCAGTGCTGTGTCCCACAAGCTCTCTGTCATTTCTTTCCTGTTAGGGAGATTTGAAACTTAAATTTTAAAAAATTAATGTTACCAACACTAGAATTACTTTTAGATTATGTAGTGATGACCTATACAAGCAAGACTAATAAAATACCAGAAAGCTTACCTAGGTTCAGGTATCTAATAGCAAGCCTTGAAGTTTAGGTACATGAAATCTTCTAAGGTTAGGATTGGAATTGTTTAGCTAACTTCTGGCATTAGATGAAGTCATGTGAGATGTCTGACTAGAAAAAACAAGTTTTGAAATGGAATTGGAGTTTCGTGTTTTGAAGTCTTAAAATTTGAACTGTGAATGTAGTTTGCTTGCCTTTTCTACAGGATTTGTTTCAATACGGTCAGATCATGTTGGATTGAGTGTACTTGAAGCTGCAAAAGTGAGCATTGGCTGATGAAACTAGCACACGGTGTGGCTGCAGTGGTCTTTTATCACTTTTTTTTTTTTTTTTTTTAAAAAAAAGCCATGTTTATAAGACTGCAGAGGAAGCAGATGCAGTAGTAGCACAGTAATTCCTGGTGGTCACAGCTGTATGGCTGTTACCCTCTGAAACATGCTGCTCTCTTGGGAGTTCTGCAGGTGTGGTGGTGTGCCAGCAGCTCTGAGTCCGGTGCTGTAATTCATATGCAGTTGAGTTGGTGATTGTGCAGCCAGTGGTGCCATGCTGAACTAACACACTGCTGAAGTTGATCACACCCCCGTCTGCTTTTAAGCCCAGGCAGCTTTTAAGAAAGGCGGGTAGGTATTCATTTACACTCATGTAGAGCCAAATAAAGTGCTTTCATGGTAACTGATTGATGCAAAGTCAGTAACTTTTTGTTTGTGTATGTACATTTCAGTAATGCTGTTGTGAGGAGGGTATTTCTCAAAAGTTATCTCTGGACCTTGCCCTTGTATTTGGCCAAGTGTAGTTCTGCTTCATATTGTGAAATCTCTTTCCTCACAGTAAGATGGGATGAACGGAACCAAATAACAGCTCAGCCTTTTAGAGCCTGGTCCACAAACATGCTTGTTTTGCTAGACAAGCACAGGCTTAGATCTGATGCTTCTGCAACCTCCAAACTGGGGACAAAGTAAACTCCCATTGTTCTAAAACAGTCAGAGGATTAAAAGCTTTAATTATATTCTTCTGATTGATAGACTTAATTATTTCATTGTCTTCTCCATCAGTTTTCCTATAGAACTGCATAGTCACAAGCTTCCCAGTGCACAAACTTTCTCTGTGCTTTGTCTTGAGGCGTTTCCATTGCTGTAAGCCACCATCTAGTTCACTGAAGAGGCTGAGCAGCATTTTGTTGAAATACAGCTCCAAATCCATATACGATATGTACTTACGAAACTTGAACAGGATGGGATTTAACAAAGTGTCCTTGGATTAGGAAACTTGGATTTCATTGAAGTAATCTATGATTAGAAAAGTAAAGGTAAAGCTTTTGTAGTATGAATTTCCAAGTTCCTGTGTAAATTAATGCAAAACAGACTTGCACCTTGAAGGATAAACCTTAGAAGATTCCCCATCCCCACCCCTTTTCCCCCCTAAAAAGGCATTCTACTCTGAAAGAATTGCTAGTTTAGGAAACTCTTCATGCAGATGGGTAGCATGTTAGTTTTAGGTGTTGTATGCAGATGTACTTCATTGAATAGATTCATATAGTTTTATTCTTCAGTGGTGGAATGAAGACCCATGGCAGGATAAGGAAGCGTTATGACTTGGGACTTTATGCTTTAGTAGCGCTCTCCCCCCGCCCCCACAATTCCTACTGAGTTGCACTCAATGGATCATCCTTTTCTGATTGTCATATTTTGATAGCTCAGGTGAAACTGGTTCTTCATGCTCTTTCACCACACACAGCTCAGACTTCAAGCAGTTGCAAGATGTTCTACCTTCAGCTGTGACTTCTAAAATAAATGCTAAAATTTGCCCTGAGACATTACTATGTGAGGAAACCTGCCATTCTCCCTGCATTTACTTTTCAGGCTGCCATGGGTCTTGGTTTCTTCTAACATTTGCAGCAGTCTAGGGTTACTTTTGACTAGGTAAAATTGTGGTGCAAGAATCCACAGGGGCCTTGAACAGAAGGATAAATGTTAGTATGTCTATTACACTTTATCTAGAAAGTTCAACCAAAAGAATTACTATGCATTAGTTGATACAAGTACTGTTACATAGTTTATTGTTAAAGGTGTGAGTCACAGTCCTTTAGCAAGTTGATAAAGATTGTTTTTGTTCATTTGCCTGTTGTTCTCTTGATGCTTTTGAAATCAAACATTATGTGGGTTGATCTAGAATGTTTGGCCGCTTCTCTGAAACAGAACAGAAAGCAGCTGGGTGGGTAGGGACTGTTGGTATGCTAGTAAGTGCATGTATTTAACACAATATAATCTCTTCACGTTACAGTATAAAAAGGAAGGCCAGAAGGTAACCAGCTACTGTAATGAAACTCTACCAGGCTGGGTACATGATGTACTTGGCCACAATTGGGCTTGCTTCAGTGGACAGAAGATTTCTTCATCTCTCTCAGATGTTCATGTAAACCAGCTACCTCTCCAGAAACCCCAAGGAAGGTAAGCAATGGATAAATGACTTTTCACTGGACAAAACATTTGATGACTGTGCTTCAGGTTTCAGTAGAAAACATATGGATCGATTCTGTGGCTGGGGATGAAGCTAATGCCAGTGATAATGTTGGAATAAACCTTGAATGTACAAAGACAGGGGAGGCTGTGCCAATCATATCACACAGATGCTCCTTCAGTCTGTGTTTTCCTGCAGTTACTGTTGAAGCCCAATTACAAAACTGGCATGTCTGAGTTATAGGCTGTCTTAAATTTCAGAAACCTTGCTTTGATCCAATGATTGCATATCTCCGTATTAATACATAGCAGAAGACTCTTCCAGAAGTAGAGTCTTCTCCATATTAAGTTTGGAGGATGTTTTTACATTTCAGTCCCAGTCCTTTTCTTAACTTGCTATTTCATTTCTTGTTTGCAGACTTTCAAGCAGACGCTATGTGCACAACTTTGACTTTGTAAATGCTATCAATACTCAACAGAAGTCCTGGAGAGCAACAAGATACAAGGAGTATGAGAATTTTGCCCTGGAAGACCTAACTAGGAGAGCTGGGGGTCTCTATTCTAGGACTTCGAGGTACTGCAGCATTTTGCTTTTTCATAAAGCTACATCCACTGCTGCCAAAAATCTGCTTGTATTTATCTTCACCTTTCCTAGCTGGGTGTTGGCTTGTAGTTTAGATGTTTAATGTTTCAAGCCCTTCATCTCACTTTCATAGAGTGCCAACATATTTCACCATTTGAATATTCTTAGCACCTGTTGTCTCAAGAAGTTGTGACAAATGGGGTTACCCACCCTTTAATCTTGTCCAGTAACTTGCTAGTGTGTTCATACCCACAGAGAAGTGGGGACAGTTTTAGCTGCAAGCTCACACACCTGTCTACCCATCAGTAGTTTGCCATAGCCTCAAGCCTGTGCATGACAGTCTTCCAGGTTCTGCTAGTTCATAATTGCAATTAAAAAGCTGTATGCTGTTACTAAACACGAATAACAAAGTTTTTCTGAGATAAGTTCTTGGTTATTTTGGCAACCTGCCTCGGCAGCAGCCAGGGTACTCCCTGCTGGGAGTGTAGTCATTTCTCAGTTTCAGTGAAGTAGAATGAAGTAGCCTTGTGAGTATATTTAAGGTCTTGCAGGTCACATGAAAGAGTTGCAATAAGAATGGATGCATGGTCCTCCTTTATATCATTCATTAATGTGAGAAGTAGAGTTCGTTGACACAGAGTTTCCCTTTTGGCTATTTTACCTTTATATTTTTGCATTTTCTGCTTTGATACTGCTGTGGGTAGAATGCTGCTGATTCTTCCAAGCTGTGTCAATTGTATGTTTTTGAAAGAAGGTCATACAATACAATAAATGAGTCGCATGGGAAGATTGTGCAGATGATCATGATGTCACTTATAGACAGATGTTTCCTTGTAGGTGGTATTAAATACAAAAACCTCTTTGGAAACTGTTGCACCGTGCAGTGGTATGACAGTGTTTTGTCCTGCTGATGCTTTCAGAACAGGCTCCAGTGCCTGGTGTTTGTGAATGGCACTTGACGCACGACTTATGGGACAAGCATCAGGTTGTGAATGCTGAATGCAGGAAGCTCTTGGCTTGCTGATACATGAGCATCACTTGGCTGCAAGTGGTAAATGAGGACAAGCAGCACTTAGTACTGCTTTAATAGTCACAGTAAAAACTTGCTCCAGGGAAGTCTCTTGGGCAAGTGGGAATGCAGTTATTGAAGTGTTGATGTAAGCCATGACACCGTATCTGCAATTAAACAGTCTGTAGTTGCTGTGAATGCATGCTGCCAAGGCGAGGTGCCCTCTGCAGATAGAGATTCTGCATACCTGGTTGTAGAAGAGAGATTACATAGCTCTTGCAGAACTACATTGCTATGGTTGCTGAGAGTTACCTTAGTGCTTCTGATTAGTTCAAAAGTATTTGACGTAACCAGTTTGTAGATGCTTCATAATACAGTTCACTCTGGGAGGGATTTGAGTAGGTCTTGCATCCTGCTGAAACTAATCTTTTGAGATTGACACTCACTCAGCATAGATGGAGACTATTTCAAATCACTTAGTGTGAAACTAAGCAACCAGTAGAAGCTGGAAGATGACAACAGTGTTACATGATCATTTCCTTACCTATTGTGATATGATGCTCAAAAGTATGTTCTTTTCTTTTATTTTTTTTTATTATTTTTTTTTTTTAGACCAAAGCCAGCACCTCTAACACCTGAATTACTCAAAAAAGTTGCAGGTTTACCAGAATCCTGGGACTGGAGAAATGTGAACGGTGTCAATTATGTCAGCCCTGTTCGGAATCAAGGTAAAAAAAAAAAAAAGTGGATAAAATGCTCTTGAGCTCCTCTAGAGCATTTTTATTCCTAACTCTGTAACCTGCTGTTAGCAAGATCCTATCCAGCTTTTTTAGTGTCTTTAGTTGATAGATGGCATCTTTACTATGATTAACTTGTGGAAACTGGGTGGTGTCCTGGCTAACAACACTTCTCCAAAATAAAAGGTGCTAAGGGAGTCAGCGCTGTTATCCGAACAGGGTCTTTTGCTAATGTGAAAACAGACAACCATAGTGCTCTGCATAAAGACAGCTGTCAAGACTTGTCCAGACAGTCACATTCATGGCTTTCTGCATGCTGACAGAACTGATGTATATTTAATTCTTTACTTAATTTCTGCTGATGGCAAATTAGCACACAGCTTTAATGAATAAATCCATGAAAATTGTTTATGCTGCTCCCAAATAGTATCACTTCCCTAACTTTAGGAGTTACTTAAATGGCTAGTTGCAAGAAGAGCTGTCAGTTGCTGTGAAAAATATGTATGCTGATAGATATACAGTACCTGTGGAAAAACAATGTGTTAAACATACCAAAATCGTGTTCTATTCTGTAGGCAGTGCTTTTACAGCATTGTGATGCAAGATACCTGTTCTACCTCTTAATTAGATACCTATATACTGGAAACCAGATGTGGACTAAGTTAATATGTCCCTTTCCTATATTTACAAACAAATTTATATTTGCGGGTAGTTATCCAGTTACAGCTTTTAGGGGAACAGAATATATTCCCCACCACCATGCTAGTGCTACTTAAGTTATTGGTACTTGGTTTATGGTTTAGTTCTTCTGCCAAATTCTGCCAGCTAGTTTCCTGGTAGCAAAAGCGTAGAAAGGCTTGTGCATTCTTTATATAATACCTCAAGACGTGGCAGGCTTCATGCAGCTAGAATTGTCTCATGTTGTAATACTTACCGCTAAGATGGTAGCATCCCTGCTATGTAGTCAAAGCTGACTTACCAGGTTGCTTATAGATCATTAATGGCCTCTTTCAGCCAAGAAAATTGTCTTCTAGAAGATAGCCCTGTCATTGTTTATCAAATTTACTGGGGGGAGAGGAGGGAAATGTACAGATTTTGTTAGCCTAGGAGTTCCATTTTCTACGAGTTTCTGTAAGCTTTTTTTTTTGCAGATCGAAGTACATGGAAAGCCTGGTCAACTGATTTTTCGCTAAGTGCCCTTCTTACCCCTCACCATTTAACAACCCTTCATGTTGAGTGAGTGGAATCAGATGTGGCTGAAGCTTTAGTTGACTCTGGAAGAGAATTTCTAGAAAGCCTCAGTAAAGCAGCTACTCTTGCAGCTATGTTGACTCTGCTGATAGTGTAGTTTTCACATTAAGAGCCTCACAAATACCCCTGTGGTAACAGTTAAAAATAAATAAATAACTGCCCCTACAGACTTTCAGGTTGAAATGACTGCATTTGGTGTGCAAAGTAGGCCAAAAATACAACAGTTTTCTGCAGCACAGCCCATCTTGTATGCTGTGACTGTACAATGAGTGGGAGGCACCTTTCACTGCTTCAGTTAGCCCTGCTGGGCAAAAAGCATTCTTGTTCAGGCTGATTTTTGCCCCTTTTCCTCAGAGATGCATCTAACTGAATGAAGGTGCAATTTCAAAGTCTTGCTTTTGTAATAGCTCTGCTTTTACACACCTACACAGTTCAGGAAAAAGTATTTTGTTTTGTTCCTCATGCCTCCCTCCTTTTCATAGCTCTGCAATACTTGACTTTCCTACTGTCAGAAAACAAAAGGAAATCGGGCACCTTGGTGACAATCAGTAGATAAAATAGGACCTCATCCAAGTAATTGTCCTTTCCTGTGATGCTTGTTATTCTACTTCCAAAGGCTTTTAATGTGTTACAGAAAGTTTCTAGGGAGTTGAAGAGGCCTAAAACTAGAAGCAATACTAAATTTTGATTCAAAGGTAGGGAGACTTAGCTCTCTGCCAGGCAACAGAAGGGAGATTTAAGTGTCTCTGAAAAGCCAGCGTACAATTAGATGTCCTTGGGAAGTGAGGGGAATGGGATGAATCCATTATATCAAACCCAGTATTTATACCACTAGACTCTCCAAAGTGAGTTATTTTATGGGTAGTTCTAGAGGTGGAGTACTTTTAAGAGAAAGTTACAGCATTAAATACATGGATAGGCTGAAATAATCTAGAACAATATCAGTATTCCCTTAAAATAGTTCATTGTCCCTGACTAAATGTGCAACATGAAGGGTTCTAGTCAATAGGCTGTGAGCCTTCTCTGCTGTAACATGGTCTCTGTAGCTGCATTCTGTGTGAATAGCATGGATGTTAAATGATACTGTTGAAAGTACTCAGGAGCAATATATCATCTCTTATTCTGGAATAAACTCAGTGTTCCTTAAAAAGTTGCTAAAAGTGTTTTGAACAGAACTGCTTACATGCTTAATAGCTAAATGTATATTTAAAGTTCTTCTGCTATCAGTGTTCAACTTCTAATTGCTCTAAGATGGTCTTGCAGGTTTTGACTCTTCTCAGTGCACTCCAGTAGTAGCAGTACCCAAATGCAGGTGACTCACCTTGTTTATGTAACTGTCTGCTCTTCATGTTTTGTTTTGTTTTTTTTCTATTTCTCTCCTCAGCCTCATGCGGTAGCTGCTATGCGTTTGCCTCCATGGGCATGCTGGAAGCAAGAATACGTATCCTCACAAATAACACTCAGAAACCAATCTTTAGTCCCCAGCAGGTTGTGTCTTGCAGCCAGTATTCTCAAGGTAAGTACACTAGTGTATATGAAGTTAACTTTCTATTAATATACTTCTGCAGTGTCATTATTATTATTTCCACACCTTTTTGTGACCTGTTATTTTGATAACAGAACCAAGTCACCTGGCAGACTATATTTTAGTACTTATTTTGAAAGGTATTAAATATTCCAGAGTTGTCAGCCCACCTTGCATAAAGGTGGCATTGAACCAAGAGTTAATGGCCTACTAAGGATGTTACTGGATTTTAAGTAGATCTGCCTGAGTGATGGAGAACAGAGATTGAAGGAACAGGGCTGAAAACATATCTAGGTTGCAAGGCATGCCTAGAAAGAGGAACCAAATATCCTAAAAGCATATTCAGGGAGAAGGAACATATGGGGAGGGGGAGATGAGCAAAAGCAATGACTAAGGCTTCAAATTTCCAAAGGAAGGATGGTACCCAGTATATGACAGCTTTTTTTACAGCATGTAACTAACTGCTGTTCCTGATGGGGTGTCAAGAGCAAATGGATGAGGAGGTGGTCCATGCATTTATGTTCCAAGTACAGCTCCAATGTGCTCAGAATTTTATTTTTTATGTTTTAGAAAGATAGCTATATGTAACTGGAACACTAGGATTATCGGAGTCACTGCAGCTTGTGTTCAGTACTGTAATCTGTAAGTGTTCCAAGATTTGAGAGAATTAACCAGATTTTTTTGTTTGTTTAGGTTGTGATGGTGGTTTCCCATACCTCATTGCTGGGAAATACGTCCAAGACTTTGGTGTGGTGGAAGAGGACTGCTTCCCTTACACAGCCCAAGATTCTCCATGCCTGTTCAAGCGTAGCTGTTATCACTACTACACTTCTGAGTACCACTATGTTGGTGGTTTCTATGGAGGCTGCAATGAAGCCCTGATGAAACTCGAGCTTGTTCTGGGTGGGCCAATGGCTGTTGCCTTTGAAGTTTATGATGATTTCATGCTTTATAAAGAGGGAATCTACCATCACACTGGGCTGAAGGATGACTTCAACCCTTTTGAACTGACTAATCATGCTGTCTTGCTGGTGGGCTACGGTAAAGACCCAAAAAGTGGTGAGAAGTTCTGGATTGTCAAGAACAGTTGGGGCACCTCATGGGGAGAAGATGGTTACTTCAGAATCCGCCGTGGCACGGATGAATGTGCAATTGAAAGCATTGCAGTGGCTGCAACTCCTATCCCAAAACTATAAATGCAGAAGTGTTCATCCAGTGCCTTTGTCTGAGAAACAAATCCCCAGCCATCAGAACATACCATTGTGGTGGTGTTTGTTTTGTTTTGTTTTTAAGAAACTGTGATTAAAATCTATACCCTAGCTTAAACAGGAGAGCTTTAATAAAATTTTCCAGAACAGAGAAAACAGTTTCCCTGGGTGAGAGTATGAATACTGTAAGCTCTTCTGTGGGTATTGTAGGCTTCCTCTCTGGAATTTGACAGTAGATCACCTAGAATGACATTGCCATTTTGCTAACAGTGGTGATGGTTATTCGTCATTAGATAAACTTTTTTATTTCAGTCACCACTTGCGTTTTCTTCCATGGACAATCTTGCACTTGAGATATCAGAGGGAAGCAACTGCTATAATAATCTGCAGCTACTCTGAAAGGACAATGTAGTGCCTTATTTCTCAGAAATCATGAAGTCACTGCAATTTAGAACTTAAGTGTGCACTGGGGAGAGAGTGGGCGATTTCATTGATTAAAAGGAAATTTTCAAGCTTTAAGTGTCCTGCAAAAGTTGCAAGTTAAATCCTTATGACAAAAATCAATTATATGTTTTGGGCTGTTACTAAATGTTCCAGTTCTAGATTTTATTGCTGTGCTTTGCAATTGATCATCTCAGAGTTCAATAAAAAAAATACTCCATTCTGATAGGAGTTTGTACTTGTGGAATTAGTTAGTTCTTTATTTCTGTGACCTATCTTAAGTTTTGAACTAATCAAGAACTTGATCCTTTAGTAGGATGTAAATTGATGGAGAAGGAGGATGAGAAGAGGGATGAACTAAAAATTATACAAGTGAGACCAAGGTTCTCACAGCAACGCAAGGAACTGCTTGACTCAAATTTGCTTTTACCTGAGGGTCAGGGGAAGAATGGCTTTGTGTTTTTGGCTGTTCCTTTTGAACCTCTCTGTCAAAAAGTATCAAACCATGTTAACAAGAGTCTCAAGAATAGTTTATATTGTCCATTGGATCTTACTAGCTGAGTCGAGGGGGAGGGAAGAGCAGGGCACTTTCAACTTAATCCTTTCCACTTGGATTATGTGATACTGCTGCAAAACTGGGCCATGTCCTGTAATGACTTAATGCTGTGGTAGGGGGTGCATTACACCAGGAGGATATGTAGTTCTCCCGCACAACTATTTGCCTGAAACGCACAACCATGCATACATTTTCTTTTGTGTTCTCTTCCTATTGCCTCCCATGCCAGTGCTTTCCCTGGGACAAATCTTGCTGGGGTGGGAGAGTCAATACTGCTCTCCTTTCCCTCTTTGTGGAACAGGGAGAGGGATGGCAGGGGTTGCTTTCCCTAAGCAATCTATGCATGGTTTGTGTCTGCTGGGTTACCATGCATGATGAAGTGGTGTGGTAGTTCATGTGCTGATAAACAGCTCTCAGTAGGTCACCCAACAACCTTTAAGCGGGGATTGGTTTGAATTACAGTAATAAAACTAAAGCTGAAAATTGCTTGAAACAAAGCAATCAGGAATGAAAGAAATTGTTGCTGTTCTGTCATTATGGAAGACGACAATAGAGGCTGCATTGCAGTGCAAGCAGCCTGCTGCCTGCTATATTGGTGTAACAGCTACACAGCTTGACTTAATTTGGATGACAGCTTATCTATACGTATGCAGCCATGCTGACACAGGTATAAACTCCTATGAGGTACAGAAGATGGTCTTTTATGTATAGTCAATCTGCAGGTTTGTTCTGTCACCTGTGAATGCCTGTAGTTTTGCTACACAGGTACAATGCCTTTTGAATGTCAAAATAAACAGGTATCATCCTGAAGTTACAGCTTTGCATGGATGTGCTAGGATCTTGGATTTCTTTAATATCTCTATCAAGATTAGCTTGAGAACAGATATAAAAGCTAGGTCATCCTTACTATTTCTACAGTGCATTAGCCATTAGAAAATTGGATCTTAATTGAGTCATTATCACCAAACTGCTGGTGACACTTGTAGCATTACTAATATAAAGACTTACTGTTCACCATACCTTTGTTCATGTTAGCTATGTGTGTTTTAAAAAATATTATATCTTCTTCTGTTAGAAATTTCTGTGTCTGTCTATATACCTGTCACTGCTTCTGTGTGACAGCTGCACTGATGCTAACTTGAGGATGGAAGAGTTCTCAGAGCTGTCTGTCACCATTGCTGCCCCCAACAACTGTCATCAGATATACTTTGCCTCTGGCTGACTGCAGTATGCGAATGTCCCTGTTTTCTGTATTTCAAAGTTGCACGGAGAAATGTCAAGCAATCAGCCTGATAGAGCTGGCTATGTGGCCAACATGACATATTTGGATTCTCAACTTTTATTTGGGATTGTGAGGCTGAGCACAGAAAGAGCATTATGGAGCCAGATGCTAAAAACAGAGATTTTTCTTCTTAGTGGCCAAAAGAAATGCAACTGCAGGAGTTGATAAACCTTTTTGTAACGGTGGCTATGGCACAGTTTCCCATCCTGGGTTGCAAAGAGCAAATCCTTCTGGTATCCTTTCAGGTCCTCAGAAGTAGAGAAGTGTTGGGTAAGCTTGGCTCTGAGTACAGATGATTGCAAATAAGCTGCTACCCACAAAACAGACAAAATGAAGAAGCACGGGTCTTTGCAACTCCAATTCACATTTTCTAAGAGACCATAGTTTGTAACACTTCTACCTGCGTTGTCTGGAGTAGCTTGAAATGGGGAAATAAACACATTAGACAAATAGGTCTTGCAGTGAACAAGTATCTATTTGACTTATGGAATGAAAGTTAATAGATAATGCCATGGTTGATAAATACAGGCAAAACAGAATTGATCATCAGCCCAGCAGAGTGATAAAAATTCAGTTTTGAAATTGGTTACATACAGAGGACAAATAAACTATAGCTGTTTAACAAACAGCAAGTTTAGCAAATCCTTAAAATCTTGCAGGGGCTGTGGTGCGGTTTCCATCTCTGGAGCTGGGTGACTTTCTAGTTTGAGCATTTCCCTGGCACAAGAACTGCTTGGGGAAATCTGGTTGGTGGTTTATTAAGGTGACCTGGCCAGACCATCATGACTTCTTGTTGGGATCTGAGGACTTGAAATACATGGTGGCACCTCGCTTCCAAAGTTGTCAGCCTAACCTGACACAATGAACTTTGCGAATAATGACCAAAGAGGCTTTTTTCAAACTGCTAAAATTGGGATTGAGAATTTGAGCTTTATTGGTCCAAGGGTCCACTGGGAAGACAGGAAAAACCATAATGTGCACCAGTGGACTTTATTAAAATGGCAAGCAAACCTGGGAGATTATTATACTTTGAGAGCTTCCTTTTTTTTTTTTTTCTTTTCTTTTTTTTTGTTTTTCTTTTTAGTGAGCTATGTTGTCATCTGTTGCTCTTTTCTCCATCGTTGCTGGGGGCTTAAAAACTGGTTTATAAAGAGCTAAGTCTACTGGACTGCTTTAATAGGTTCTTTTGCATTAATTTATATTTCTCAACTATTTGTCTTTCAAGGTGTAATTAAAATAAGTTTGTAGGTATTGTTAATGGACCAGCTGCAAGGATTTCATTTGGAGAATTTTGACAAGTGTTTTTTTTCTCAATTTTTGTATTAAAAACAAGAGATAAATGATTCTTTTCTGAGAATAAAAAAGATGGAGTAACAAACCAGACATTTTTAGTAGTTTCAGTGTGCAAAATAGTATCCTTTGCCAAGATTTCCAGTTTTCACTTTCTCATTCTTGGTGGTCATTCTCTCCCCGTCCCTACCAAATGCCATAGCATGACTTTTTCCACCAAATCATTAATTTCCTCAAGAAAAAAAAAATATTAACAAAACAAACATTCAGGAAAACAAACAAACAAAAAGGCATTGCTAGGATATGCTAAGTTTCCCTTAACATGAAATCTATCACTGATTTCACTTTTACTCAATGAATGGGGCTTATTTAACTCTGCTCAAGACCATCAGCAATGATAGAAAATATATAGCTGGGGCTGACTGACGTTGGGTTGAAATAGAATCAGAAATTGTGTGGCTTCCAGGATTTGCTGAAGAATAATTTCTGAAGCATCCCAAGGCTTGGGTGCAGTGGTTGGACAAATGAGTGAGGAGAAAGTTTTTTTGGGGGTGTCTATTCTCAGGCCTGCCAGTGACTTTGTGGGAACCCTGGGGTGTTGCAGGAGTAGGTTAAACGTATTAAAGACCCAATTTCTGGATGCAGAGATGGAGGGCAAAGTTTTGTTCATGGTATTTGCAGCATCAAAGCTGGGCAAATAGTCATCTTGGCCTGTTTGTGTGTTAATGGAGGGGTGCTCAGATCACAGGTGTGGAGATGTCCATCCCTGCTGAGTGTCACAGCACAACCTTACTAATGCCAGCATTTGGACCATTGCTGTATAGAGCAAAACGGCACTTGAGTTGTAGAATGAAGTGTGTGAGATAGGTCAAGAAGCCCTTGGGTGCTACCTAAACAGGTTCACAACTAACTGCTTTCTCCCACCACATGCATTGTGCATGTAGATGTATATTTAGCTGCCTTTTAAAAGTACAGTTGAACTCAGTTTGAACCAGTGACTTGAGGGGAGCTCAAGCAGCCCAAGCGTTTTTTTTTTTGTTTTTTTTTTTTTTTAATCCTTTCCATATTCTGGATGTTATGGGCATCATGTGATAGCCAAAAAAAGAGGCGGAGGCTTTGACTGCAGTATGAAATAACAAAATGTACTCCCCTAGCCCTTCTGAACATTAAGTTTTAAGTAAAAAGGCTTGCACACTTCTTGGCTGAGACCCAGGGCATACTGTGTGATCAGAAGAAAGTGTTAGTGCATGCAGTTCAAGCAAGCTGAGGTTTCTCTGCTGGTTGCTATGGTTTCTAGAAGCGACTGTAGGCTGAAGCAGCATGTGAGCATGTCTGTGTGTGCATGTTTAGGTTTAAAAAAAAAAAAAAAAAAAAAGCACAAAATATTTAAGGGCAGCTGGGAAATTAATAGTGACCACAAAATCAGGTTGAAGGTTTCCTCCTCCAGGCAGTCAGATGCAGAATAGTAACAGAGCATCAGTTTTTGTCTGGTCTCTGAATATCAGGTGGGGAAGAATAGGGGAGAAGTTGAAGCCTTTCTTTGCAGGCTACAGTGGAACAGGTATATATATATATATATATATGCAGTTTTTTTCTATATCTGTAAGAGGAAAGACTCTAACATATATTTCTGCCAATTATTCATAATCACTTCATTTGGATTGACATACTTCATCCTGCAGATGCCAGTTAGCACGGGATGCACAAGCTAAATTAATCTTTCTCGTGGTAACATCTTGCCAGGATGATAGCTTAGCTCTTTCTTCCCCCAGCAAATTTTGCTATTTGCACTTCAAGACATATACACAAGTTTACATTTGAATTGATCCTTTGGACCTCGGGGTTACCTCATTAAATAGAATATTTGTAAGGGTTGTGTAGAAGGGCTGATAGCATTTTGGCAATACCACAGGTGATAAATTTTAAGTACAGTCATAAGCAGCAAAGTTATTAAAAGTGATCACTAAAGTTATTTAAAGTGATGTCTTTGCCTTAGGAGGATTTCAGTAGTTTGGAAAAATATTGTACATTCTTAAATGTCCAAAAATTCCAACCTGTGTGTAGTAAGGGAAAAATTTCCCAAAAAGGTAACTGTACAGAATCCTTATGATTATATTTATCAAAGGAAATAAAATACATAAAATCTGTATATTAAAAACAAAAATGACAACAAACAAACAAAAACCAAAAACAACAAAAACAAACAAACAAAAAAACATTTAATTGCATTTTCCAATACTCTCTTTGCTGCTTCAACACTTGTGACAATAACGTAATATAAAATGGTGGTCTCTTCTACTGTTCTGGTAATGTTTAGCCAAGATAAATAGGATGTTTGGTCTGGAGCGAACATGGAATTCCTTAAGATGTTTTCACTCATCTGACCCCTGGGAGGCTTCTACTTCACCTGGAAACCAGGATGCCCAAACCACTCTCCTGCCTTTTGGCTCACTTCTTTGCTCTTCTTGCTCCCAGCCCCTTTATGAGCCCCGTTCCTGCACTGCAGTTTTGGTAAATCTCTTGAGCCCACTTAAAACTGTGGTCCTATTTTGGGAACATCTCTCCTCAAACTGTAACTGTTCAGGCATAAATAGATATACTCAAAAGCTGAACATTTGTAGATAGGAGGACTAAGTCTGCAGTCTGTACTGTATTGTCACTGTGCACAAGGACTTCGTTCTAAATCTGACATTAATAAGGTTGTCGAGGATGTCAATTTTATCACTCAGTTGTGTTTCTCCCTCCTTTCCTGAAGCCCTCTATTAACCTTGGGATTAAATGCACAGGTTTACATTTTCTGCAGGAAAATAACTGCAGGAAACAGCATCCAGTTGTGTGGGTGGGGGGAAATCAATTACAAGAAGTTGACTAAAAGGCCAAATCAAATACATAACATTCTACAGTGGGATAATAAAATATAACAAGTGCAATGCTTTTGTTTTGCACAGGATGTATCTATTTTCTGTATGTGCTGCCCTGAGGAAAGAAGTAGAAAAAGGGTGATTGCATCTTTCTGACTGTTGGGGGCTGATTTTTCAACTGTGACATTAAGAGTTTTTTTTTTTTTTTTCTTTTTTAATTAAAGGTGCTGGCAAAGCAAAACTTAATGTTATTTCTCTTAACCAGTTGAATTGCAGAGATTAGTAATAGCAGCATAAAAACAGCTCTAAATGGAAAATGAATGGAACTGGCTGGGTGTGGAAACCAGTGAATGGACAGCAGGGGATGAGCTGTAAGGAAGGCAAACACTGATGGCCAGGCACGTGGACTGAAAGTGCATTAACATAAGTTTCCAGCATATCTGCATGAAGTCTATCAGGACACCCAGCACAGGTAACAAAGAAACAAAGAGCAACCTAGAAGAAGGGTTTTTTTTTTTTTTTTTTTTTTTTAATATATATATATATATATATTTTTTCCACAGATCATCCATTTATGCTATTAAGAGATGATAGCAAGAAGTTCAAATCCTTTTCAGCAGTAGCATCTGGGAAAAGAAAAAAAAAAGACTTGATACTTTAATAGGCAAATCATAGAATCACAGAACGGTTTGGGTTGGAAGGGACCTTGAAGACCAGCCAGTCCCAACCCCCTGCTATGGGCAGGGACACCTCCCACCAGACCAGGTTGCTCAAAGCCCCATCCAGCCTGGCCTTGAACACCTCCAAGGATGGGACATCCACAGCTTCTCTGGGCAGCCTGTGCCAGGGCCTCACAGAGGTGGGACAGAATGGAGAGGCCAAGGATCACACAGAACCATTGCCAGATCCTAAACAGTACAAGAAAGAGTCATCCAAAACTAGCAGCTAAAAGATAGCCTAAGAAGGATGAAGATATGATGAAGTCTGGGTGGCTGGCATGCCCTTCCCTTCCCATTGCTTCAAGGAAACCTGGACAGAATACTCAGGTTTACATGGAAATAAGTATACAAGCTTGAAAAAGTGGGTGTGAGAGTATTGCTGTATGTTTTAAAATAAAATCACTTCCCCCCCCTATAGATCTTGCATTGAGCTTAGCCATTCTGCTGCTTACAGTGAAGCAATGTTAATTGTTACAAAATCTCTGGCTTAAGAGTTCAGCTACAGGACTCCAAGTGCAGCCCCATTCCTGAGCATTAACTTGTGTGGTGTTTTAATCCTGTATGGCAAAGCTCATGTTTACCTTCTAATTTGCCTACAACCTTCTCTGCAATTGCACTTCTACAAAGAAAAGAAATGTTGGATCTGCCATGTCAGGTGTTGGCCCTCTTACATAAATTATAGATTAAGCTAAGAAACATAGCTATCAGCCTGGTTACCAGTGGAAAGGACAGGTCTCTCATCAATAAAATGACTTTCAAAATGGATATGGTTTCTTTTGTTTGAAAAGAGTGCTGAAAATGGGATAAAAGCGGTCAAAAATGTAAAAAGCTAGTATTTCTGAAATACTTAATAACTTTTTCTTATTTCATAATGGGTTCATAAAAGCCACAAAAAAAAAGGGAAGATTTGATAAATTCATGAAGTTTCATCTGCTCAGACAAACAGAAAAAACAAAACAAAACAAAAAAACAACTCCTTTTTGCAGTTCAGAATGCAGCCAAACGTCATGGTCTGCAAACCAGATGGACTGAGATCAACACAATATTATTTTCCCCTCCTTATCTCTAACCTTTGCTTGTCTTGCCAGTTGAGATAAGGTTTTGAGGACCTGGTCCTCAAACCACAAAGACTGTTGTGGTTTAACCCGGCTGGCAGCTAAACACCACACAGCCGTTCGCTCACCCTCCCCCCTCCCTCTCTGGGATGGGGGAGAGAAACGGAAAAATGAAACGAGAGTTGAGATAGAGACAGTTTATTAAGATAGGAAACAATAATAATAATAATAATAATAACAATAATAATAATAATAATAATAGTGTATATGAAACAAGTGATGCACAATGCAATTGCTCACCACCCGCTGACCGATGCCCAGTCTATCCCGAGCAGCCGGCCCCCCCAACCTGGCTAGCTACCCCTATATATTGTTTAGCATGACGTCAGATGGTATGGAATACTCCTTTGGCCAGTTTGGGTCAGCTGTCCTGGGTCTGTCCCCTCCCAGCTGTTGCTGTACCCCGAGCCTGCCTGCTGGCAGGACAGAGCAAGGAGCTGAAAAGTCCTTGGCTTGGTACAAGCACTGCTCTGTAACAACCAAAACATCAGCATGTTATCAGCATTCTTCCCATCCTAATCCAAAACACAGCATTCCACCAGCTACTAGGAGGAAACTGTCCTAACTGAAACCAGGACACCAGGTCTGGCCACCATCCAGAGCCCGAGCAGTGTTCACCACATAGCAACCTTTCTTGTTGAGCACTGAAGCACTGTTATGGAGAGTGGGCTAAGTAATGAATAATAGAAGGTGGAAGGAGCAAAAACCTAGTGCTGTCTTTGTAAAAACTTTTATCATGTCTTATTTTCTTTTCAGAGTATTGCCTTTGTGCAATAGGAAATAAAATGGACTCCTATTTGCTATTTGGGGTTTAGGTGGCTCCTTCTAGAAGGACACATGAGTTGCTTCTTCTCTGGAGCATGAGTGAGACTGGTGGAGAAGGGAAGACCTCTTGAAGAAGCAGCAAGATTGTGGTGAGCAAAATTAAAGGAATGTGTACCTTTGCTGCAAAAAGATGTATCTAAATTTCCCAAACCATTGCTTTGTTCCAAATCCCATTGCACTAAAACCTTTAAGATTCCGTTTCCTTGTGGTAGACTGAGAAAGATGCAACCACATTGTCTGATGTGGCCAAGGCAGGAGTTCTGTCCCTCTTTATGGTCAGCTCAGTGTCTGGTTCTGCTCTTGAAGGATCATGCAAACCTTCATGTTCCACCTCAGTCCAAAAGCAAAGGGAGGTTTTTGGAGCAGAAACTTTGATGTAGCCTGGCTGGTATATATCAGGTGAAGATCTGTTTCTTCTGTGAAGAGACCACTCTATTAAATCTCTCATTTGGTAAAAATACCCAATGCTTTTATAAGAAATGCTTGCTTTGAGCAGGATGTGGCTTTTCTTGATGTTTGACATTTGTTGTAATGTTTTGCAATTGGTATGTGTGGGCTACATGAGGGCAGTATTTGGCCATTAGAGCAACATCATCACCACACAGAAGTAAGAAGTGTTCAGTCAGAACAGATAATTCCCATGCCTGTGTGAAGCAAGGAGACATTATGCTTGGAGAAACAATATGCTTTTTGGTCGCTTTAATGAAGAATGAGATCTTGATTCTGGTGAAGAACCAATGGGAAAGCTTCCTGGGCTTTGCTATGCCATTAATAAAAGCTATTCTAACTGAGGACAGTATGGACATATAATCAGATCTGAGGTTTAGCTCCTCATGCAAGTGAAATGCTGTGGCAATGCATTTATAATCTGCTTCAATAAATTATTATTATTATTATTATTAATAATAATAATAATTAACAATAAGGACTATCATTTCTGTGTAAAAATGTACAGAATCATTATACTTTCTTAGGAAGAAAAATGGGGAACAAATCCCCACCCCCATTTTTTTTTTTTTTTTCCTTAGGAAAAACAACCCTCATCCCTGCAAGTATAAAGCAATTCCTTCTTTCTTGACCTTTCTCTTGAAAGTAGCAATAATAATGTTTCAGTCTTGCCTGTGAATGGCAGTGTGATGTGTCCCCGAAAGGTAATAGGTGCGCAGTTCAATATGTCTCTGAATCTCTGCAATCAGAAACAGAGGAGAGGTTGCTGCTTATTTAGAAATTCTCAGAACTGGGTCATTACGCATGTTGCATTTCATTTGCATGTCATGCTCTTACATCTGCCTTTCTTACATCTGAACATTTGGGGTTAGTCTCCGATAATACACAGTAAGCATCAGTAATGCCGGGTACCAGTGTCCATCTGTGACTGTGAATCTTGAGTAACCATGGTAAACTCTTCAATAAGCTGGGGTGAATTTCTGCAAATATTAAGTTGTCACTGGAAGAAAGAAACTAGGATGGTAGTTCAGGAAACTGTCTGTAATTTTCAGGCACTTTATTCTTAGGCAGATAAGTGTTACTTAGAGTGAGCCATGTGACATGATGTCACAAATGACATTGAGACTCAGGCCACCAAACATCAGTCTGAATGCGTAAGAGGTCAGGTAGACAGATGCCTGTGGTTCAGCAGAACTTATTAAGCATACCAGAAAGATGTTGAAAATTGCCTTCAGTGTTGTCTGCTTTGCAAAACCATGCATTTTACAGGTGTTTTCAAGACTGGTGTTTATAATTTTCACATGTTAGGATCAATACTTTCTTTACAAAAACTGCCAATGTGGTATCAGGAAGAGGAAACTAACAGCACATGCATCCCAGAGTGATGGTGAACAAGCACACTCAAGACAACACTGAAATGACCAGAAAAGCTGCCCATAACTCCACAAAAGACAAATGGATAACTTTGGGATTTGTAAGTTTCCACATATTCCCACTAGCACTTCTGTTCCTGTCAACTTGTTTTGGCAGTCCAGGGTACATTGTTCCTGTCACCAGTGAGGCAACTTTGATGCCATTTTAGCCATTAGTTTCTATGCAATACATCTTGTGCTAGATGTTGTAAAACAAGCTAGCTGAAGTCGCTGCTCACTTCCCCATAGTTCTTGTGTGCTGGATGTAGCAGCATTTGCAGCTGAGGTGAGACCTGAGGATATCAGTTTCCCTACTCTTCATCACTTGAACCCGTAGTGGGTGTTTAATTTTCCCGAGAAGAAAGACTCACTTGAACTGAGCCTTGATATGAGAGTGCTTAAGGATGTGATCTTTTGGCTGTCGAAGGGTTTAGCAATCCTTTTTGTAGCCTGCCACAGAGAGTCACTAGAAAGAGAAACACAGGACAGAAATATCAGAGGAGGGGGACTGTTGAAGACCCGACTGTACATGATTCCTTACCATTTCTGCATGTGTCCATTACCATAGTGACATGTTGCACAAACAATCTGTCTGACACACTGTAGGGTTTTAGAGCCCCCAAACTACTGCCCACCTTCATGAGCAGCAGTTTCGTAATCAAGCATCTCCTTGTGCTTGCCTGCATTTCAGCCTCTCCAGACATAAAATGTACTAACACTGGAGCATGAATCTTACCTGACTGCAATATGAACTATTCTATAAACCCATTGTTCCAATAATCTGATTAATTCAGCATATCAGTCAGCTCTTAAAAGCCTCTGAGCTCTTCTTTTGAGATACCCACAGGTCTCAAATTTCTCTGACTGCAAGACGCTGTGGATATTTCGTGTCTTAAATGAGATACTGTGGACCACAAAGAATCAGGCCCTCTGGACATCTGATATTTCTTACCAAATACCATTGTACTGTCTATTCTAGTACAGTGAAGTTCTCTTGGGGGCTTTGCTCTGCATGATCCCTTCTGAGACATTTACAGCAGGAAACAAATGAAGCAAAGAAGATTGCATCTGACAGTGCTGCATGAATAAATTGCTCAATTTCTTTTATGATTGTCAACTACTGTAAGGCTCCTAATCCATAATGACCTAAATAATCTAGATGGACTGGTTCCTTAAACTGAATTTATTTCTGAATATCTTTTATTTTCCTTGGTATTAGAAATATTCTTACATATTTTACCCTTCCTCAGACACCTGGAAGAAGCCTTAGGTTTGCAGGCTCTGATCCTCATGGAGCCTTTTAGTCACACCAGAGTCTGCTGCCTAGTGGTCTTGGCAGCTACTGAGTTGAACCTAAACCAAGCCAGTGATGGTCTCTTGCAGCAAAGGAAGCCAACAGCATCCTGGGCTGCATTGGGCAGGTGATATTTCCCCTGTAATTAGCACTGATGATATACAGCTGGAATGCTGTGTCCAGTGCTGGTTTCTCTAGTACAAGAGAAACAAGGAGGACTAAATTTGGCAAAGAACTACAAAGTTTAAGTGTTTGGAGCACTGAGAAAAGACCAAGAGATTTGGGACTTGAACCTGAGGAAGAGAAGACTCAGGGGAGTCTTGTTAATGTGTATAATAATGTGTATATATATATTTACCACGACTCTTTGAAACTGGCTGGATGGCCGGGCCCAAAGAGTCGTGGTAAATGGAGTCAAATCCAGTTGGAGGCCGGTCGCTAGTGGTGTTCCCCAGGGCTCGGTGCTGGGGCCGGTCCTCTTTAATATCTTCATCGATGATCTGGATGAGGGGATCGAGTGCACCCTCAGTAAGTTTGCAGACGACACCAAGTTAGGTGCGTGTGTCGATCTGCTCGAGGGTAGGAAGACTCTGCAGGAGGATCTGGATAGGCTGCACCGATGGGCTGAGGTCAACTGCATGAAGTTCAACAAGGCCAAGTGCCGGGTCCTCCACCTGGGACGCAATAACCCCAAGCAGAGCTACAGGCTGGGAGATGAGTGGTTGGAGAGCTGCCAGGCAGAGAAGGACCTGGGAGTGATGGTTGATAGTCGGCTGAATATGAGCCAGCAGTGTGCTCAGGTGGCCATGAAGGCCAACAGCATCCTGGCCTGTATAAGAAACAGTGTGACCAGCAGGGCTAGGGAGGTGATTGTCCCCCTGTACTCGGCTCTGGTGAGGCCACACCTCGAATACTGTGTTCAGTTTTGGGCCCCTCGCTACAAGAAGGACATCGAGGTGCTTGAGCGAGTTCAGAGAAGAGCGACGAAGCTGGTGAGGGGCCTGGAGAACAAGTCCTACGAGGAGCGGCTGAGGGAGCTGGGATTGTTCAGCCTGGAGAAAAGGAGGCTCAGGGGTGACCTTATCGCTCTCTACAGGTACCTCAAAGGAGACTGTAGCGAGGTGGGGGTTGGTCTGTTCTCCCACGTGCCTGGTGACAGGACGAGGGGGAATGGGCTGAAGTTGCGCCAGGGGAGGTTTAGGTTGGATATTAGGAAGAACTTCTTTACCGAAAGGGTTGTTAGACATTGGAACGGGCTGCCCAGGGAAGTGGTGGAGTCACCATCCCTGGAGGTCTTTAAAAGACGTTTAGATGTAGAGCTTAGGGATATGGTTTAGTGGGGACTGTTAGTGTTAGGTCAGAGGTTGGACTCGATGATCTTGAGGTCTCTTCCAACCTAGAAATTCTGTGATTCTGTGATTCTGTGATAAATACCTGAAAGGGGATGTAAAGAAGAAGGCAGCCAAAGACAGAGATTCTGTTTAAACAAAATAAAGAAAAAAAGTTTTTGTTTGTTTGTTTTTTGCTTGTTTTTTGTTGTTTTACTGTGACTGTGGTCAAACACTGGAAAAGGTGCACAGAGATTGTGAAGCTTCCATCCCTGAAGATACGAAGATACTCAAATCTCAACTACGTGGCCCTGAACAACTTGCTCTCACTGACCTTGCTTTGAGCATGGGGATTGGACTCATCAATTTCCAAAACACCTTCCCACCTCATCAATTCTGTGATCCTGTGATATTTTAAATTTTAGTAGGTATGACTTGCAAACTACATTCCTGTTGAACCCTGATCAGGTAAAGGAAGTAACTTTTGTTGTTTTGTTCCAAGGTATAAATATACAGTTTGGGGACCAAGACCTCAAAGAAAATGTTTTAAACCCATGCAATTTTGGATCTATCCTTATAAATGTTCCTGCACATAAAGTCCATGCTAGGTGAACACCACTAGAGAATAATAGTCTCCAAGAATCAGACGTAAATCTACATGAATCGGACAGAAGTTTTTCTGTTATGATTCAGATCTGTTCTTAAAGGTGATGTTCTGTTGTTGAGGACACTGTTGACTAGTCACAAAGCTCCAGCTGTGATGATTGCATACAAACCCTTGTGGGAGGTCATAATACAGATTAACTATCAAAAACTTTCTTCATCATGCATATGTACCTCTAGCATTGCAACTGTTCTGTCGTCACCGCACAAATCATAGTAACTGGAGAGTGAAAACCACTGTACTGTCAGTTTGATCCAGGCTTTTGTTAGAAGCTGCATAGTAGCAACTCTACAATGAATGTAATGGTTTAGTCTACAACCTCACTGAGGTGCTTTTACACTTTGCTTATTGATTCTGAGATACAGCAATACTTATTTGGAACTGCCACATTTCAGACTAATTTTGTGCTGTATGATGTTTCCACTGCCATTTAGCCTTGAGGAGAAAACAGTTTTTCTTTTCCCAGAGTATTACTGACCCCCCTGTTATTAGATTTTATCCATGGCAGACATTCTTCTCCTACCCATATTGCTTTTCAAGTTGCACTGTGTTCACGTATTCCCAGGTGATTGTTCAAATGTGCTGGGTGTAAAATGCACTGCAACCCATCAAAGATTTTGCTGCAGGCTTCAAAGGATAGACTTAACGTATTAGGTTGTGTGGATCTATATGAGAATAATAATAAAACAAACAAACAAATAATAATAATAAAAAAACAACAGCATAACATATTACACATTTTTCTTCAAAGGTATTTCAGGTAATCATCTTTGGCTCTCTGTTATAATTTGATCCTGTGAGTCAGGTAGGTAAAACCGACCAGAATTCAGCCATGAGAAAAGGTAATAGTATCTAATTATTTTTGAGTCTGTTGGAAAAAAAGCTTGTGTTTGCATTTGAGCACCAACTGGGCTCACACATACATCCTAGATGGCTTTTATCTCCACTAGTGATCCTACTCACCAGTGTGGTTCCCCAGGGCTCCATTTTTGGGCCCTTTCTCTTTAATGTTTTCCATAAATGACTTGGGTGTAGCGCTTGAAGGTATACTGAGTAAGTTTACATATGTACACTAAATTGGGAGGAGCTGTTGTCACCTTCAAGGGTGGAAAGGCCTTGCAGAGAAATCTTTAAAAATTATGGTGCTAGGCAATCACTAACAAAGTTTTATAACAGCAAGTGCTGGATTCTGCATCTGTGATGGGGCAACCCTGGCTGGGGCATGAAAGGGTGAAGGCTGGACAACAGCCCTGCAGAGGAGGGTTTGAGGGTTTTGACCAACAAGTTGAATCTAAGTCAGCAGTGTGTCCTGACAACCAAAAGGGCCAACCATACCCTGGGGTGCATCAGGCACAGCATTGTTAGCTGGTGGAGGGAGGGATTGTCCTGCTCTGCTCTGCGCTGGTGCAGCCTCATCTTGAGTACTAAATGCAGTTTGGGGCAAAACAGTATCAAAAGGACATAAAACTATCAGAGTGTCCAAAGGAGAACTATGAAGATGGTGAAGGGTCTAGAGGGGAAAGCATCTGAGGTGCAGCTGAGGACCCTTGGTTTGTTCAGCAAAGAGCAGGCTGAGGGGAGGCCTCACAGCAGCCTGCAACTCCCTCACGAGGGGAGCAGAGGCGCAGGCGCTGAGCTCTGCTCTCTGACGACAGCGACAGGACCCAAGGGAATGGCATGGAGCTGGGACAGGAGAGGGTCAGGCTGGGTGTTAGGAAAAGTTTATTCCCAGGAAGTAACACTCGGGCATGCCCATTAAGTCCATATTGCTATGCTATCGACTGAGTGCTTTCAGCCATGGTGCAGACTGTGCTTAAAATGAGTGAGAATAACCAAGTGTCAGAGATATAACTTGGCATCTGACCATAAAAGAAAGCTAAATGGTATCTCAACTGGTTGCATAAATATTTGTTTAGATATTCCCTGAGGGATCTTTTCTGATAAAGTGTATTTTCTGCTAAGTTAATTATAAGTTAGAAAGATCATAATTTAATCAAAGGAGAGCACTAGCTATGTTTGACAAGTCAATAACCGTCCCACTATGGGTATGTTTGATGAGTCAATAGTAATTTTTAACCAAATGTCTTAATCACAAGAGCAGTTGGAATGGAAGAGGGGAAAATCCAAACTAATTAAATCTTTCTTGTCTAAGAATATAACTGGGAGAAATGCACCGTTTAGTTAAAACAATCTATTTCTCTGTAAGAGGTTATTCTTATGATTAACCATTCCTCTAATGAAGTCAGTGAATACGTTGTGACTGAATTCAGGAAGACAATATATTAATAAAAGACGAACTGTCTTCTGTGTAACTAACAACTTAGAATTTGATCCATACCCCAGGATTAATTGGGATATGGAAGTCTGGCAGAAATGTGTATAGAATTTTAATGTTGTGTGTGTGTTTTTAAAGCATTTCATAAGATAATCTTCTGTCATATGAATTTGTATGTATATAGATAGATGTAAATGTATATATACATATATATATGTATATGTATACACTTGTATATGTATGTCATATCCCAATCCCTTCAAGTCATTTAATGTTACCAGGTATAACTATGATAGCTGTGGTTTAAATGCTGTAACTAGTTGGATGACAATCCTTATAGTACATTCATTTCCAATAATTTAAATCTATTTCCTTGGCCAAAAACTTTCACCTCATGGTTTTAATATTTCATACATTGTGTGTTTTTTTTTGACGGTGTGTTGGTAACAACCATGGTTCTCAGTTAAGGCTGCAATCTTTTTCTGAGGCTTCTGAGTTTTTTTTTAATGCCATGCAAAGATAAGGAGTGATAAAATGCAGGATGTAGTTGCATTGTCCTTGACTCCTGCCAATGCAATTGCACCCTCCATTTTATCACTTCTTCTTGAGGAAAAGATCTCTGCTAATGTCAGAGAAATAGTGAGAAATCCCTGCAAATTATCACTGTAAAATGAGCATAGCTTCTCTGCTGTGACCAGCACAGTCCATGATGCCTTAATCTGATGGAGCTTTCTTGATTATTATTTACAATGTAGTTGTAGAGTTTGCATCAATTCCTCCAAATTAAAATAGAGTATTAGTATACTCATAAAATAGAGGTAGCAGAGCATGGAATGACTCTATTGTGCCAAATAGAATAGTGATTAGACAGGGAACATAAAAATAAAACAACATAGATACACATAGTATCATGTGGAATGTTTTCAAATTATTATTTACTTTGATTTAATAACATTTAAAATGCATGTCTTTACCAGAGGAAACACGGGCAGCCAAAATATAAACACTTAAACATTACATAAATTTTAATATGTTTACATGTGCTTATTGGCTAGATGTTGTTGAACAACTTGAAGCAGGACTTGAAGTCCTTACCTGACCCTTTCTTGAAATAAGGGCCCAGAGACCATCAGGCTCTCCCGGTTTTACAAGTGTCATCTGAACCATGGTAACTACCTACTTGTGGGTGGCTAATGCAATCTAATATGGTTTATATCAACTGCCCTCAACTGTGGTCTCAGCAAAGACAGATTGCATTACATCCGCTCCAGGCTGAACATGCACTTCCCTGGACAGCAAATCATTGAGGCATGGTAACCTGGTTTTGTGCCTAAAGGGATCAGTCAGTGTTGTCAAACTAGTCTTGCAGTTATCATTTAAGACACAACCAGCCCAAACTGTCTGCCTTACTCTTTGGCAGCACTTGTTGTTCCTGCAACAGAGCTGTGCAAATGAGCAGTACATCCACACCTCCCTGTCCCAGTGCCTTCGGATGCCAATGAGGCCAAACCAGTACTGACACATAGTTCAAGAGGCAGGAACAGTCCTGCAAGAACATGAATTAAAGCAGGGATGAAAGCCTTATCCCAGATCAGCAGCCTTCTGTAGAAGACATTTATAAAACCTGATTTACCATGGAGAGAAATTAGGAGATCTGGATATAGCTTTCCATCAGAGAGATGCTTTGGTACGTGCTTCACATTAACTCAGAGGATCATTCCTCTAAAGGCAATGGAGGTTCTTACATGCTCACCCCACATCTGAACACCTCACTCATGGCCCTACTGCCATCCTGGGGTGACCTGGATTTAGCTTGTGAGGAGCTCATTGTACCAGGGTGTTGCTGGGGCCAAGAATTTAACTAGTTTCCAAGAAGACTTGGAAAGCTAAATAATGTGATTATTCAGTTATTATAGCTAATGCTAACAAAAACTTTGGAAGGGAGGTAAAGCCTCATGCTTCTGGTTGTAGGCCAATCTCTAACTAAACTCACTAACAGAATAAGACTGTAGCGACGGTTACCTAATTAATATCTGCTCACAGCTAAGTTTTGTGCACAGTTTTCTGAGCACTGGCACATCAAAGAGTATTTAAACTATCCAAGCCTATTCTTTTCTAACCTGTAAAACAAGAATCTTCATCTTTAGAGAGGAACTGTAAGTGCTTTGTATTGCTTGGCTAGTGAACACTCTCTGAAAATGGCAGTGCTAGGAAGGCAAGAGTCACAGCTTGCACACTGCCAGATAGCAAAGATAATAAGCTTGAATCACACAAAGGTAGTAGCTGAGAGGAGTGAAATGATTTGCTTCTCAAATTGCAGTCTTTAATGATGCCCTTAGCTAACAAAGCTAATCCCTTCATAATTTTCTCTCCAAACAGAAGTATACAAATGACAGCTTATTTTTGGAAAGTGTCTTATTGAAAAAAAAAAAAAAAAAAAAAAAAAAAAAATCCTTTTATTAAAAATAAAAAGTTTCAAGGAAAAAAAATACTTTTTTTTTTTTTTTTTTTTAATCCTCAAATTACACTTTCCCATATATGTGTAAGTAAAAAATCTTTTGAGTTTAAAAAGTGCTTATAAAACAGTACACAACATAAATGTTCCTAATGGTACTCTGAACGCTTTGTCTTCTAAAATCCAGCTTTTGGATAGATTACAAATTCCTAATGCCATTTCAGTACACATTTGGATAAGAACTCCATTAAATGGTATTTCAGTATGTGTATAATATATTTGCACTTTATCACTGTCATTGATAAAAGTTAAAATCATTCACAAATGAGTTTCATGCAGTATCAAAATTATGGGAGTTTGCTATCAAAACTGTTAAATGGTTCAAATATCTCAAGGCAGCAGATAAAGGTTGCCAGCAAAGCTGCCTAATTGAAACTGTCATTGAAATTTTCATTTAAAAGATAGGGTCAATCATGTCAATGGAATGATTTACTCAAATATTTTTAATTGTTTGCAAGTTTGATATCACTCATATTGGAAAATAGAGAACCGTTGAGACACTGGCATTCATATGCTCTAATGCTTTTATGCTTTTGTAACTTCTAATTATCAGAGTCATGGGATAAATCTTCTAGATTTTTTGCATTTTAGATTCCTGTTGTATGAAAACACAAAGTAAGAGCCATGAACTGCATTCAGCAGATGTGAGCGTGCTTATCGGTACAGACAGATGATAACAAATTATTATGTTAAAACAAATTAAAAATATGTATCTGTTATAATTAAATTCACACATCCTTCCTAGCATGGAAAAATATAAAGATGTTTTATATTGTTATTAAGTGCCACTTCTAGAGACATAAGTGAATTCACACTGACTTACATTGATAAAAAAATTAAAAAAAAAAAAAAAAAAAAAGATCACATCTATAGTCACATTGGTTTAATTTTTACACTTTAATGGAGGGGTGACATCCTGAAATGAGATTTCTGCATTTTTTGTGGTGACTGTCTTTTTAAACATGTCTGGGAACAAGCAGGGGGTAATAAATTATCACCAAGAAGACAGTGATTAAAGAAAAGTTTGCAAAACTAGTGTACAATAGAAACACTGTCCTTGCAGTGAGCAGAGAACTGGACTGTGGCACTAATTTTCCTGCAAAGACTTTAGCAGTCAGACTAATCCCAGACACACCTCGTGCTGACCTTTACACATGTACGCACTAAACTTTCTGGGAGACTTTCTTCCCCGAGTCCCTTGCTTACTTCATCTCCTGGCAGGGCTGCCTCCTGGACCTGGTGATCCTCCTTCCGTACAAAAGGAAGGAGCCTCCACCTACCTTCTTCGCTTCCCTTCCCGGCTCCTCACTCCCTCTCTTCCCCTCGGGCTGGCAGGATTCCTGGGGCAGAGCATGCAATCAGTTTTCAGGGAGCAGCCGCAGCAACAGGAAAGATGCAGAAGCACAATCAGAAGGAGCACCTCTACAAGCTGCTGGTGATTGGGGACCTGGGAGTGGGCAAAACCAGCATCATCAAACGCTATGTCCACCAGAACTTCTCCCCCCACTACCGGGCCACCATTGGCGTGGACTTTGCCTTGAAGGTCCTCAGCTGGGATGCTGAGACTGTGGTACGGCTGCAGCTCTGGGATATTGCGGGTGAGTACAGAAGGGAGCCCTGTGCCCTGTAACCCATCTAGAAGCAGTGCAAAATATAGACCCAAATTCATTTGTTCTAGTCTTTAAGCTACCTGTGCGGTGAGGGAGGGGAGACTGAGGAGAGAGAATTTCAGGGCAGCTTGATATTTTGGAGTTTCCCTAAGCCAGCAGACCCACAGACAAGGGATGTCAGAGAAAAACCTGTCTTGTCTGCTTTTTCTCCCAAGCCCTCAGACACGGTCTCCTCTCTCTGAATGGCCCGATTCTTCCCCTGCAGCTGCCACATCATTATACAACAGATCTCCCTATGGGAGGAAGGCTGACAAGAATTTCTTGTTGTGTCTATTTAATTTGGTGGAAGAGATGAGGGATTAAGTAAGATGGTTAATACGATTTTTATAGTTAAAAAGTGAGGAAAAAATATGTCAGGGTTACCTGATCACAATTCCTTTCTTCCTTCCTTTCCTCCTCCTTCCTTCCTCCCTCCCTTCCTCCCTTCCTCCCTTCCTCCCTTCCTTCCTTCCTCCCTTCCTTCCTTCCTTCCTTCCTTCCTTCCTTCCTCATCCTCTCTATCCTACCTTCCTTGTGCGCAATTCCTTGTGCTTGATGAAACGTAAAAACTTCTGACACACTTTGAAAAGATTAGTGTTTGTATTTGGCAATTCTTTGTTAGAATTTATTTACTCAGGTTTACTTGTTCTTTTTTTCTAACTTCAAACAAAAAAGGTACTTTATGCTCTGAGGGAAGAAAAAGAGTAAAGAAGTCCATCTACCCTTGCATGCCTGCATTATTTAAAAAATACAGAATTGACATTGTTGCAATCAGTGTTTCAGATTTTTTTTATACATAGCTTCCAACTAAAACCACAGCTTCTCCTTCTTGCCACATCCCTTCCTAGGAATTAACCACTTTTGATTCAGTGCAAAAAATAGAAGTTGTGCATGGCATATTTTACATGATATAAGTAATCATTTTTCTTGTAGCATACGTCAGAATCCAAGTTCAGCAATAACACAATATCTTACAGCAAGAAGGATGGCATTTTTT
Organism: Nettapus auritus; assembly: GCA_011076525.1. Classification (NCBI taxonomy): domain Eukaryota; kingdom Metazoa; phylum Chordata; class Aves; order Anseriformes; family Anatidae; genus Nettapus; species Nettapus auritus. Next base: position 196,808,283 of record CM021765.1, read on the forward strand.
AAACTCAATTAAAATAAGAAGTTATGTTCATTAAGTAGGGAATGGAGGTGAAAATTGCATCAGCTGTCAGGCAGCTGTGCCAGCCTGTGGGTTCAATGATCTAATCTGGAGTTGCACCTAGTAAAACTAGTGGAATAGGAAAATTCTTAACATTCTTATCAACGGCGGGAGTGCCTTTCTTCTACGCTTAGCTAGTTCATATCTGAGTTGTGAATTTAGCACCAAGGTACTAAAACTTATACAACAACACTGAGTTATACAAAATGGGTTTTTATTTTTTTTTTTTTTTTTTTTTTTACACAATAATATACTTTGAGGGGTTTATGATATTAAATAAAACTTTTTGTTTTTGTTTTTGTTTGTTTGTTTGTTTGTTTTTTATTACAAGTTGGAATAATGGGGAAACATTGCTTTTATTGCTCACCAGTGACTGATTATAACAATAAATATATATACACATTCAGCAAAACGTTTTTGCATGAGACAAAAAAAAAAAAAAAAGCCTTTAATAGTAAATTTCAAGTACATTGGGGACTTAAAGAATGTATTTTGCATGCTTTGTTACAGAGATTTATTACACTACTAATCATGTGCTAGCTGATCATATGATGTAGCTTTCAGTCAGGCTGCAGAAGCAATTACACCGAGTTGTAGTACTGAATGACTAGCATGCTTTCTGAGTTATCACACATGACAGAGAGAATTACAGCGTAGTACTAAATTTCATATGAATTGCTCAATTCAAAGCATCTCTGTGAAGGTCAAGACAGCGGCCAGTAATAAACAGAGTTGCTGTCTCAGTTTTAATGACTACTGTGTAAGGACCTTTAGCTGTTGATGGCTATACATAGAAATTAAGTTCTGCGAGCAACATTCTGAATTCAAATCAGCGTGGTGCTGGCATAGAAGTTACAACAAATATGACATCTGGCTGATGTGAAAAAAGTTGTTTCAAAATGAAAACAAAATGAAACTGATTGTGCATATGGAGGGAATGGAAGCATTTTTCTCTGGCTTTGGCTTTCATATGTCACCATGTGCAAAACACAGATACGTAGGAGTAGGAGGGGATAAAAAATATCTGGTTTCAGAACAATCCCTGTCTTTTGCTTGAATCCTTGTTATTAGGTCATGCTTAGCTTTGGGGGTAAAGCAATACATTTTCTCTGTTTAACCAAGATTAAGGATGTTGGCTTAGCATTTAGGACATTTTTAATTGAAACAAATGCTGCAAATGTAATAACATTTCATATCAATACTTATATGTAAATATAAACATATAAATATATATATGCCAGGTATTTTTGCATCTCTCACATCCTAGACTCCCCCTTCATTATCCAGTCAGTGAATGCTACTGTTAAGCACAGTGTGTTCTTCCTTGCACTTCACTGTGTGCATCAGTAGTTAGTAATTTTTTTAACAATATATAAATAATTTTCTCAAAAATGTTTTGAGTAAAACTAGCATCAAGCTTATCTATGTTATTAGTAAGATTTAAATACCTGGTGATTTCATGGGAGGAGTGGTGCACTCCATAGAAGGACCGATTTTACCCATTATATACCTCCTATAAGAGATATAACAGGAAAAAGTAAATTTGTTTGGTGCCATCTCATTTCATAGTGAAATACCATGTATTTTTCTGTAATATATTATTGTGTATTCCTTAATTGGTAAACAAAACTAAAATAAGATCTTATAGCTAAATATTGAGCATGCATTTTTTTTTTACACGAGAGATAAATGCTGAACAATAATAACTGATCATTAGAAAAAAATAATTCAAAGATAAAATTAGTTGTTCTTCACATATTATTATATTGGTTTATTTGTTTGTTTTTGGTTTTGGAGAAATAATATGTCTGTTCCTAAAGCTATGGCAGTAAGACAGGAATAATTGGATAGAAATTCATGGTTTTTCATGTTATGATGTATGTAACAACGTGTCATTAAAATGTACTAGTTTCTGTCTGATCCAGTGAAGTGTCTAATGATTCAGGTGACTGAATGTTTGCTATTTTGTGTGGGAGAAGATACACATAGTACAATTCTCACTGTGTTTAATTTCATCCATTTTATTTCACTGAATGTCCTAAACTCTGTTGTGGTGTTCTTGTCCCTCTTTAAGTGGTCTACCACCTCTGCTGTTGTGTCAAATATCTTTAAATCTTGCTCCTGTCTTTTGTTTTGATCTGTTTCTTTAGCTGTTCTGTTACCTCTGTACAATCATCCTTTAAATTTGTGGACAGACTTTTGGAAGGGAAGATTGAAAAGAAATACTTATTCATATTTGGAACAAGGCTCTTACAAGATAGGATTACTGTAGGCCTCCCTCCTGCAGTGGGGTGATCCTGCAGTTGCAGACTGGAACCATTTTTGATGAAGCTAGCTGTTGCAGACAGGAGGTTAAAGGGTGCAGCTCTCTGGGAGAGTCACAAGGGGCAGAGGGCAGCATTCAGAGTGTCCCACTTCCAGCTACTTTTTCAGAGAAGTCATCACTGGTGTTATCCCTTCTGCTGCATATGTGTGGGCTGGAGTTTTCATTGCTACCAAAAATAGATTAACTTACTTTCACAAGACTGGATCTCATCTCATAAATGGTTGGTCCACTGCACTGGAGACATTCACACAGTACTGGTGACAAAAGACCAGTTTGATTTCCTTTCCCTGCAATTTTCACATTCCAAAACAATATTTGCTTAGATATAGTCAAATGTCTGAATAGTATACTATTACTACCAGTATACTCCACGAGGACTAAACAGGCCATTTGCAGATGCGAGGCACTGTACATCCTCAATGGTTTAGGGTTTTAGTGGCTGCTAAACATTTCAGTACATGTGCATAAATAAGATAGTCATGGTGATTTCTAGGCTAAGTTACCTTGAAATTACTGTCTGCAATCATAAATAAGTCCCTCACTGTGACAGTTTTATTTTGGTGGGGATTTGATGGGATCTGTGGGCCTGATCCAGCTCAGAGCCTGCTTCTCCATTCTCATGTACTCAGTATGGGGTGTTTTTTAGTCTGGTTTATGTTTCAGTCTTGCTTCCACAAAGTCAATGACTTGACTTAAGGAGTCAAAATTCTGAAAGTTGTTTTGAAGTAGAAGATAAAAAATGTTTAATCCTTTTGCACATTTTCCAGCTTTTCACTGTTGGCTAAAGGCCCTCTGTGTAAAGCTGTGTGGTTCCCAGAAGCTTTTTCCTCCTAGGATGAGGGATAATAGTAAGAAGTAAAACCCACTGTAAAACTGGGCATTAGACAATTTTTATCTACACTATTTTTCAGATATTATGGTGGAAATTATCTGAGTTTGAGCACTTTTTCATCAGTTTTTATAACTTTATCAAAGATAATAGTCATTAGTGGAGATTGCAGTTCTATAGAAGTCATGCTTATGTAGTGTGCATTTTTATAAACTATAATTGTTCAGATGATGATTGCTTTAAGCTTATTAAATGATACCTTACCCTGCTACAGAAGTCTCTGAGATCAATATAAAAATGTGGACAGGTACCATTCACACAGGCAGTCCTTCCCTTTAATGGAAATCTTGTTGCTTTGGCACCTTCATCTCTTTGAATTGGACTTCAAAGTGGAATAAGATTCATCTGGTTTAAAAATTAAACATCGTTTCCTGAACTGAGTGTAAGCTAGTCACCTTGGGCTCACCAGGGAGTCAAGGGCAGAAAGTAAAGACCTCCATAAGGAAGCATATGTGATCTCTGTTAAATGTCTGTCCTTGCTGAGAACATCTTCTAGATATCTCTTCTCAGTCCCTGACTACAAAGGAACCCTAATCTTAGATAGAGAATTAATTTTTTAGAACCTAAATTAGGGCTGATGAATCCCATTATAGAGCACCATCTCAGTGGGCAAAAGCCATCAGACTCATTGGGCTTGATGCCAGATGCCAGTGACCTTGCAAGAGATACAGCAAAGCCCAATGGGCCAGATCAAACAAACGTTTCACAAGTTTTTGATCCTTCCTACAAAAAACAAAACCCACCTGCTTCAGTCCCTCGTGCAATAAAGCAGGTTCTAATGTTCAAGGCTACTTGTGAGATACTACTGAATGGCTGACCTAATTTGCAACATAATTACTGCCTAAGCCATTGTGTTTCTGAAAACACAAGTCCACATTCTGACACCATCAAATGGTGCCTATTTTCATAAGTAATTCTGCTAAGTGAAAAGGTTTTAGGAACCTCGTCTATTAAGATAAATATTTGTTCAACTAATTTGGAATCTTTGGAAGAAGAGTCTTCCCAGGTGCTTTGTACTTCCCGGGTGCAGTGTTTTGTACTTGAAGCACAACACAAACACAGAGATCCCTTTTCACAGTGTAATTTAAATAAGACTGAAGTCATTATGTAAATGACATAAAGCTAAAAGTCTGTGGCTACAAACCACCTCTTTTCAAAGTTTCATAATATCTTTATGCCAAATATGTTCATATGTTAATATTCAGTCATCTGAATATAAATTAATATTCAGTCATCAGCTCCATTCCTTCTCTTTCTTTGAGGTAATTTTTAATGGAAGCTGGTGAGCTTTGTCTGCCTGCATAAAGTTTTTTTTACTAGTACACGGACTTTTCTGTGGAGTGAAAACCTAGGTATCTGCAAATGCAGTTGGAAGCAGGACAAGAAATCAGTCACACCATTTGTCAGTACTTTATCACCACTAGCCAGAAGAACATGTCTTCTGAGCCTTTTATTGCTCTAACCTTCATTGTTTGTGATGAAGGATTTTGTGCTGCAAATTAATAATTTATTATACATTCTATATCACATGTATCTTAGAGAACTGTGTAGTGCAGAATATGTGTAAGACCCAAGTTTATTTATTCTATCATCTACATAACATCTGCAGTGCAAGCAACTCAAGAACGTTGCATGAGAAGTGTAAAGTATCACTGTAATGCAATATACATCAAAAATTAATTGTATATGTTGCTGTTGACCTCACTGATGAGATTCTAATCAGTCCTTGACTTTTATTTGAAGGTACCTTCTTGCAGATGAAAAAAGTTTGCTCAACAAGGAGGTTGTTGAATAACACATGACTTAGCCATTCATCTGATCAGCCCACTAATAGGAATCATAAGACATTTTAATAAAGCATGACCATAAGAAATTTTCAATCAGACCTTATACTTTAAAGATTTATATATATATATATATATTTCTGTCTTGCTTTATCAATGGAAAACGATGTTTATTTAAGATTTTAAAAATCTAGAATAAATTTGGGGATGACAGATATCTGTCAATTTTGATTTCTGTATCATGTGAATGGCTTTGTGTTTGTTAGAACAACTATTGCATAAAACCAAAGATGAATAACACAAATAGATGGTATTGGCTCCATAACATGCATTCAGTAAATTCCAGGGACTGGCCCTAAGTATGTCTGGTCAGTGTCATTTCCATTAAATGAAACTGCATGGCTTAGAAGCCCAGCAATCAGGATGCATCAGGTCTCATCCCAGATTTACAATTGACAGCACAAATCCCATCACATAAAACCTCTACAGGTAAACTTCTTGGGGTCAGACAGATACACAATCTTCTTGTCTTCACAACCCACTCAAAACTATGCACATTAGGAAAATCAGGCTAGAAACAAGTTTCCATGGAGTATTGTCTATTTTCATAGAATGTTTTCTCAGCTATGGAAGCATATGGTTAAATACAATGGCTGTCTTACTTAAATCTGCTGTTACTTTGAGATGGTTCTATGATTTATAATTATGGGATCACAGTTCAACAGTGAGATTGATTATTATTTTCTTTAAATAAATGTTTTTATTTTTTCACTTTGTAGTAAATACTGTGTACTTTATTTCCATTCTTGGAAATGCTTTTTTGCAAAATTTCCCATGAAAACAGTATACCTGCTAAAAAAAAAAAACACAGATGATCAATATATCATATCCTGACATCTTTAACATTTTTCATTGCTAACCATGTAAAATAATAGACATTTCCAATTGTCCATGTTGAAATATAGTAATGTACTGTTACCTAGAAAAGAAAAGGGGGGGGGGGGGGGGGGGCGGGGGGGGAGAAAGAAGAACCCTAAATATCTTTCCTTAAAATCCTTCAAATTCAGCAAATAAAGCTATAAAAATTAAGAACACATCTAGTGTAAAACTTTTCCTCCCATTTCTTCTTACTGGAGCTATACGGCTCCTTGTATTGCTACTGCGGTTTTCTGTTTTCTGATAATGTTTTCCACTTTTGTAAAGCTTTAAATATACCTTTTGCACCTCTTTGACAGTGACAGTAGGCTCATAATGACTCTCCTGCCTAGTATGGTTCCAGAGCTTAATTAAGTTACTGTTTACTAAAATCACTTGCATAAAACTGTGTGGGACTTTCTGTCACGCATGAGATCAACTGCATTAAATGTTTCCCACATAATACTGTAGTATCAAGGAGTTTCAAATCTTATACCTAGATATTTTGTGAGTCATTTAAATTCCTGTGATATACACCAAGAGTCTGAGTATTGTCCACAGAAATTTGGCAGCTTAATAAGACTGTACACTGAAGTTCAAGCTTGACATACATATATTACATTTCCTTGTATGTTTGCTTTAAAACTCCTTTTTCTTGCTGTACTCACATTTTCATACAAATGAGTTTAGTACTCTAATTATCATTCTTTAGATAAATAGTAGCCTTTCAGAGGTGTCAGACTTACTTACAAAATCAAGCCCTACCTTCAGTAATATTCTATCAGAAAACCTGGTATGTGAAATATTGACAGATTGGAAACAGTGATTTTTACTATTTTTTTTTTTTCTCCCCATATTCGTGATCACAGGTCAGGAAAGATTTGGAAACATGACCAGGGTCTATTACAGAGAGGCCATGGGGGCGTTCATTGTCTTTGATGTTACAAGACCCGCAACATTTGAAGCAGTGACAAAATGGAAAGAGGATTTGGACTCTAAGCTGGTTCTTCCAAATGGCAAACCTGTGCCGACAGTCCTCTTAGCAAACAAATGTGACCAGGGAATAGATGTTCTTATGAACAACGGCATCAAGATGGATCAGTTCTGCAAAGAAAATGGGTTCGTGGGCTGGTTTGAAACATCAGCCAAGGTAATGTTTCCATTTCTTTTTAAGTGTTTTTCCAAGCACAGAGAAATTGGTTTCCAAAATAGGTCACTCGGTTGAAATATGTACTTTGCAAAGGTCTTATTTTAGTGGATTTAATTAAAGGTGAATTTGTAAAGTATTACAGCCTTCTATGGCAATTTATATTTGTTTTAGGCCTTTTCTTTCAAAACAAGTTATATGCAACGTCATCAAATGCTACAGCTCTAAGACTATAGGCCAGCAGTAAGTATGTAAACAGTCAACAATTTACTGCATAATAGCTTAAGAAAGATAATCTTTGGCAAGACACAAAGACTACCGCTTATGAGAATATGAAGATATTTTTCATAATTCTTAACAATGAATATTGTCTCTAAATTTTTATATAACCACTGTCTGTAAGATCTCCTGATTTGAGACAAGAGCTTCATTGTGTTAGATTCCAGGAAGCCAGTCCATGGTAGCACTGCTCTGGTTGTACTACTCTGACTGTTGTAAGTTCTCACCCTCAAAAACCTTTTCAGAAAAATCACGTGTCCGGAGAGAAAGGTGGTCAGTAAAGTGTCTTTACTTTCCTACTGAATGGGCCTCAAAACTAGCCACTGTCTCTTCAAAATGGCATTTCTAGGGAGAAATTTTGGTCTAAGTTAATGTGTAAATGATCTTTATCTCTATATAAGGTTATTTTCATTGCAGCATTTGCAGGACATGGTTTGAATTCAGTGTGGTTATCTGCTAATTTCAGTGTAACTTCAGTCTAATTTCTGCTGATTTTTGCTCGATGAAGCCACCACAGTCCAGTAAGGATGGTATCTAGTTCTGTTTAAGAAACAGAATGAGATGTCTTACATCAGATTCTTCATGATGATTTTGGCAGAGAGTTAATTATTGCAGGGAATAATAAAATAAATAAATAAATTTTAAAAAGGAAAATAAAACCCAGAGAGCAAAACACTTGGAATAGCAGCTGTCAGTAGAAGATCTGGAGAGTGAAGGGATTTTATCAGGACAAATTATTGTTTGTGTGAGAATTATATGTTCTGGACCTTTTCAATATTTTCGTAGGTGTCTAGCTGCATTGCAGGCCACAAATAACATGAAATATCTGGTTGTATTTGGGATCCAGCTCACCAGTGATGTATAACATTGCATGTGGCTGTTTTCTTCAGAACTACTTTTTCTTCATTTCTGACATTTATGTGACTCTACATTTCCTGGGGACAAGAACCAGTTCACTGAAAACTCAGGCCTGAGGGCAAAATCACCACAAAAATCATCTGGAGAGAAATGAATAACAGATTGTTTTAAAATGCCTGGATCTAAAAGATTTACAAAGAGAATGAGATGGAACAGGGGAACAAGATGGACCATTGTTTAAAGGATACAGGTTTCATTATTCTAGGTGGTTTAGATCAGCAGCTGGTCACTGCTCTTCAGCATATGAGAAAGCATATGAGGAACTAATCCATACTGTGAGTTCCATGAATTAGTCCCCAGCAAGCATCTGTCCACCTCTTAAAAAACAAACAAGCAAAAACATTTATTGTGCTATGGACTACTTCAAGTCAAGGCAGGGAGTGAATGTACAAACAATTTCAAAGGTGGCAGAGTTTTTACCATGATGGTAGAAGATAGGCACTCTTGTGGAGAACCACGGAAATGTAAAGGACAGTTAAACCTAAAAGAAGTGACAACAGAGGAAAATTCAGTCTGGGTTTTTCTGAGACAAACAGGTATAAGATTTTGACTAAAAAACAAACAAACAAAAACAAACAAACAAACAAAAAAACACCTTCTTTCCCTTACTTTTTTTTTAGTTTACTTCATTTAGATTTTCCTTACTTTATTTAGCTCAGAAATAACTGCTAGCCAAGCAATCCTCTGTTTACTAGTCCAGACATGTTTGAACAGAAGGAAATCCAGTTATGACTTTTCTTCAACACCCATTGTGATAGGACCAGCAAGAGTTGAGGCAACATGACTATTGTAGCCTGTTCTTTGAATCTATAGTCTAGGACCTGATATTCTTCAATTCCCATACCTGATATCCATCCAGAATTATAGACTTCTGACTTTAAAATGATTCAAAGCAAAGTAATCCCTCTAAGGACTGTAAAATGACAACATTTAGGGGCTAAGTTAAATCAAAATTGTTTCTCCATTTGGTCTAAGTTCTGAACTAAACCTATGCACTTTATTTTTTATTTATTTATTTATTTATTTTCTTAAACATAAGTTGTTATTACTGTTATTTTAATATATTGGATGTTACATGTATCTGGTATTCTTTCAGCCTGAAGCATATTAAATAGCTGAACTCAGCTCTAGGGAAAATAAAAAGCTAGCTATATTTGCTATAGAGAATAAAAACACTTTTCTAAAGTAGAAAAATACTGACAGAGAAGTCATCGTATTGTAGCTAGCAGTTTTAGTAGTTCAAATAAGTAATAACTCATTTTTTTTTTTTTTTTTTTTTTTTTTTTTTTTTTTTTGTGGTATCCTGGAATAATTAGATCTCCAGAGGTTTTCTGCCAACATGTCTGGAAATGTTATAGCCTTCAGAACAAACTGAATATGATTTATGTGTTTTGGAAAACAATGGTGATTATTTATAAAAACATTTTTTTTAGAGTTCTAGTTGCCATGCCTAAAGTAGCATGCTATATATGTACCTACCATATTTCAAGCTGTCAATGGTTTGAAATTTTTGTCTGTGGCACTGGCAGATTACACCAAAAGACATTACTGTATTATTCCCTGGTGCTGGTTTTTCTTAAGTTAACAACTTTAATGTAAGCTATTTGAGCCATGTAATGTATTCTCTTGTATTAGTTTTGATTCTTACATTAATCTAAAGGAAATCCAATTCCAATCTTCTGTTCCCTATAAAGACAGAAACTTCTTCTGACCATTTTTCATGTAAGAAGGACCTCACTGGGCAACAGCACAATGCAGTATAGTCATGTTATATATAACACCATATTTCCAGTGGGGAGCCTTGTCTCTTTTACACATATCTTTGGTTTGGTCATATTGATTGCAGTCTTAAAAACACATCCCCAGATATTCACAAAATAATCCTTAATAGTAAATTATTTAATCAATTTCATTACAAATATTGTGAAAGATACATTTATTTAAAGGAAGGAAATTTCTCATTCTTGTCACACCTTCAGTCATCCAGCATGTGGCCAGAGTAGCTGAGAAGTCCAGTCACTTTTCCAAGCCTTTAGCTGTCATCACCATCATTCCCAGTTCAGAGACTAGCTTTTCACTTGGATTAGAAGAGCAGCAATTTGAAGCTTATTATCACTTCATAATGAAAATGGAACTCATGCATCAAAACACACGAGTCAGGCAAAACTAAATGTGCTTGAAAATACCTACTTCAGAAATGAATTGAAATACCTTGCTACTTACCATTGCTGTGATATGATTGTGTTTGAGTTTCTCATTCCATGCTATAATTCCATTGTCAACAATGGAAAATTAGGTAAAAAGACAGTCAAATTTTGTCCATATTGCCCAGAAGGTCTGGTAGCCATGCTTTCCAGATCTTTACCAACCTAGGCTAAACACAGATCTTCTTCTGCACTGAGCACTGTGACTAGGGAGACTGAACACCAAGTCTTTGGGCTATTTGGACACATCCTACTTGGACCTAGAAAAAGTTTTAAAATCTTTCCTTCTCTAGAAAAGGTAGGTAATAATGTGTCCTTTTTCCATTTTTTTTGTCAGACAAACCATACAGAATGTGTCGTAGTGCTCAAATTCTGCAACAGGAATTAGGAGTCCTCTTTGCCATTAATCTGCTAGGTGACCTTTCAGAAAGTCACTCTCTCCTCTGACACAGCCTCTTCTTCCAAGCAAAGACAGCAGTTCTGCTTGTCTTACCAATGAGCTCTGTAAATGAAGCAAGCTCTACTGTCCCTTGTTTAAATTCTTCTGACTGTACAATCATGAAAGTTAAAAAACAAGAATAACAACAACAAAAATAATAATAATAATAATAATAAAAACAAGCTATGTGGTAGACTCAAAGAAGAACATGGTTTTGATTTCCATAAAGACAAAATAAGGTTATGTGTATGTCATTTGGACATGTGTATGAATTATTCTGACACACAACAGAACCAACTGATCAGGTAACTGAAACCAAAGCAATCCATCTGAGGCTGCCAGACACAGTTAGGAATGTATGGCTCCTTACATTGTCTTTCTAATTTGCACACACACACACACACACACAAAATAAAAAAATAAATAAATAAAATAAAATAAAATAAAGGTTTAATCCATTTTACTGCACATAGATTTAGAAAATACTTCTGTTTCTGCCATAAAATGAGTGAAACGAAGCTGACACCTAAGGCAGAAACTTCTGGTTCAGATATACAGTCAATCTATGTAGAATCCTCTGCAGATTTTGTTTCCTGAAACTAAAAGAAGCGTTGCTTCAGAGCATGCTAGAGGCATCAGAGCTGTCCTATAGCTCTCTGGATCACTGTTCTTAAATACATTATTTAGTACTGGCCAAAAGCTGAAAATTCACAGAATTACAGAATTATTGAGGAAGGTGCTTCTTGAGGTCATCTAGTTTAGCCCAATGGAGTCCAGTAGGAAGATCTCCAAGGTTGGACATTCCTTAGCCTCTCTGGGCAGCCTGTGATGGTGCTCAGTCATCCCCACTGTAATAAAGAATTCTCGTGTTTAGATTCAATTTCATGTGTTTTACTTCAGTTGCTTGTTTACTTTAGCTGCTCACAATAACCTGGAAATTTTGATGTTTCCTTAGAAAATGAAAATTCAAAAATTTTTATTCAAAATAATTACATTGTTCAGTTTAGGAAAATCTAAAATCTGCGAGAGCCCTTGACTGAGCTCTGAGGTTAGAAGGACATGCTGCTCTGGTTCCTCAGCCGTGAGACCTGTCAATGCAAGATGCCTCTGTGTGCAGCCAATGTTTCCTTAGGCAGACTGCCCTGATTCCACACAATCAGCTTCTTCTGATGGAAAGGATTTTGTTGCAGGATTTCCAAACAGCTCTAAGAATTCAGTCCCAGAAATTATCTTGTTCTCAGGGGTGCAGTCACAGAAATTCACATCCGTAAGTTTCATGTTCATGCACCTGGATGCATTTTGACTCATGCTGTTATGTTTTCCCAGAAACCCAACCACAGCAATACAACACATCTTAATAAGTCTCTGCTGCCCATGATTTACAAGATTATCCACTCTGATAAGTGAGTATGTGTAGCCATTCCCTCAGATTAGTTGCACTGGGAGAGTGCATATTAAAATGAATTTTAAATCATATCCCTTCTCCTGGATTTTAATGCATAATAGAAATAAAATTGGAAAATTATAAAGTCATCTTGCAGCCTCCTCTTCTCCAGACTGGACACCCCAAGGCTCCTCAGCCTCTGCTCACAACACATGCCTTCCTGCCCTTTTGCCATCTTTGTTGGCCTCCTCTGGACTCTTACAAGGATGTTAACATCCTTTTTTTTCTATTGTGGGGCCCAGAGCTGCACACAATATTGAAAGTGATGCCACACCTAGATGCTAAATAAAGTGGCAGAATCACCACTTTTGACCAGCTGGCCATGCTGTGTTCAATGCACCCAAAAATGCGGTTTGCCCTCTTGGCTGCCAGGACACACTGCTGGCTTGTCACACAGTTAGACCATCTGTCCAGAACGGTGCTGTGAAGGACAGTATCAAAGGCCTTACTAAAATCCAGAAAGATCACATCCACCACACTCCCTTCATTCACCAAATGGTTGACCTTGTCCTAGAAGGATATCAAATTACCAAGGCAGAACTTTCCCTTCAGGAACCCATGTTGACTATGCCTGATAAAAGCTTTGTTCAGTAACTGCCTTTCAATAACCCCCAGGACCATCTTCTCCATAACTTTTTCAGGGACTGAGGTCAGACTAATGGGTCTGTAGTTTCCTGGGTCTTCTCTCATGCCCTTTTTGTACATGGGTATAACACTGAATACAAAGAAGCTTGCTGGGCTTGTATACTACTGTGATACATTCAATAGAGTATTTATTTTCCTTTTGGTTTATGTTGCATTACAAGACTATGAAATTTCCCATAGCAATGGGATCACATGTTTTAAGTCATGCAACCTTCCCTCCCTTGAGTTGTTATTCTTTCTGCAATAATGTCCTTTGAGATACTTTTGAAGGAGATCTATCTAAAGAGCAAATCGTAATTTCATTTGAATTTCATTTGAAATTTCATTTCAAAGATTGTTTAGATTTATTTTCTTTGCTTTAATTTGTTTGGTAATAGAATTAACAGTAATATATTTTGATTTTCACTTAGGGTTGGATTCACAACTCAGTTTTTTTAGCACTGACTGTGACAGCATCTTTCATGTACTGGGGTTTATTAAGGCACAGAAGTCACACAAATGGGTTAGACACCTCCTGTTCAAGATGTCCAGGAAAAGTTTTCATAAGAGATATCATGCAGGAAGCATATGTGAGAGGTAGAAGAAAAGCGGGGGGAGAGGACCCAAAGAAATAAAGGCACCACGTTAGTGGCAAGATCTTTCCTTTTTAGTCTTGTAGTATAAACCTTCCACAAGCCTTGGAGGAAATAAACAAAGAAAAACACTTAAACACTTCAAACTATGCTTTCACCCACTTCCCAGCTAGCCACCATGAAATGGACCAGGTTTCTTCAGTTTGCTTTGTTTGGGGCTCTTCATTCTCCTCATTTGGTAAATGGTTCTAGCAGCACTTCCCTAACTCAGAAAGATGCTGTGGAGAAAAACAAATAAAATGTGTCACGTTGTGTAATAACACCATTAAAGTAGTGTAGGTAAACACACCTTCCCTAGTCTTTGGATAACTATGAAGGTAGAAGGGACCTCAAAGGAGCCTAGAAAATAAGATACAGAAACAGTAGTGCATCTAGTACTACGTCAAGGACTAGATGAATCTGTAACCCCATCCTGATATTCAGAATTTCCTCCACCATTAAGGTAGGGTACGTTCGTCAGGATGGCCTAAAGAATTTGCTTAGAACATGAAAGAAACAAAGTAAAAATGAAAAGGAAAGGAAAAGGTGATCTGCAGTGCTATCACAATTTCTGTGGTGTTTTGTGTAGAACTATAGTCATAAGAGAGATGACAGTTAAAAGATTTCTACCTAGAGACTGATAGAAAGACATCATTTCACTCTGTTGTTTCACTTTTATTTTGTTTCCTATTTTTCAAATGGTGAATTTTATTCTTAGGCATAATGGGGTCAGTTTCCTTGTTTCAGTACAATTAGTGAGGTGTCTGAGATTATTCCTCTTTATCCAGTCTTACATCCTGATTGTTGGTTTCTTTGTATTTGTTGGATGGATTTTCACCTGCTTCTTTTTCTCTGTCCTTCCCTAGATTGCTTTTCAACACCTCCTATTCTCTAAAATTGCCAGGTCTCTCTGTGTCTGTTTGGACAGCAGATCACCTTCTACTGTCTGCAGCTGCTACTTTGCTGCCTAAGAGAATATTGATCTTATTTTATTTATTTCTTTATTTATTTTCAAAACACACTCTAGGATGAGAGGTGCAGAAATCAATATTTCATTAGACAGACCAGAATATAGCAATGTCTGATCAACAGATCTGGGACAAGGATTAGGTTTAGAATAAAAGGCAACAACAACATCAGAAGGGAGGTGGTCCAGGCATGGAGCTGGAACTGTTGAAATTGCTTTGGTGGCAGAACAACCTCCTTGCGGTGAGCGACTTAAGGCACTGCTTCTTATTTGTACCATGTACCTGTTGTCACCTGAACCATGGGAGAACGGTGGAGTTAGACAAAAGCTTAAAAATACCTGTGCTGGCTGTAGGGACCACCTCTTGCTCCCTTGTCCCCTGGCAGAAATTTTCATCCCCACATGTAGACTGTACATATAAATGTTCAGGAATGACTGGGACAAAAGCTGGATGAGAATATGACTCTGATCCAGCACACACTATGGACAGGAGTTTTTATTTCTTACCTCTTACATACCTCTTATTTTTATTCCTTACCTCTTACACAGAACTAAGAGAAGAATTTTAACTGCTTGGCTGCAACTGCTTTAAATTGTGAAACCTTGCAAACCAGCACATTTTGCCTAAAGAAGCACATAAACTTCTGTAGGTACATCTGAAGGAATGGTGCTCTGGCAGAGAGGAAGGTGCGCATGGACTGAAAGCAGAATCCTGTTAGGGTGGAATGGCTAGAGCTGAGCATAAAACTTAGCTTTATTTAATCCTATTTTACAGGGAATCAGTAGATCTGGGCTGATGCCTACCAGTGAAACACTAGAGTCAATCCAAGATGCAACTAGCAAAGAAATCAGCAATATGGGTAAAATTTGGAAAATAATTTCATAAAAAAGAGAAAGAGCAATATAGAAATATAAAAACATTTCATTTTGATATTTCCAAAATTAAATATTTTGACTTTTTTATGTCAAAACAATATTTGCCTGTTCAAATTTGGCTTACTTCCCCCCCAAAAATCTATAGAGGATTTAATAACCTAGTTTTGCTTTAGTATTAGTTCAGGCTGAAATAGAACAGAATTGTATTTTGTTGTTGGTGGTGGTGGTGGTATTTTTTTTGTCTGAATTTTTAGTCTCAGGCACATAGAATTCCATCTAGCACCAGTGCAGATAAGGTACATTCACCTATACCCAAGCCTTTGTGGGCTTGGGTTCATTCCCTCTTTCCCACTCCTATAAAATGCTGATCTTAAGTCTCTGATGAATAGCTTTCACATGTTAATACATGTGAATATTCATGTATTTAGACACAAACTGAGATAGTCACTAAGACATTCTTGAAAAAAATAAAAATAAAAATAAATGGTCCCATCCCAGAAGAGAAGCACCACATGAGTAAACAAAATGATTATCAGTCCATTAATAACAGAATACATAATGGAAAAGACTTTTTTTTTTGGGCGGGGAGGGAGGAGGATGGATGGATTTTTTATTTTATTTTTTTTCTCCATTTGGTAACCTTCTTTATTGTCAGCTCTTTAAGCTGTACTGAGATATTTTTCAATGTCTATTTTTTCTAAGAAAATTTCACAGTGTCCTGAAAAAAAAAAACTTTTCATACACAGTTGAGGAATTTGCTTGTCTGGTTCAGGAAAATCATGTGATACAGTTGCATTTTGACAGCTCGGTACAGACCTGATTCCCAGCTCTTTATTACTTTCTATGGGTTAGTATATAAATAGCTTGTCTAAAGTTTTGATTTTTTAAAACCAGACAATATTCTTTATAGGTCAAAGTTGAAATATTTCAATTCACTTGTGTAGTTGAAGAATGCTGTGAAATGTTGGCACTCATTAACATTTCCAGTTAAATCTCCAGATTTCAACTCTTTGTTGTGGTGCAAACTTATGGTCAGTGGAGTTTAGGGAGCTTTGCAATTGACTGCAAGAAGATTAGAAATGAGTCTCACAGAACCCATTACTTTGGCTCTTGATCTTTCATATAATTGTACCGTCTCTACTGAAACACACACGTGCTTTTCTGAACTACATATTTAAACATCTCATCTGACTATTTTGAACACACACACATAAAAAAAGGGTTTCACATTGAATTTTACAGGTTATTTTGTTTGTGATGCTGCCCTGATGCTGATTATTTGCTGAAGGTAGACTTTATGGTATTGTGTGGGTGGGTGTGTATGGTCTCAGTACACAGGCTCCAGATTCAGCTTGGAAACCTGGGTCAGTCTTAAGTTGCAAGTAACACATAATCTTCATGGAGCAAGAGAAGTATGTGCCTACAAATAAATACATACTCGTATATAAATATATATATGTGCATGTAGGTGTGATATGATTTCCTGCAAGACTGGAGGTGCAATGAGTTTCTATCTCTTGTCATATGAAATAAGTGATCAGTGCCAATACCTAGAGTAGGAGAGTGTATTTTATGCCAGAAAGTCTGTCTTCTCATTCCAGCCATACCAGTTGCTGTCATTAAAAAAATCCTTACTCAGTATTCCTGCTTATTTTATATGCTGTGCTGAGCTGTGTCTCCCTGATCAGGTTGTTTCAGCTTTGCTTATTCTACAGAGTAAGGTTTGCTGCAAGTTAATCATGCTATGGAAGAAAGTCTCTAAAGTGAGGATTTCTGTCTTGAAAATGAAAACAATGTTAATAATGTCTTCTGAAGCAATATATTGGAGATACAGCCTCAATAAATAAATAAATAAATAAATAAATAAATAAATAAGAAATAAGAAATCTTAATGATATGGAACTTTTTTTGCTGTTTTGTGAATAATTTGAGATTGTATTATTTTTTCGATGAATCTGTTCATCACAAGTTTCATTGTGAGCATGGTATAAAGAAACCCTCTTTAAACTATGGATAAAGTTTAAAAAAAATAAGAGCTATTTATGTCTGTAGTTGCTGACAGATAATTAATAATTTGAAAACTGGAGTAACCATTATTCAAGCAGTGAAATATGGATTCTGGAGTTTTACTTCAGCTATTTGTCTTTAACTTCTCTTTAGTGTTTGTATACTTTATTGAAGCAATCATGTCACCAACACTTTGGGGTAATTTAAAGTGAGTTCTATGTATAATTTAAAGATGTGAATCATAATATACATAAAATGTAACTAATTAAAAAATGAAAGTAAACTTTTTTAAAATGTCAACATCAATTTTTAAAAGCTGTTTATTAAGGAAAGTAAACTTTTGATGTAGCCTAGGGAAAAGTTTAATTATACACAGGCAATATGCAGCATAGTGTAATTAATATTGACTAATCAACCTCTCATTCTCTTTCACTTGCAGGAAAATATAAACATCAATGAAGCTTCCAGATGCCTGGTGAAACACATAATTGCTAGTGAGAGTGATCCAGTTCAGCCTATTGAACCAGATATTATAAAACCACACTTGAATTCCAGCAAGATTGTCAGTTGTTCAGCTTGCTTTAAATCCTAAGACACTTCCAGACTATTACAAGAGCTGAGCAAATATGACTCGCAAAGTACACTGTATCCAAATATACCCAGACTGCACAGATTGTCCATAAGCAAATTTCAGTTATCTCAAAAATATACTTAAAATTTTCCAGAAATTTTTAACAGCTAAAATTTGTTGTGAACTGTTCATTGATAACAGCTACTCAAAACTGTCTGACTACTAGTCAAATAAGTCTCATAGTGATGGCTGTGTTTTCCTGGTTGGGTACCACCACCACTGATAGCAAAATCTATCTCCTTGTGGTGTGGTTTCTGAAATCTCGTATTTGTGACATGACTGCAGCAACACCCTATTTATCCCTTGGTCCTCCAGCTCATCTTCTCAATTCTCTGACCAGACAGCCATCGTCATTACACTGTTTTATCCCCCCATTACAGTTGAATAATCTTGTTTCATATGAGGAAGGTGATGATGACAATATAGCTGTTCAGGAAGGGGCAACAAATTGCCAAATTCAGTCTCCTGGATGAAGTGGAAAAGTTGAACATGAAACAACCTTCCATGTCATTCAATTCCCCAGAACGTCTAAGCCTGTGAAACTGAACATGAGTTAGTTTTTGCTGTCCCTCCCTGAGGAGTTACATTCTCATAGTTGTTATCATTATCATCAGATGAAGCAAAATGATACAAGTCAGGGGTGAGAGGTGACCAAACAGGGAATCATGAGTATATTCTCACAAGTGAAGTGGTTGACAGTTTTCAGAAAGGTTATCTATGTCAGAAAGACAGCATCTCCTTAAAAAGAACTCCATAATTTTGTTCTTGCCCCTCCATCCATGTATGTTGTCCCCATGTGTTTAAACTGCGTGTACTCCAAAAGCCCGTGAATGCAACTTCCCCATTATGTTGATTCTCATGGGAAAATATACAATAACATAACAGATGAACCTTTCAGGAAGACATCTGTGTTGAATAAATAGCAGGGTATTTGTTTTTGAAGAACATTCTTAGAAAACAAAACAAAAACAAAAACAAACAAACAAACAAACAAAACACAATTGTGTGAATGACCATAGGAAGCAAAACAAAATAGTCTTGAGGGTAAATACTCCTGGAATATTTATTTGCAGAAATTGTTGAGCTGTACTGTGGAAATGAAGTGGCTGATTCTCAGAATATCACAAAATATGCAGGTTGGTGGAGTCATTCAGACAAGTGTGTCTAGACAAGAAGTCTTGACACCTGGCTGCAAGCCTGCAAGACAGATTTTACCTGTCTGCTGCCACAGACATATTACTTCCATTTTCTTGCTCCGACTCAGTCCTTTCCTTCCTAAGCTGTGAACTTTCAGTGGCAAGTGCTGTCTTCTGAGATGGGTTTCTGTCCTTAGAGATGTGTAACACCATGGAGGGGAGGACTGATACATTTTGTCACAGAATATTAAAACAAGAAAATAAGGTCTATAATTTTAAAAATAAAAATCCACATCCAGAATTAACCTGTGCACACACACAGACATAAGGACAGACATATATGAATAAGCTGGCTTTTTTTATGAAGGAGAATAACTTCCAGTTGTCTTGATCTCAGTGTCATCCTTCAGCACAGACTCCTGCTGTGATCTGGGTCAAATATCTTTCTGCCTCAGTTTCCTCATCTGTAAAATAGGGATTGATGTACACACCTACCTCACAGCATTCCTTGAAAGTTACTGTTGGCACAGTGCCTCGATTATATATGTTATACAAATGCCAAGCTGTATTACTGCTCAGAATGAATTACGAGTGCCCTCTAGCACAAATACATGGTGCTGTAATGCCTTAATGTTTTAAATCTATCCAGGGCTTGCCTGAGCTGCAACAATTAGCTGCAATTATTCCACCTCAGTTAACCCAGTTGAGGTTATAAAGCAGCGTGTGACTGCATGGGATGATTTGATTAGCTGCAGATGTGCTGCAAATGGAAACTGGCTGCATGGATGTCATGCTACTGGTTTAATAATCTCAGCAGCTAGCCTGTAATTTACACCCAGTGCCAGGTCAGCTATTTCAAATATAAAGCATTATTTAAGTCAAGTTGTATGGATGCCTTATTAAGGATAACACTTAATTCATACCTTCAGTCAGCACTGGGGTGAATGCAATCACCTAGACACTTAGATGGCTTCTAAAGGCCTAAGCTTCATGAGCTGAATCCCATGCTTTACTCAGAAATCTAGGTGCCTTGGGTGAAGCAAAGGAAGTTGTTGCTTCTTCCAAAAACTATTATGTACTCAACTTGCAACCAACTTAGCAGTTGCTGATGTGTTTTAGGTCTCTACTGATCACTTGTCTTTAGTAGCTTACAGTCAACATTCAGAAAGCATAGTGATAACTTCCTCTCACAGATATTTATGAGAGCTATGACTTAACATCTGGGATAATAACAATTAAAAATAACAACAACAACAACAAAAATCAAACGGAGAATATATAGTTATTTCTTCATTTTTTTTTCTTTTTTATTTTTTTTTTCTTTCTTCAATATATTTTATAAACCTGCTTTAAACTTTGATCTTACCATCTGTTACCCCTGCTTCTATTACATCAAGTTTCACTGCAGTCACAGTTTTGGGCCATATTTTCTGCTTTTGATAGCAGGAGGAATGAACATATTTACAATGTAAGAATTAAAACAATATCATGGAGAATAAGGCCTGTTTAGGTGGTTACATAATTCTAAATGTTCAATTTTATTTGTACTGAAGTGATAAGAACCTGTCAAGTCTCTTTCTATAATGCAATAAATGTGTGAATGTCACCTGGGTATCTAGTAAACAGAACCTTTTCTGAAGGGGTTGTCATAGGCAGGCCAGAATGAAAGATTTAATTTGGAATTAATGAGATCACTTTGTTCTGATAGCCTTTCAGGAGCATATGTAAAATTTAATTATATTTATTCAATCCCTAACATTTCTTTCTTTCTTTCTTTCTTTCTTTCTTTCTTTCTTTCTTTCTTTCTTTCTTTCTTTCTTTCTTTCTTTCTTTCTTT
>CM021765.1:196829404-196947278 GCA_011076525.1 Nettapus auritus
TTTCTTTCTTTCTTTCTTTCTTTCTTTCTTTCTTTCTTTCTTTCTTTTTTTATTGATATGTTCTATATTATGTCCTCTTTGCTGGTCATTAGAGATGAGTTGTCTTAATTAGATGACCATTTCAAAATGAAACATTTTCCCATTCTGCAATAAATAATAAAATGCATGAGTCTCTATTGCCTTCCAAGTGGGTAAAGATACTACAAAATGGCTTTAAAATTAATTTTCATTCTAGTTCTCCATAAAACCACCTCTGTCTATCCCAGCATCTAGGACCACAAGCTGATGCAAAGGTGAGTTGCCAGGCACAAAGGCTTAGCTCCAAACACCCATGAAAAATGGTGGCTGAGCATTTCCACCCAAAGCTTAATTTTACAACTCAGCCACACCACCAGTAATGATGGGGTGCTTTCCATTTTCCATTTTTGAAGCTCCATACAATCAGTATCTGACAATCCTAAATACATTGGTGATCCTATATACCTTGGAAAGCACATACATATTATTCAGGTAGGAAAACTGATGGAGTAAAATGTAAATTATGCTCTCTTATTCCAGAAAGATCATAATTTATTTGACCAGATGGAGTTTTCAATAAAGAGCCATTTGGACTCTGAAAATCAGGCTTTGCTCTTCTTATACACTACTTTTAAGATTATGTTTTTTCTATTTAGAAATAGTTGTTTACATCAGTACCCTGTACATGCAACCTGGATTGTTGTATGTCAATATTTGTCTTCAGACTTCTTTTTTTTTTTTTTTTTTTCTTCTATTTTATTCTATTTTAGTGTGCCTGACCATATTAAAGGGTGAAGGAGGGAAGGAGGGAGAGAGGTAGGGAGGGGAGAAAGGAGGGGTGGAAGGAGAAGGGGCATGTTTAAATAGCAGTTTTGTTTTACTTCTTAAAACAGCTCATCTATCTGAATGAAGTGAACTTGTTAAATATATGCAGGAAATACAATTTTATGTAAATTGCCAGCAAAGAGTCAATGAAAATATATTTTACTTCACCAGTATTTATGCATGTGACTGCAGTTTTATTGTAATAAAAGATATTTCTGACAAAACCTGGAATATGTCTGTTTGTAAAATTAATTCATTAAAAAAAAAAAAAAAAAAAAAAAAAAAAGTAAGCAGATATAAGTATCACAGGCTAAGTCAAATGTTCTCATCCATAGTCGATCCATGATATACATTTGTCATTTTCCCCAGAATAGTTTCATTTAGACTGTTTACTTTCTGTACAGCCTCTCTCTTAAACTATGCAAGTTAGTGTTTGACACTGAGGCTTGCCTATCAGAGACAGGAACTTTCCACCCTTTCCCTTCATCATCCTATTTGATATGCAATTCCAGATGCAGCTGTTATGGCTCCAGCTCTTGAAAGAACCACAGTTCAAAGTCTGATTTTACAGGCAGAATTTTTGGCTCACAAATAGATACATCATCAGTTTGGGGGGCTCATTATTAACCACAAGCTCCATTCTTGGAAGTCTGGCTGGGTAATAAATGGGCTACATCTGTAAATCAGGCAGCTGCATATCTAGGATGTTGAAACTGCATTCGTCTTCAGCTGTCAGGGCAAACTTGTACCTGCAGCAATGTTACACACTTGACCTTTCATGATTCCTTTCTTGTCCCTATAACTATTATATTGTCTTAATAATTAAAGTTTTTTAAAAAAAATAATAAAAAAGCAACTTCCTTACAATGTGAATCTAGTGTTTATTTTAGAGTTTTTAGTTTTTCTGCAACCACCAAAAAAAGCTTTTTTTTTTTTTTTTTTTTTTTGGTAATGAAAACTGACATTCTCTCACCCTGTTGCTGGAGATGCTCCAAGACCCACAATGAAATCCCTGGAATTTAGTAATACTGTTTCTGCTGCACTGAACAATCATAATGAGGAAATATCTTTAACTGAACAATTTGAGAATATTCATTTCCTGAAAATCATCTCCCTTTACAGTTGCAGTGCATCAGCTGCCTAATTAAGACTGGAATCTCCATGTTTTATGTTTCAAATGCAGTAATAATAGTTTACAAAGATAAAAAATTAAACTGAGCAAAGGCACAGCGTGCAACTCCCTGGAGTGGAAGCTAAGATAATGAACATGTCCTGGCAGACTTCTCTGCATGTTAGTAACAGGAGAAAGTTTCTCCAGTCTGATTTTTGCCTGGAAATATCAGATTCCAGGAAATGAGCTTTCATTTAAGCTTCAGTATCTGAATTCTTCAGAAGCAAAAAAAGTGCTGCTGGCAGTATTTGCACCTGGCACCTGGAGTTTATGTAGTTTTAAAAGACCAGCCACTATTTCATTCAGAAATGGCATCTTTATTAAAGGTTTAAATGTCAGTGGTGCCTAAATATTTTATCAGGCACCCAAAAGATCATTTGGGTATCCAGTTTCCTAAACTAATCTATCCATGTCTCCTGCTATTGTGAATTCATGCCTTTGGCTTTCACAAAGCATGCAAGGAAAGGGCAACTATAAGATGTTCCTTTAGCAGAGACATTTCAACCACACCCAAAGTCCTACAACGGAGATGAACGCAATGAAGGGAATATCGTAGAATCATAGAATGGTTTGGGTACCCCAGAGTAGAGACAAGCATCTGGGACTCAGCCAGGACCAATTCAAGAAGTGCTCAAGAGCAAAGAAAAATGTTCAAAAAGTTCCTTAGTACTGCAGAAATTTCTTAGTGATAATCTGACTCTGTTCACCTTTTATCACTTAGAGGTCTATGAATTTTCCAGGGCACAAAGAGCTATGCTTCTGTCTTGTCTGCCTTGAAATTCATTTCTTCATTGGCTACCTTGGCGAAGCTTCCTGGTTTCTTTCAGGAATTTTTTAGTCTTTGGTGTTATTTCATCTCCTTGTCTTGACACTTTGGCGAGGAGCTTTTATCAGTCAGTAGACTGACAGCACTGAGGTTCATGCTGCAGTGTTAATGCTTCTTGCATCCAGATTATACATCTATGAGCCTCTTGTCATCCTGCATTAGCATTTCTGATCACCACTGACAATAAATATCACTGCAACATATGGATGATAAAACAGTAAAAAATATTTAAACTGACCGTAAACCCATCTTCAGGCAGTGTGCTAAGGTCAGTGCCTTGTCTGAGCATAGCTGATATTTGAATAAGCTAAGAGAGATAGAAACCTAAAAGAAACAAAAAAGAGAAGGTTCTCAAAGGCATCTGCCCCTTGAAATCTATGTGTGCTGTTGGGCAATTTACAGGTAATATATATCTTGAGCTTCATCTGTTCCTGGCTAGCCTGTCGAACCCATCCTAGGGGTTTAAATTCTGGAAGAAAACCTTTTTAACTCTGGTTTCCTAAAGAGGAACCTGAGAGTGAGACAGAGGCTTGAAAATAGCACACAGACAGCATGTGGGAAGAAGCAACAGTATTAAATATTCTGCATTACTTTATGAATTTCTTTGATCTTTCCTGACAGAAGCAATATATTGACAAAGAGGACTACATGACAAGACTCTGTATCTTTGCTGGGACATGTGTGCACAAAAGGTATTATTTCCAGATGGAAGTAAATCTCTGAGAGGACAGCTATAACATGTTATGAAACCCAGAGAGGCCTGTCACACTGCTGACTGATTTCTAAAGAGAGCCTTATTTCCCTGTTTGCTGATGATTATATTTGCTTTGCAATTGGAGGCTCTGCACATGACACCTCTGCAGCTATTTAGCCAGGTTGTGTCTTCAAATTGTGGAGCCCAAATGACTTTGCTTTAGTTGTATCTGCTAAAAAAAAACAGGAGTTACAACCTATTACTTTTCCCATTAAGTAAATGTAGTAAAAGTTCATTTGGTCAATTCACTCTTAAAGCACAGCTTTTTATAAAGCATAAACTTCTCATTCCTTTAGATTAGACCAATGGATTTCTTTTCCTAAGAGCAGCCAGAATTGGTGAAATGGACCAGGAGAAAAGGTATCTTCCAATTATTGCAATGGGAAGAGGGGTTAATTAATGACAAGATCTTCCCACTCCATTTGGACATGTTATAAATGGGATATTATACTCTATAAGATATGTGGGAGATATCCAGGCATCATATGTAGATGAAATCCTAAGGCCTGGAGTGTACATGTAGCCAACATCTAAAACAGACCTCTAAGGCAATTAACATTTTCCAGTAATATGCGAGAATATGAATCTCCCATCATAAAAAGATCAAAGATCTATAATTTTTTAACTATGTTGAAAATGCAAAAGTAGTATAGTGTGGTTTCCATCCATGTAAAGGCCACCTCTAGGATAGGCAGGCATCATTTAACTCTAAGTGATTTTAAAATAAGACAACTTATCAAGGTGCTTTTGAAGGATATGACTACATCAGATATTTAGACATGTGAAGTAAATAGAATTAACTCTGATTGGAATAAAGGGGTGGTTTAAATGAAAAGCAAATTAAAGAAAATGCTGAAAGGAAGAGAAGTTAACAGGTCAAGAGAAGTTTTGTTACTCTGCTTGACTGGTTGTTACCTCTTAGGCAGCCAGGAAATGTGTGTGCAAGGCACATGGGAGCCAGCCTGCACAGGCTGCATGGAAAGAGTTTTGATTCAAATCTGGGGACAGACTGTCAGGTCAGCCTTCTACCAGGGTCATGGTAAGGGATGGCACCTCCATCTGTATCCCAGGTCACTCTATTACTCTGAGCATCTCCTAGGAGTGCAGTTCTGCCAAGGTGTAGAAGGTGTAGCTGTCCTTGGCCAGCAGCTCTTTGACAGGAAAAAACAATTACATAGTCTATATTCCTCACAGTGACTTGATATTGAGGTTCATTTTTCCTCCAGGCTACAGTGGATGAGCACCCTGGTACTGGCTGAGTTGTTTCTAAGCAGAGGTGACGAAACAGGGACATACTTGGTGCCTGGATGCAGCAGCACTGACAGAAGCTCTTCTTCGGAATCAACCAATCCCCCTGGCAAAGGGACATAGGGATATACAGAGCATAGCTCTTCTAGTGGATGTTGCCGCCCGTTTCCTCCCCCCCTTCCAGGACTGATATCCCATCTTCCTTCTACCCTAAGTTCCAAGTCTGGTTTTATTTTAACTTGGGTGGGCACTAGCAACACAAAACATGCATTGCCCAGGTCAAAACCAGGTGTGTCTCATGCAATCTCATCTGGTGCATAACTTCGGTTTTATTGGAACAATATTGAGTTAACAGACCTCAAAAAGCCCAGTGGTGATGCATTTCTTAAGCATCTTTTTCAGGGCTAGAGAATGACATGCTGACACTGATACTTTAAAAAGCATGTGAATCAGGATTCTTCAGGCTATTCAGCTCCCTTCCGATGTATGAACACTGCTGAGAGCAGGAAGCAGGCAGCTGGAGAGGAGATGGCATAACTGGAGCGGGAGGTGGGAGCTCAGGGGTGATATAGACCCCCAGAGACAACATGAATGAGACTACCTGAGCAAACATTTAATGAGAACAGGTAAAATATGCTGGACTAGCTGACTTCCTTCCTGAGGTCCTTTTGGACTTGAATTATTTTAAAATTTTATATAAAAAAAGGGGGTTTAGGGACATTATATAGGCAAAAAAAATTTTGGGAAAAAAAAAAAAAAAAAAAAAAAAAAAAAAGCAATAAAGGTCAATAAAAGAAAAAATATGTAATATATATATTAACATTTACTTAATAGTAGCTTCAGATTTTTGCTGGATACTTATTCACAAAAAGAGAAATTTTCACATTTGCATTTCTGTGTGTGCAAGCACCAATAGATTATTTCAATGTCTGATCAAATTTTTGGTTTTACACCAATGTGTCTGGGTAACTGCTCAGTGCTAACAGTGACCTGTGATTATGCCTCTGCTTCTCATTTCCACTTCAGTCTATCAGAACAAATTCACTTTGGAAAACCACTGACTGGGAGAAGTGATAAAATCAGGATACCCTCAGGAAGGGAAACAGGAGGAATTTTCCTTGCTAGCTTGCTGATGAAATTCAAAAAGGAAACAAGCTGCAAGGAGGAAGGGGAGCAGTTTCTAGAGACTGCTAACCCAAATGTATTACAAGAGCTCTTTAATTCAGTTAGTTCAGCTAGTAACTAATCCAATCATCAAGGAAACTGCAGGGACATTGCTGAGTGGGGTTGCCTGAAATCCAAAACTGCAGCCCTCAAAACACCAAGGCAGCTGCCAGCCGCATGACACCCAGCTCTGCATTGCCTCATTTCCTGGCAGCAGCATTTCTCCAGGTGCCTCTGCTTTGCCTCCTGGCATGCTGATGGATGCCTCTCTGGTGATAACTCTGAGCAGTTCTGTACCCAATTAATTTTCAGTATTCCTCTACCACACAGCCCTCAATTATTAATTTTTAAATAACAACTTCAAAGTCTTACTGCCACCTTCTTATCTATGTAATTGCCCACTAGTTAAAGTGTTCAACTTTTCATTTGTGTTGGGCTTCAAAGTCTTATCTCATGCTGCCCTGAGGTGGAGCAAGCAATGGAAGTATTGCCTTCCTAGAATAACCATATTGGGATTGGGGTTTGGACTGAATTAGTCAAAAGATTATCTAACTTGGCAGCAAAAGCACTCACTTTTATTTTATTTTATTAATTTATATATTAAAGGAAAGAAAGCAGAACTCTTACCTATCTCCTCCATGGCTGGATGTAATAACCAACATGGTAAAAAGTCACATGGTCATGGGCTTAATTTTCCTCAAGAAATCCTGAATTGATGGAGGGTGAATGAAATTCATCACACCCTTTATAAGCCTTACACCTCTGCTCACACACCCCATATCCTGGTGATCTGGGGACTGTAGAAGTACAGATGAGAACCAAGTCTAATATTTACAGGTACAACTTCTATAAAATCTATAAAATATCCAGCTTTATAACAGCTGTCTCTTCTCATTTTTATATATAGCCTCTGTGTGTTTATGGAAAACTTTGTGCATATGAATGAAATGGCTGCCTTTGTATTCATGCAAAGCCATGTTTGATTTAAGAGCTACAAAAGCTATAAATAGATCTGGATGTAATTTGGTCTTCTGCTCTGATAACAATAAATGCATTTGTGATGTGATTTACCACCTAATAAAGACATTGAAGGGTAAAAAAATAAAAAAATAAAAAAGAAATAAAAAAATAAAAATAAAAAATGCAAATAGAGAAATTCATTGCAAAATGTCTTCTAAGAGTTGAGGAAGAAATAAGAGATAATCTTACAATGGAGATTCATAAAAGGGTATTCTCATTAAGTAAACAATTGCAAATCAGAATAAATGCATATGTGAAACAGATGGGGTTGTCACTAAGAACATGGTGGAGCAATGTGTTGAAATGAATAAAAAAAGAAAAAGGAAGTAGGAAATAACATGATAATATTATTTCAATTTAAACAGGAAATATAGACAGCATTTCAAAATCACAAAAGAAATAATAAGGTATTGTAGTTCTTGTAACACACGGAGTAAAGATATATCAGCAATAGAAAGCATATCAAATTACTGCAGGAATATGATACGTACAAAAGGGGAAATCAAGATTGTAAATGGCACCAAAAATCACATAGGTTTACATCAGGTCTCAGATTCTTATGTATTTATTGTTCACTGAATAGCCATAGTGAAGAACAAAGAATTCAATAAAAATAGTCTGAATCCTGGAACTAAGAGAGCCCTGCAGTTCCTGATGAGCTGTAGGTGGACAAGTTACTGTTGTATGAGAGACACAGGAAACAACATCGCTTTTGAAGTATTCAAAAGTCACAAGGAAAACCATTCTCAGGTAATGACATGTTGGTTTCAGAGACATAAGATTCCTTTAAAAGCAAAACCTTCTGTTCTGATTTCTGAGCATTTTTTTCCTCCCATTTTTTCTCAAGATTTGGAATCATCCTTTTTTCTAGAAAAAATAATGAAAGACAAAATTCCTACAGGCCTATGGGATTCCAGAATCTGGGAGATTAACAAAATTCAGCAGAAGGCTCACCACTATCTTGTGTTAAGAAACAATCTCAAGTTGTGGTCCAAATTCAAAGGTCAGTTGCAGAAAATATTGGTTTTAGTACAGTACACATAGTCTAGCATATGTATAATGCTATATATAGAAAGAGTACTATACATATGTATAGTAAGTATAATGTTTGTGCATATGTATATAGATATGCAAAATATATATCTATAGAACATATAACTGATGTTAGAGATGTGTGCAGTTGTGTAGGGATGCTAAATTTCCAAAGGGAAAAAATAATGTCCAGTGAAAGGAATGGGTAAGAGTTGTGACAGAGGTTAGGTGCAGTCCTGTGTAGGTGTCCTCTCACCTAAATAGGGATCTTTGTTATATATGCCATGCCCACAACACTCTTCCTGCCCTAGGACCTTTCACATTATCAACAGCCCAGTGCTGCTGAACTTCATGTGACTGTTTCTTCACACTATTATCTGTATCCTCCTCTCCCTTACAATCCAGAGCCAGCAAGTCTCCTCTCATCCACCAGTACCCATGGACCTGGCCCCCAGTTCTGCACTCTTGCTGTAGACCACTATTTTCACTAGCTGCAGGAGGCAGCCAAGCTTTGCCCTTCCTTTGCTTCTCCTAGCAGCACAATTGCTGTGACAGTTTTAAAAATCCCTAGCAAGACCTTGCACTCACTGAAGTCAATCAGACCAACCTCTAAAGGCAGATAACTAAGAGTGACCTAGAAAATTAAAAACAGATATTATGATAGGTCAATGGAAGGTAGAATGTTTTACATTACAGAATGCTGATTGAAGTACCTTCATAAAAGGACAGTTCATTGTAGTCTCTTGGGATTTATCAGTCTCAGCACACTGATGTACAGGTTGAAAGGTTGATGTAAAATTTACCTTTCTATTTCTTGATGACTGTTATACAAAAGCCATACATCTAACAGGGTGAAGAACAAAGGAAATCACCCTCTTAGATTAAGACCACTGTACATCTTTCTTTTACAAGTTAGAAAGACAGAAACAGAAAGGAGAAAGATTCAGTAGCTGAGCCACTGAACCACACCTGTCATTCAGCACATGGACTAATTCCCTATGAGATCTCCATTATGGCCCCCCACCTCACTGGGACATCTAGACCCCTTTCTGTCTCTTTTTCTTGTGTCCATTTTTGTTTTGCCACCAGTGAATTACTGGGCTCAGAGAAATCTTCACTAATACCAGGGGTAGCCTCAGCCACAGAAATCACCACAATCAGTTGGGTCATTAAGCTCTCAAGATTGCAGCCATTAATAAGAAATCTTTTAATTTGTTTATAACTGACAACAAGATAAGCTTTTCTCAGATAATTGTTCTAGCTTTTTCTCAGATCATTTCCTTAACACAGCAGGAATCTCAGAGTAGCAGGACTATGGGAGAACCAGGCAGGACTTTAAATGTATTCAAAGACTAAACAAATTAGTCGATGAGGAATCTACTGAAGAATCACATACAGCTTATGAAATTCATGAGCTGAGAACAGAAGGTATCTGAGACAATATCAGGTAGTTATGCTCTGCTTATTCTCTCTTCATTGCTTTTGGTGATTAGTGGAAACAAGGCACTGCCCCTTTGCTCTAACCCAGAATAATTCTTTTTATGCAGGACAGGGAATTAAGTCAGTTGAAGTCTTTTCTGGGGACTACAAGCCTTCTTCCAGTAGAAAGTCAGGATATTTGGGTAATTTTTTTTTTTGGCCTGTATTCTAAAAAAGCAGAATTATATATATTAGGAAAACAGTTCTGCAGTAGTTCTGCTTGAAGCCAAGCTATTTGACATCCTAAGTAATTATATTCATTTTCTTAACATCACATAAAATGTCACCTTGCATAATGTCTCTGATTTTCTTTTACTCATACAGTCAGTAGTTGGACTTAGCACAATAGGCTTCTGGTTCCTAAGAAGTCAATGTCTAATCTAAGCTCATTTCCTTTTTTTGCATTTGACTCTGGAGAGGAAGAAAAACATATCAAGGGATCACACTTGTTGAGGTTTCTATTTTGAGAGGATCCTTAAGTATGATTTGACATTGGCTGTCACAGAAGCATTACCAGGATAACTAGTTGAATTTTAAGGGAGGTGCATTATCACATGATGTACTGACTACAACTACGGAAAATGAGGCCTAAAAAAGTAATAATCTCCAAATGTACTAAAATGTAAGAAATACGGCATAAATGTGGAAAAGTAGATTACATATAAAAAATCCTGTCCCTTCTAATAATCTTAGATTAACATCCTGTATAGACATTTTATTTTTATTTTTTTAGTATGTTGGTAATGTCTCTCTCTTTTTTTTTTTTTTCTCCCAAGACCTACAGATTTTCTACAAGGCAAATGACTTAAGATTTCTATTTTCTTGTCCATTTGTAGTTTTCTCTAGTATTTGAAATTGCTTGTCATATCTGCATCTGTTTTGGAGCCTGCTTACAAAACCAAGTAAGATGTCAGGTTACTGGTGCATCCTCCCTTCCTCCCCCCCTCCCTCCCCTCCGTGCGTCGTTGCTTCCTTCCTTCCTGTTTCCTTTCTCTCTTTTCCTTTCTTCCTTTCTTTCTTTTTTTTTTTTTTTTTCCTTTTTTCCTTTCTTCTTTTCTTCCTTTTTTTCCTTTCTTGTAAGTTGGCTCTTTCTTGGTTGCACCTTGCCTGGCTGCCTTTTATCTTTTGTCAAAAACAGTATTAGGTGATGAATATATATATTTTTTTCCAACCCAAGATTTTAGACAATTCTAACCAATATTCATGCTGCAGTAAGTTTTCCTCTCCAAATCATTTATAGTACTAACACTGCCAAATGACTGTAAGTCTATTAGATTTGTCATAACCCATTTTTGAGGTTTTGGATAGTCAACCTATACTAAGATATATCCTATCAGCCCACAAAATGATATATGTTTTCCATTTGTTGTATTTTATTTTCCCCCTCTTTATCTGTGGTTGTCCCCTTTGTACTCTGTACTCTGTACAGTTTTGACAGTTTACAGTTGACCCCATTACACTCTTGATGACTGAATTACGATGACAAAGCAGCTGTATTAATCTTGTAGCACATCTGACTTGTTTTACCATATTAGCCTTCTGGGAAATCCTTCAGAATATTATGTCCATGCGTTAAGCTCTTTTGAACAATCAGTTCAACTAAAACTTTAGCCACAAAAATCCATTTATTTTGTTTAGAAATCAGTCTCATAATTTCTAGTGATTTAGTATTCTTTTTGTTTGTTTGTTTGTTTGTTTGTTTTCCACAATGTTAAAACCAAATTTTGTGCATATTAAATGTCCAGATAATATTAATTTTAGCACAGGCAAATAGAATGAACATCATAGACATCAAAAGATGTGAATGGTAAAATTTCCAATTTTGAATTATATAAAAACAGAAGGTTTGAAGAGCTTTTTTGTTTTTTCCTCTTTCCTATCTTCTGAAAATGACTTGGAATATTTACCAAGATGAATGAAGTGTGCTCAGTTTTCACCTTGCCCTGGGAAATCTTTTTGCCTCATTATCTCATTCTATATAGAAGAAACAAGAAACAAATGCCTTCATTGAGGACTTATGAAGCAATTCATACTGTTTTGGGTTGAACTTTTTTGTTAATAGAATGTTGTGTAGATAACATTAGTATTTTCCTGTCTTAACTTTGTGATAGTTTGTACACAGTGATGCCACAATTTGATATAATGAATGCTTATTTACATAGGCAGATGGCAGATATGGTAGATGTCTGCATTGTGGTTGCCTGAATTACATGGAAAACAAATATAAGTGAATTTGGAAATCTGTGTTTGGAAGCACCCTTTTCCATGGGAGCAACACAAAATCTCAGCAACACTTAATCTCATAATTGGCTTACAAATCATATGTTGTCCTTATATTGTCCATAAGTTGCCATGTCACTACATGAATAAATAGCAGATTGGGTGCATGTGTTATGTTCTAAGTAGACGTGATCTTCCTAATGTTTAATGTACTTTATAGAAATGAAGTCAAGTTAGCATAATACTGAACTTCACTCAGTTTATCCCACTTTTTCAATAACACTTCTTGGCTCAAACTTAGCATTTTCCTGATTTTTGGCTTCTCCAATATTAAGCACTCTGGCTAGGAAGATGTCCACAAAAATACTCTCTTTAAGAGCGGATTTATAAAGAGCTGTGTTATAACTAGTGGAAACTACCCCTCTATCACCACACTGCATCATGAAAATGTTTGTTTTGAATTGAAACTCAGTGTATAGACCTTGTACGCAAGGTGCTGGGTAACTGAATTAGAAAGATATAGCAAAAGTACTGATTTCCTTAGAATAATTTCAAGAATTTCTCTCTCAGCATAACTTCAAAGCTCATTAATCTGTTAATATTTCAGTGCCCCCAGACTTGCTTTTACACTAACACAAGAGAATTATTCTGTAGGAGGACCAACAGCCTGCTATATTGGGATAAAATCAGCCTTATTATTTTGCTACATGTAATGGAAATAATATTAAAAGTAGTCAACTAAAAGTTACACATCTTGTGTCAAAGGGTTTTCAATATAATTACAGACTGTACATGAAGTATGAGGCCACACAGGTGTAACTGAAGTAATCTTACACTTTTACTTTATTCTTGGGCCTTATCTCAGTTATATGTGTCTTTTAAGATAAAGAATTCTTCTTGCTTGGTGTATTGAAAGTTTCAAAAAGTATTGGAGGTATTCTTACAGATGAATCTGAAAGTAAAAGGATAACGCTACATGTTAGCTAAAATGGTCTTTGAGCCTTCTTACTGAGAATAAAACGTTTTTGCAGGTGATGAATAATTCTCTAAAATTATCTGGCTTTATTATTCTTCCTACAATCCTAAGAATGGCATTAAATGTTAGTTCCATGCATTTTCTGATAATAAAATATCTTTTTATGTATGTTTCTTGCTTGCAGTGAAGCAGAAAGATTATGAAATATCTTTCTAGAAGAAAATCTGCACCTAGGCAAGTGAACAATCTAACTCACTGATGTAAAATGTAATGGTTTTCTTAGTAAAGTAAAAGTCATGGTGTCAAAAACATCTTGAAATGTTGACACTGCAAACAATCTGCCAAGCTAAATAAAGATGCTGATTTTTAAATCCCATTGTGCCATAGCAGCAAGAAACATTTTGGCTTTTTTTTTTTTTTTTTTTTTGGCTTTCTCATTATATCCATCATATTGATTATTTCATAAGATTTTTCTTTCTGTCCTTGTTAAACTAGAAAATGTTTGGCTGCCTCAATGTCTGCCTCTCAGGCTAGATCCACCCACCTACGTCTTGCTGTGTCCAGCTCCCACCAGCTCATGAATAGCAGACAACTGAGCTGGAAGAGAAATCTCTTTACATGACCGAATAATATTCCCGTATGTTTAGGATAAGGTCTTGAAGGAATCTCTTTCTGTTTTCCCACCTTTTTCTCCTAGGAAGGGATATTTTGGCATCCAAGAACCATGTTTCCAGGACACACAACTTCACTGAGTTCAGCTCACTCCTATTCTCACTGCAAGTTTTACCCAGACACTATGAAATTAATATGCTTTGCTCCTGTACTGTATTTCCTCAGAGTTGCAAGAGGAAGGATTGGAAGAAACACAATTGTTTTGAGATCTATCTCTGGGTTTTAACACTGCTCCAAGAACCTTCTTGTGGACATATTATATTTGAGTTTGGGTGGATACTGGGGAAAATAAGCTTTCAGGACAGAAAAATGGTTGGAGCTGAGGAAAAGAATAACTGCCTAGACCAGAGGATAATTATATGATCATTACTACCACAACAGGTAAAAGAGACTTGACAAGGGGCTTCATCTCTAGAATTTTAGAGCACACCTCACGTTAAATCAGGTACTTCTCTGCACAAATTAGCAAAAAGATTTAAAGATTTCTCACAGCAGTCTTGTGAAATGTTGTAGTAATGTTCAGTTCTTTGAACAAGATCTAAGTCAATGGACAAAATTCTCAATCTACATCTGAAGCTAATGAGCCGACTTGGGTGGATAAATGAAGAGGAATAAATCTTGTACATTATTTATATAGCACCCAGGAACATATTTCCTTTCTTCCTCTTATTTGCCTATGAAGTGAATAAAGATACATGGTAAGCAAAAGTATTGCAGCCTACCTTCTGAAATCATGACTGGCAAAACACAACAGAAACTCCTTTAAAGAACCTTTAAACTGCCAAAATCATCAGAGAAAATGGTTTCATAGTGCAGCATTTATTGTGGTAATGGATGCAACCATCAGGAAAAGCTGGATAGAAGGCACTCATTTCAGCTCTAGAAGACAGTCTTGTTGTAATAAGAGTTTTGTGTAGTACTTAACTGTGCATCCAGTGTGCCATTGAACAGGCAGAAGGATAGAACACACAATCTTCAAAGTGCAGGAGATCAATCTTAATTATTCTGTAAC
The DNA here is from genome assembly GCA_011076525.1 of Nettapus auritus. NCBI lineage: Eukaryota > Metazoa > Chordata > Aves > Anseriformes > Anatidae > Nettapus > Nettapus auritus. The sequence continues at coordinate 196,843,822 of CM021765.1, forward strand.
TGAGATTATTGTCTTTCTTGGCTGATAAAATATGTTCCTTGTTCCACGATTCTTACAACTACAGAACTCTTTGAGATTTCTAAGAGGAATGATAACATAGATAAGAGCTCTGACAGACGCTACTACTTGTGAAATAGTATAAAATGACAATGAATGTTACCAAACTTCTGAAGATCATTATTTACATACAAATATCTACAGATTTACATCATGATTCAGGAATCAAACAGGTCTCTTTTAGAGACTTCCATTTGATTAGTTGTAATGCTTTTCTTTTTGTTCTGTCTTTGTAAAGATGTTTCTTTGTATATATTTTGTACAAATATTCATGTCAGTAAATCATTGGAAGAAAAATAAACAGAGGAAAAAGAAATAATAACATGCCATGAAAATGACAGTCAAGGATACTACCAAGCAAAGATACTCCCTGTCTCAGAGGAATCAGAGAATTTAGAATAGAATAGACCACTTTGGAAGGGACCTTGGAAGATCATCAGGTCCAACCTTTCATGGGAAAAGAGCGTCTAGATGAGAATGTCTTTCATGCTGTCCACTTGTATCTTGAAAACCCCCAGTGAGAGGGATTCTATCATGTCCCTGGAGATGTTGTTCCATTAACTGATTGTTCTCACTGTAAAAATTCCTTTCTTATATCAAGATGAAACCTCTCATGGTGCTGCTTTTATCCATTGCCCCTTGTCATCTCCATGTGGTTCCTTGAAAGATAAGAGCCTCCATTCTCTTTGTAGCCACCCTTTAAATTCTGGAATATGCATGTCTGGTCTTCTTTTCACAGCATGGCTCCATTTGGCTAATCACACATCGCTGCATGGAAAAACAAATAACCACTAGTTATACACAGTAATCCCTTCATGACAGCTCCTAATGGAGATCACTGCAGCTTTCCACTGTGACAGGCCAGAAAACTCTCCTCAGTATCTAGTGTTGAATTTTCTCAAACTTAAATTTGTTTGCCCAATTTACAAAACTACATGGAAATAATAATATAAAACAATATATAAAATATACCTAAATAAAAATTAATATAATACAATAATACATATATACAAAAAAAAAAAAAATAGAATTTACTATACATGGAAATCTTAAAATATTCAGCTTCCTTTATAAAAATATTAAATGAAGATGACTCAGAAGGTTGGAAGATGAAGCACCCATGGAAGACGAAGGACTCACACCCTATGTGCAGTCTTCCACTTGGTCTTGTCTCTTCATGTCTACTCTCATCAGGATAGTTAACACAAAATTATGTGCTTTGGCCAATATCGATAGATGAAGATGTGCTGTTCTTTTCCCTTTAACATTCTTTTGCTGTCTTTGGCTTAGGTTAAGAAACTAGAGTACTGTAAAATTCAAGAAACCACTCCAACCTACAAGAAGAAGCTTTAGACCATTAGTCTAAATGATGGAATCAAAAGATTAAAACACTTTTTAAGATCTAAACACTTATGTTCTCTTATTATTTTCACCCTCTACTATGCATTATGCCATACTTTGCAATGTATGGATTCATACTGCATATCCTGGGCAGAAAAGTGTTTCTGGCTTGTGCTTAAATTTGAGTGCTCTCAAACCAAGATTCTGGGCTTTATATCATCTGACATTCTTTTTCTGCTTTCATTTCCACCAAGCCCAGTTTTAATTGCCCTTAAACATGTTTACTTTGAAATCCATGTTCAAAACTCAGTGATTTTAAGAAGATCCAGAGCAGACATTTATTCTGGAGAAGTCCCCAGACATGGTATGTCCAACCACTCTGTTGAATCATGTCTATCATACTGGGGCTAAGTTAATCTTTAAAGTACTGTGTGCTCATGGCTCCTGATGAGGCATTTCTGTCTGAGATCGTGCACAGACAATTTTAACATATGGCTGAGTTTGCTTGTACTGCATAGCTGAATGCATGACAGCCTCTCAGAGCTAGAAACTTATCATTTCTGCATTACCATACTGTATTTTTGTTGTGCTGTGAGAAATAATTTTACTTATCACATTAAAAATGCAAGAAACAATTAAATAATCCCACATTTAATGAGGTGGTAGTTCTCCCATCAATTTTAATCATTGAATACTGCAAAGTCCTTTTCAAGCATGTTAGACTGGTATTCACCACTCTGTTGTCAAGGACAGAGGCTCCTGCTGTTATGTGATAGCTCCTGACACTTGCAGGATCTGCACTGAGCCTGAGCGTTGGGTGGCTGTCAGGTTTAATTAATGTCAATCTCAGTCAGGGTTTCCTAACTTTAAGTCACAGTCCCCAGCCAGAGACATTGATGTGCTATTCTAGGTTGAATGTATAGAACATATTCACGGAATATACTGAATATAGGATATGTCAGCTTACAAAACAAACAAACAAACAAAAAAATAGAGAAATTTATATTTTAAAATGTCAAATTTTACCCATGGAAACAAATGAAATCATATAAGGTTGGAGACCTTAGCGGAAAAAAGTCTTCATCTGTAGAGGATGATGAAAATGAGATAAAACCCAAACAGGCATTGGAGAAAATACAACACTCATTGCTGAAGTTGTGCAAATCAGTTGGCAATATGCCACAATTCATTATTGTGAACTCTCTAAATGGAGCTAGTACAAGTGTTTAAGTGACAGAAGTAAAGTGCGCTTCATTTTTTTTATTATTTTTTTATTTTTATTTTTTTTTATTTTTTAAAGCAAGAGGAGAAATGTGAAACCAGGATCTTTAGCAAAGAGTTGATAATAGGTGGCTAATGCATGTTCATGAAGAACTAAACTAGAGAAAGTTTCAGTAGCACTTCAAAGTCATGAACCTCATACCTTGTGGGAATGGGTGTTTGCAGTTGCTATTAAACAGAATTTCATTCCTACTAACTACAATCCTGTTCAATCCGTTTTATAATCAAACCATACATTTAAATTTGTGACTGCATGCTGTATGTTTAAAACCTTCCACAGTCTTTTAGGTTAGAGAGTACTGCAGAAAAGGAACAGAATATTTTTACAATTAAAGCTACTTAACTTTATGACATCAAATGAGCAGAACGGGTTTTGGTAATCTTCTGTACAGCAGTTGTGTGCTAATGCTGAGAGCACGCGCAGAGGCCTCTCAGACTGGCAGATATCTGCAGACCTATGAAATCAACAAGAAAATTGGGCCAATACGGAGAGGCTGTGGATGCCCCATCCCTGTAGGTGTTCTAGAACAGCCTCTAGAGAGTTCCTGAGCAGCCTGATCTAGCGGGTGGCATCCTTGTCTATGGCAGAGGAGTTGGAACTAGATAATCTTTAAGGTCCCTTCCAACCCAAGCCACTCCATGATCTATGATCTATGTTCTATTTTCTATGACTAAAGCAAACATTTTCATTTTGTCAGGCTTCAGGTTCCTACTTAGCTGCATAGAAACATGGAATAACATAGGCGGTAAGTGACTTCTACATCTCATAAAGTCCTGCTGCCTCCCCAAATCAGGTTTAATTTCAAAACTGGAGGAGGATGCTCATGGTCTTGTCTAGACAAATTTTGAAAATTTTTAAGATTGATAATTCCACTGTCTCACTGAAATTTTCCTTGTTGGAAGTGGTTTCTGTTGCTCCTTGCCTTTTATTGTGCACTTGGGAGAAAATTCTAGTTCCATCTTCTTTATTACCTACCTTAAGTCCATTTAGGATACATTCACGAATCATCTCCTGAATTATTCCATGGAGTAATGCTCTCTCTAGTCATGCAAAAAAAAAACTGTATCTTAATTTGAATCAAGCGCGTATCTCGTCTTGAATCAAACATGGAGTGAAAATAATTAAGGGTGGTTCTCACTGCCAGATCCAATGAAAACTACTTTAGGTTTAGGAAATGTCATATAAGATGATAAATGTTAAAGTAGTTAAATATGCTTTTATTGCTGAGGCTCTCTAGCTCAAATGGGAACACATCCAAAACCCAAAGCTGTGGTGTACTTCTGTTTTACAGGAAACTCCTCCAGTTGGAGGATATATATAACTAGAGTGATTGTTTTCTACAAATTCACCATAATAAACCATTTATTTGTCACATATATTAAACCTCCATACTATGAGGACAACCAGAATGTTTCCTAAGTTCAGGTCAAATTTACTAGGTGGTTACAGCTAAAATACAATACAGAGTGTTAGAATGCATTGCCTGGATTTTCCAGCAGAGCTTGTGTGTGTGTGTCTGACTCTTGTAATAAAATTCAAGAAAACAAGGGGACAGATTGGTGCATTGCTCACTTTTATTTTTATCCAGACATTAGTACAGAAAAAGTATGAGAAACCCATGCTCAAATTCCCCATCATGGTACGGAAAACTGAACCCTTCTCTCCCATTTACCAGAAGACAACTGCAAATGGAAATATCAGAGAACCAGACACCTATGTTTAGACATCTGTATTACTCCCCAGCTGACAAATTTTGGTTGCTAATATGTCTATTTAAATACATATACATATTTATTTATTTATTTTTCCTAGAATATCCATGGACTTGGATGTCCATTGACTCTCCAGGATTTCAGTCCTTTGTTCCGGAGCTTGAGTCTGAGCTTGAGTTGAGAATATTGCACCTCATCCCAGTGAGCCATCCTGGACTTCATATTGGTAAAGATGCTCATTGATGATATGGCAAAGATGCAAAGAGGGCTAGCAGGGAAATGAAACATGCAGGGGACAAAAAACTTTCTACCATAACACCTTAGGAAAAAAGCATGAAGAGATAAGCCCCACCAATCCCAAAGAGTTTTAAAGCTCTTTTAAGAAACCCAGACAACTCCATTTGCAGGTCTTGTCTACTAACATCTCAGGCATTGTAAATCACTTCAGATTTAATGACTTCTTGGGGCTTCAAACAGATTACATGGATATTATTAACTGTTCAGACCAAACTACAACAGAAATAACAAGATGGAGGGTTATATTCCAAAATTTCCACCCAGTTATTCACAGAGCTGCTGTTAAACAGATGTAATTAACAGTCATGGCATCATATTCAGAAACTATTTAGAACTTCTATACGATATATATGTGCACAGGCAAATATATATATAAATGCTTTATACTTTAGAATAATATTACAAGTAATGCATTTTCTTACCTTGTGAATAGCTTCAGAGCCTTTTTCCAACCTTATCTGTAAGTTTTTCCTGTACTTTTTCTCTAATAATTTTCCACAGGTCTCCATGTCTGCAGAAGACTAATGCGAGTCTCCCAGTAAGCTGCATCATGACTGTGGGGTTTACTGAACTCCCACTGAGATACGTTACTGGTGCCCTGCTCTCAGGCAATAATGTCTCCAACATTTTGTGTCATTCCCAGAAGTACAGAATGGATGAGGTTGGAAGGAACCTCTGAAGATCACCTGGTCCAACCCCCCAGCTGAGCAGGATCACCTAGAACACATTGCGCAGGATGGCATCCAGGCGGGTTTCAAATATCTTCAGAGGAGAAGACTCCACAACCTCTCTGGGCAACCTGTTCCAGTGCTCTATCACCCTTAAAATAAAGTGGCCTCTCATATTGAGCCAGAACCACCTGTGCTTCAATTTGTGCCAGTTGCCTCTTGTCCTCTCGCTGGGCACAAGTGCAAAAAGACTGGCTCCATCCTCTTGACATCCTCCTGTCTGATATTTATACACATTGATGAAGTCTCCCCTCAGACTTCTCTTTTCCAGGCTAAATGGGCTCAAGATACCATTGGCCTTCTTGGTCACCAGGGCAAATTGCTTGCTCACGGTCATCCTGATGTCCACCAGGATTCCCAGGCCTCTTTCTGCAGATCTGCTCCCCAGCATGTCTCCTTATCTGACTCCATAGATTTCTATAAAATATGCTCATAAAGCACGAGCAACAATCTCAAAGATCTATATTTCCCACTCTTATTAAAGGTTACCTAGAAACATTTGCAGCACAATAGCAGTAAACTCACATATCCAAGAACACTAGCCATAAAGTGCTCCACTGTGCCAATTAAATGCAGTAAGAATTCTGCACAGGGGAACACTTTATTGCTTCATTATCGGTTTTATATCATGTTAAACCCTGCTCACTGCAGAAACAAACATCCAAACAAATATTTAAAAAGCTAAATGGGGAACTGTAGCGGAAGTTAATCTGCTGCTGGAACCTTTAATGTGTGTGACACCACATATGGCATATCTGTGTGTTCAGGGTAAAATAAAATATTTTCAAAAGCACAAAAAAAAAAAGCAGTATATAGGCCTTTTTAATAAATGCTGTTATACATAATAGGAAGTGATTTGACTGATAGAGTGGGCTGACTGAGGGAGTAGTAATGTGCTGGTGGTACACATATTGCAGTGGTAATTTAGGAGCATAATAAACCTAGAAAAACACAATTCATTGTTACAAAAAACAAACCAACAAAAAAACAAAAAAAAAACAACAAAAAAATGCAGTTATGTGGGAATATTAAAGATTATCTAGTTAGATAGAGATGATTTATAGCTGAATAAATAATTTTGCCAGCATTGTCTTTCTTCATCATCCCTTCAGACTGAAAAATCTAGGTAGCAGTTTCCTGTGATGTTAAGATCTGGTATTTGAGAAAAAGTGGAAATGTTTCAAAGCTTAATCTTCCTTTACCAGTCTACCATGACAGCAACCATAAGAGACATAGTTTTAATTCAAACTCATAAAATGCTACAAAGAACTTTTAGTGTTTCTGGAGTAACTTATACCTAAGAGTTATATAATCTTAAGCTATTTTTTTACTTTTTTTGAAGACACTACTTTCAGTCTCAGGAAAGATATATCATTTTGCTCTCCTCTTTTCTACCTTTTCAGATCTCTTTTTGCAGTAGACTGTAATGTATTCAAATTACCCAACTGAGACATGAATAACACTAAGAGATGGTGAAGAATACAGAGGTGGATAGAACAGGTGACCTTCCTTTATAAGTGCTTCTCTTCATTAACTGTTACAAGAGAAAAGACACTCATAGGAAAGAAACCTATATCAGATGTTCCAACACGTTATTCATCTTGAACTGTTCTTCTCTAGGTAAGTTTAGCCCACAAGTGGGACAAGATACAGCTCAAAAGAGCTGCTTCCTATTCTTGGCAGCAAGGCTGTGACAATACCCCATCTTTCCTAATTATCCCTACCAACTTTGTTGAATGGATGAAATTCAGTTCAAGAGGGAAAAGCAGGTGGAAAAAATGCAATAAATATATTAATAATGCGTGGTGGAAAACAACTAACTTCTCTGTCTCTGCATAACCTCTCTATGCTTTCTGCTTTGAAATAAAAGTAATTAATTCAGAAATATGCAAAGGCACTTCATGAAAAGAATATATATTTTAGAATTATGTCACTGATTTCTGGAAGTATTCAAAAGATAGGTAGAGGTGGTATTTAGGGATATGGTTTAGTGGTAGCTCTGGTAATGCTAGGTTAACAAAGTTAAAGTTGGTTTTTATGATCTTGGAGGTCTTTTCCAACCTAAACAATTCTGTGATTTCAGAATACAGTGGCTACTTAAAGACTATTCCAAACTAGCAGTGCAATAATATCCAGCAATCCTAGATAAATTCTTGGTGATGACAAGCTCATAATAACATGTGCTACCATGAAGTAGTGCATAACCTCATCAAGCTACATTTCATCATGTTTATTTTACTATTTATTTCCCACAGCTAAATCTAAACTAGCACAGTTTTATGAGTCTATTCATTACTAGTTACAACAGCCACTTTTCAGAGACATGCTTAAAAAGAATTGGAATCATAGAATCATAGTATCATAGAGTCATAGAATGGTTTAGGTTGGAAGGGACCTTAAAGATCATCTAATTACAACCTCCCTGCCATGGGCAGGGACACCTCCCACCACACCAGGTTGCCGAAAGACCCATCCAGCCTGGCCTTGAACACCAACAAGGATACGGTATCCACAGCTTCTGTGGGCAGCCTGTGCCAGTGCCTCACTGCTCTCACAGTAAAGAGTTTCCTCCTAATATCTAATCTAAACTTATCCTCTTTTAGTTTAAAGCCATTCCCCCTTGTCCTATCACTACACTCCCTGAAAAACAGTCCCTCCCCAGCTTTCCTGTAGACCCCTTTAGGTACTGGAAGGACGCCGTGAGGTCTCCCCTGAGCCTTCTCTTCTCCAGGCTGAACAACCCCAACTCCTTCAGCCTGTCTTCACAGGAGAGGTGCTCCAGCTCTCTGATCATCTTTGTGTGGTCCTCCTCAGTACTTCTTCTAATACTTCCATGTCCTCCTTGTGCTGGGGGTCCCAGAGCTGAACACAGGGCTCCAGGTGGGGTCTCATGAGAGCAGAGCAGAGGGGGACAATCCCCTCCCTCATCCTGATGGCCACACTGCTTTTGATGCTACTCACGATACAGTTGACTTTCTGGGATGCAAGTGGACATTGCCAACTCATTAAGCTTCTCATCAGCCAACACAACCAAGTCTTTCTCCTCTTGTCAAAAACTTATAGTGTTCAAAGATCCCAAAGGATTATAAGAGAGAATGAGATATGGAACAAACACCAGAAGCATACACTGAAAAATTAAGAGTCTCAAAGTAGAAATCCAAAAGATTATTTCATTTCAGGTCAGGATGGGGGGCAGAAGGATGAGCAGCATGAGCAAACTTACCCTATAGAGCAGTCCAGAACTAGAAACACAGATTCAACCATGTATTTCCATTTACTAAACAAGCAGAATATGTCATACCACTCAAGCACTTGGAGATGATCCATTGCAGAATTAGAAGAGAAAGAGCAAGAAGGAAAAATACGTTATAACAAAGCAATAACAATGTACTATATAACAAGAATATGTTAATTAATATAATATAAATATAATATTAACAACAATATGTTAATATAATAATATGTTATAAAAATAATATTTTACAACAAAGCAACAAAGCAAGGAGTTCTTGCTGCTGATCATTTAGCATTTAACTTCTTCCTTGGTCCTGCCACTCACAACTATAAGATAAAATCAGATCTCCTCTTCTGGATTTGTAACCTTTTTACTTAGGTTTCAGTGTCCCCTTCCTCTTGGAAGGGTTTCAGTGTTCCCTTTCCTCTTGAAGGAAAATTTCTGTATGACTTCTGAATCCCCGTTATGTCTTGATAATTGGTAGATATGAGTCTCTCCACATACCATACATGTGAAGAACTTGTGAAATGTAAACCTTTTTGTACGGTAAATACAAACAATTACTAATAAATGGTAACATCATTCCTGAAAAGCCAAAGCAACTGAAGCCTGAATAGCAATGATACTTCCTTACTTCCTAAAAAAATTCTGTGGTCAAAAAATGTTTTCCTTTGAGCCTTTGGAAGTGGTCTCAATTTGAGATTCCATTTTCCTCTGGAAGATTTGTTCTGCTGAATCTACATGATCCAGGGTTAAAAGTCCAGTCACTCTTCTGCCCATTCTCTGAGCAGTGAGGGCTATGCTTGATCTCATTGCAAATGACTGTAGTGTGATTCCCCAAAGACCAGAGAAAAATTATGAGTGAACATTGTTGACAAACTGAAAATATTTTCAGTTTTACGACATTTTCAAATCCTTCAATCTGTCACACTGAACGGCACCACTACGTTTTTACATTTATAAAAAAAAAGTTACTCTTTGAATGTTTGCCTCAGCCCCTGTCATCTTGGAGGAAGAAAAGAGGAAAGAAGAAGTCCTGTTATCTTACTGCAAGCATAAACCCAAGTAAAAGTTATTTAATACTGTTTGTATAATGGCTGTGATGCAAATGCAATGAAGATGGGTCAGATTCCTACCTCAGAATTAAAACAGAATAATATAATTTAAGTCAATGGAGTTATTTTTCTTTTTACTGTGCAAGAGAGATGAGGAACTCCCTTAGTTCCTGCTTTAGTACTAGCTTATCAAGTATAAAGTTTTTAGTACAAAGACACCTTTTTAAAATGTAGCGTCCTTATCCTACTTAGATTGCCAGCTTTGCCTACAGAATGAGAATGGAGGATTCAGTGTTCCCACCCCAATCAATTTCATCTTTGTATTGTGCATTTATAGAATCATAGAATCACAGAATAGTCTAGGTTGGAAGCGACCTCCAAGATCACCGAGTCCAACCTCTGACCTAACGCTAACAAGACCTCCACTAAACCATATCTTTAAGCTCTACATCTAAACGTCTTTTAAAGACCTCCAGGGATGGTGACTCTACCACTTCCCTGGGCAGCCTGTTCCACTGACTAACAATCCCTTGCATAAATAAGTTCTTCCTAATATCCAGCCTAAACCTCCCCTGGCGCAACTTTAGCCCATTCCCCCTCGTCCTGTCACCAGGCATGTGGGAAAACAGACCAACCACCACCTCGCTACAGCCTCCTTTCAGGTACCTGTAGAGTGCAATAAGGTCGCCCCTGAGCGTCCTCTTCTCCAGGCTAAATAGTCCCAGCTCCCTCAGCTGCTCCTCGTAAGACTTGTTCTCCAGACCCTTCACCAGCTTCGTAGCCCTTCTCTGGACTCGCTCAAGCACCTCCATGTCCTTCTTGTAGTGAGGGGGCCCAAAACTGAACACAGTACAGTTTCACTCACACAAAACAAAGCACATAGCCAAGTAATGACGCATACATAATGTTGGGTCTTTGTCTACATTTTACTTCATCCTGTGGCTAATTGCCTCACTGCAGACTGATAATTAGTTTGACTCCCAGCTGTATTCAGTAAGACAACTGGGAGTGCCTATATAAGCCTTTGAAATCCTTTACATTATCTGCAAATCTAAAAAACTTATAAACACAATGCTTGAGAGGAAAAAAAAAAAAAAAAAAAAAAAAAAAAAAAGTGGGGGGAATACTTGTTAAACAAACAAACAAACAAAAAAGACAAAACCAACAACAACAAAAAAACTATTCTTCCCAAAGATTTAGAAACTGTCTGGGCACAATCAAAGATACTGAACAATGAAAAGTTAGAGGGACTTTTTGTCCCTTATCCTCTCACTTCTCTTGGCTTGCTTATGACAGCAATGAAACAGATCAAAAAGCCTTTTTTTCCTGCAGTTGTTTTAAATAATTCTCTGGATTGTTAACATGTGCTAGTTACCACTGCCAATAAACTCTGAACCCATCTGGCTGAGGAGTTACAACTGAACTTGACATTTTGTCCCTCAGAGACACTCTGTCATCACACCATGATGCAAGGCAGGAAAGAAAGTGCCAGCAGAGCTGTGAAAAGCCTTGAGCTGCTTGACCTGCAAGTGGAACATTTGTTTTCTTTCTTTCTTTAGCAGCAACAGTAAACAAGCAGAAACACAGGTATACTCACTCTGAAGTTCTAAAGTCTAATCGTATGACTGTTAGTTAGTCCCCTACAGCCTGCTTTTCCTTTGACAGAACAAAACACTCTCTTCTGCTTACGCATGCCACAGGCTGATAGTGAGAATACAATTAGTTAATACGGATACAGCACTTCAGTGATATTAGATTTAGAGGGCTGAATGCTATTGTAGCATCTCCCGTAAATAAGAGCATCTGGCAGGAATGAAATTCCTCACAAAAGGAGTGCCCAATAACAGCTGTCTGTCATTATTGTTTTTCCTTTTCTCAGGTCTCTGGGCATGAGGGAGGATCTGGGCTTTTGGAAGTACCTCTCCTCTGGTCTGTAACAATTAAAAAAAGCTAGAGCAATGGTTTAGTTATGTTAGTAAGGATCCAAAATAGTATTTCTACTTTTTTTTTTTTTTTTTGCTTAGTCACTTCTCCAGCAACATTTCTTTCTGGCTGTGCTATCTTGGTTCATTTTCAAAGGATGTATAGTTCTACCAATGCCATATGTACCTCATACTTTTTAACCTCTTCATTGTTCTGTGTCCACTGAGTTTAGAAGCAACTGTTTTCATTAGCTGCTGTCATCAAGTTATAGCTAGCTTCTAGCGATCTTTTACATTTCTAACCATTTGCCACTCATGTGAAGAAAGGTTGATGAAGCATTTTACAGAATGAAATAAGTAAGGGGATCTCTTGCAATAAGTAAAGGGATCTCTTGCATATGTTTAACCTTAATCTTTGTTGTTGTTTCCTATATATTAAAATATCCAAAATTATTTTAATTGAAAATCCAGAGCTACGTTTTCTAAATGAAAAATAAACTGACTTTGGCCCTGGAATAAGTGATTCACCTCATTAAAACAACAGTATGAATAAGAGGAGGAAATGTTACAAAATTTCAGATGTTCCTCCCATTCTTTGTGACACATTCCTTCCCAACTCCTTTTCTTTTCCAACTTATTTTTCTTTTCTTCTTTTTCATTTTTAGGTCTTATCTCTGTTTCATGTGCTCATATCTTCACTTTTACATTTTCTCTTATTATTTAAAACATAGTAGAAAGCCATCCCTACATAGAAACTCTATGGTCGTATGGCTATGAATATTAGGTGGAAAATACCATTCATCACCTATCTTTTCTAATAAAAATATGAAATAACCTGAGCTGTTTTGAACTCTGATCTGACAGAATCATATTCAAATGCAATAATGTTCTAAAAACACAGGTAAAACAACTTTTTATTTCCTATTTATTTTTCCAAGTTCATCCATCACAGATGGATGGGTGGATGGATGGATGGATAGGTGGATGGATGGATGAACTGACATATACACAGCCACATGTAGAAGACTGCAGAATACACATTAAGACATTGTATTATCTTGTTATCATCTTTTATTTTACGTTATCATCAATGTGTGTCACAGAAATATTCTGTTATACACAGATGATTTTGATTAAAAACCAGAATGGACAAAAGTAGATACAGTGTTGAAGGGCTGAAAATTAAGAAGTAAGTGAATTTCAAATTCCCTGAAGTATTCTCTTGATGTAGAGAATCAATATTTTCCTGAGCAGTGATGTAAGTTTGACACAGGGGAATGATATGAAGCTATTGCTCTTTGGGGGTGAAAACCTGTAAATCTCTTTGGGTCACCAAATGAAACAGCCAAATCTGCAAAGTCACTGGACCACTGAGCAATAATTATGTGAATGATTAAAAGAACAGAGGATCTATGGCATTCAGAGCATCGACTATTTTATAGCTGAGGATAAGGTTCTAAGCAGCATTTAAGATGTGATTTCTTTCACCACTAACTAATTTTCTGAATGGACTGGCAATTTTTATGACAAGTCATCTTATTCACAATTAAAGCACCACTGTAATTTGTCTCTCCCTGACATGTAATTTATGGTGTTGAAACAGAAAAATAAATAAGAATGGAGACTACAGAAATCACATTCTTAATGTAGAGCCAAAAAAAAATAAAAAAAAAATAGTCATATGGGTCTCACTTAATCCTGATAGTTTCCAGTCTGGGTAGAGTAGGAACGCTATCAAAGTAAGGAGCTTCATACAATGCAATACAAGATGCAGAAAGCTCCAAGACTTATAAAATATCTCAGATGCCTATTACTATTATATTGCTGTCTCGTCTCTGAAAGTTAAAAAAGAATTTCATAAGCTTCTACCTTAAAGGTTAAAATAATATGAATAGACATACATAATAGGCACATTTTTCACAAATATTATCCACATAAAGTGCTTACCTACCATAATGCTTATGAAACCACAGGCTAGTGTAAAATATCCTTGGACACAAAAGGTATGACCTCTGGATGAAAAAACACATCAGACATATACAAACATTCATCACTCGTATTGTACCAGCTAAAGAATGACTCAGAGAACTGTTATAACTCCATCTGTTTCAACAGGAGTGAACGAAGCAGAAGATGGCTGTGAAGAAATCCTAATTGTACAGCTTGGACTGTTCTTAAAACTTTCAGGATGAATGAGAATTTTCATTCTGAAAGTACTACAAGTAAATTAACAGAAGCAGAGCCTTTCTATGCTCTCAAAAACAGCTGCTGTCTTTCCAGGGCTACTCTTTAATACATACTGTCTGAGGAATAGGCTTTTCAGTAAAAAAAGTTTATACACTTTGACAGAAATCTCCAAACATCTTCCATCCGGTTACAACAGATGGCAGTTCAAAAGACAGAGGACATCTGTGTATGACTCATCAGACTTTGCAAAAGATTATGAGAATTTGAGATAGAGCTTGCAACACATTTGGTTCCTCCTAGGTGAGAATGGAGTCACCTCCATATGGCAAAAGGTCTAATGATGATGCAAATTTGCAAAGTAATGTTTGTTGTTGATCAAGAAGTTACTGTAGAGATAATATAAAGGTCTTCAGGGAAAAGTCACAAGATGTGGATGTGTAATGCTTTCAGACAGAATTTTTTGCTCCTATAAACAAAATTAGTTTCCAGAATATTCCTCCATTTCATTTTGTAAAAGAAAAAGGCAGAGCCAGGAAAACAGCTAAGAGAACATTCTTTAACAAAAGTCTCATTTTTAGTGAAAGATATTATGAACCAAACCATTGCTGCTGGAGTTGTAAAACTCCAGTGATTCAATGATAATGATTGCCTCAGTTTTTTCTTCTCTATTAAAACATCATTGACAGATGAAAAATATCATTTTGTACCATGCCAAAATAACTATGATGCCTTTGTTGTGAAAGATGTCAAGAAATTTTCCACAATCAACAATGATTTTTATGTCTTCACAGATGGTCTCATCATTTCAAAAACAGTATACTTGAACTCATTTACTGAAGTTACCACTCTTCAATGTATGTACATAAGGAAGGCCATGTAAGAGAATGTTGTTAAATAACAGTGATTGGAAGTTTACCCTCAAAATCTCTCCGCAGATGTTCTAACAAGTTTAAGATATGACCTTATATAAGCAGAACAGTTATCAGTTGACCATAACAACATTGGCAGAACAACTTTTTATAGATGTAAACAATATACTGTTGATTTATAGAATGGCCTGATATTTATGTCATGACCAATAGGATCCAAAAATTTGCAAGTGTTTATCATGAACAGAGTAAATAATGCTGATTTTCTAATATATATTATGACATGCAATCAAGGAAATAATAAACTAAAGGTTTTACACCAGCAGTTCAATTCTATTGTCTAAATATATGCTACTCTGATCCAGGGCAATCTCTGTGTCCTCCAGCAATTGCCGCAGATGATCACGGGCTCCTCTGAGTCTATTCTGGCACTGTGAAAATACTTCACATAGCCTATGGGATTTCAAATAAATAAATACCTACAATTAGGTAACTGAACTAACCCTTGAGAGTGGGATTCAGCTTCTAAAAAAAGATACCTAAGTGCCTGCACATCAACTGGGTGTTTGAACCCATGCTTTAATCAATGTATTTACTCAATACTGGTCATGGAGTAACTCATCTCACTCAAAGTAGATGCCTAAAGGCATGACCTATAATAGCCAAGGCTCCAAAAGCTCTGTATTTGAAAAATCGGGTGGAAGACCTATAGAAAACCCCTAATATTCTGGAACAGCACCTCAAAGCCAAGCAGGATACATTATTGGATGAAATGGTGCTTGGCATCTAAACCTAGGCAGCTGAATCTACTCTATATATCTCAGCTGACTGTGTCAGAAGGGAAGGCACTGAGTTCACACGTTGACACCTAATATTGTATCTATAAATTCTAGCAACATTGGAGCAGTAGTTTGGTTTTAATTTTCAAGCTACTCTCATTTTCAGTGCATTGGTTCAATTCCTAAAACAGTCCCACCTTGAATATGCATGTGAGGAACCAAGCCAAAGGATGGGCATTCATAGAACATCAATCCATATGCATTATGGACACCTTCAATCCACAACTCCAGTCAAAGTTTTGGTCAAAATAAACCCATAAAGTGGAAAATACTACAGATACAGGTATGCCAACAACAAAATGTCTCAATCTTCTGAACTACTCCTGTTATGACAAATTGCTTGCCAATATAAATGTAGCCTAAAGGTAGATGTATTAATCTCATATTTACCCTTACCATGGAATTCTGTCTCTTTTATACCAAAGGCTAGCTAATATGCAAATTTACATTGAAAGGGAACTCTTAATTATCTTCTTAAATAAATAAATAAACAAAAATAAATAAATAAGTGAAATCTGTCTTTACCAGATGACTTCAATATTTTCTTCAAAATGCTAGATGATAGAGGCCCAAATAACAAATAATTTCTTAGTCTAGTTTCTACTGTGATGACAAGGACAATTGTAAAATAAATGTTTTCCATGTTTTTTACTTTTGCCAAAAGCATCAAGAACATTATAGTTTGTCTATAACTCTCACCATCCATAAGAAATGGAAGCCTTTCCTACCTAGATCTCAAAACACTTGAGAAAGCACAGATAGAAATGTCGGCCGTGGTGCTTTCTCCTATAAATGTGAGTAAAACTGAAATTCCCACCCTGTATCTAAATTAAATTCTTTCTTATCTGTCTGTCCCAGTCAAGGGATGAGCAAAAACTGGGAGATTCAAAGGCTGATCCTAGCTGTTGGTCTCATTCTTAAAGAATGTCTGAACTTACATCTTTGAAATGAACAAGAAGAATATTTTATGAGGAAAGGCTTTCTGGAAAGATTTCCATCTGGAATTGAAATCCCTCAGAATGGATTTTTTTTACTGAATGCATATAGAAATAAATATATATTTAAAATTTCCACACTCACACACATATACACACATCTACTTGTAACATTGACCTGAAGATATATTTTGTTTTGTTTTGTGTTCTGGTTTAGGTTATTTGCATATTATACAGTAGTAAAAACATCTCATCATAGAAATTTTAATGAAATGCTCTCTGAGCGCAATATATCTTAGGAAAAAAATAATAATTCCAAGGACAGATGTCCCTGCTATTGATTAATACCATCTATTTTTGAATTATATAAGTACATATCTGTTAAAAATATATATTCTGTTATTTGGGTGTTTGCTAATTCTTTAATTGTTATAAAGGAGAATAAATAATACTTTCAACTCTACTGTTTTGAAGGAGGAAAGAGCAAGTGTGAAGTTGTGAGCTTTGAATAACTTTACTGCTTCTCTTTTGTTGGCAATAAAACTATCTACTATAATAGACTATTATATACAAACTTTCAAGACAAGTGCTTTTATGAAAATTCAGTAGCAGAAAATAGCTATAGATTGCATTTCCCTTGGGAAGAAAAGATTATAGGAAACTCCTTTGAATCTTGGCAGCACAATAGACTACAGCACTTTGTATCTACAAATAATGGGGAGAAATTACTGCAAAAAGCAACCCAGCATTAGATGAGTAGAAAATTGAGAGAATCGATCAGAACTGTTTCTGTCTTGATGTTCCAAAATAAATGCAAGTAATAAATATCCTATTTTCAAATTATTTCAGGATAATAGAATATATTATCCTTGAATAGAATTATATTATCCTTGCTGCACTAACACAAGAAAATTAACAATTCAGTATAAACACTGTCAGTTGCACAGAATTAGAGCAGCGTAGCAGGATAAAAGGCTCATAGGAACTTATTCTATGAGGTATTTTATAGCAAGGTCTGAGGAAAAAAACAAACAAACAAACAAACAACAACAACAAAAAAAAACATAATCTACATGAAATAATGCTAAGAACTGGACAACAGATAAAGTCTGGGCTGGTGAAACCTGTTATCCCATTCCTGTTGAAATAGCACACTTTTCTAGGCTTGCTGTTATGTCCTCAGATGATCAATCACATTGTGGATCAGAGTCCCAGTTATTGTCCTAACATCATCATGTCATATTTGTAGTGTTCAAGACATTGTTTATGGGCAAAGAGGAAGTAGTCCTCTTTTATATGTGTATTTACACTTTTCTCTGTCTTTGCTTGTAGCACCAGGCCACATCTATGTACAATATCTATCATACATGTTTGTTTGTTTTTTTCATTCTGTTACCCCTAAAACCAGTTTTGTCCATCTCTGTATCTGGAGATATTTTTAACTGAATACTAATGAGTTGTTGTAGCATGGGGTCTCCAGTGTCAGCCTGTGCCCCACCTCCTACTATCTCGTGCCTGTACTCCCCTGCATTACACCCTGTGCCTCCAATTCTCAAGGCCTTTGCTCAATTACCTGTATTTCTGTACACTTCATCAATGTGTTGGTCATAAATGTGTCATTCTACCTAGAACTGTCTGCTACTGCTATCTATATAAAACTACAGTGACACCACACAAAGATAACAAAGGTAAAATAAACTAGCAACAAACAACTGAAAACGCAGACATTGCTGTCACAGCTACATGAAGTCAAACAAAATTGTGGACAGGTCAGGAAAAATCCAGAGTGAGCCTGGAAAGCCTCAGGCCTGAGACTCTACAGACTCAGTACACAACTTACGGCCAATGGCAATACTATATTATAGGGCTACCTGGTTACAGTATGGTTTACAGAGAGAAAGATTTTCAATCCAGTATATCTAGTTGAAGAAAAAAAAAAAAAAAAAAAAGCTCCTTGTGTGTGCATGCATGTGTAAATATATACATATGTATAACAGAACGCCTGTTGAGAGACCCCAAACGGGACTTTGGGATACTTGGAATACATGGGAAGGGAATATTTTGCAGTGAGTGACTTTCCAATCCCATGATCTTAAATACAAAGGTTTTAGGACACAGATATGAAAAGATTTTGTTCTAGAGAGTTATTTTGATCAGCAAAAGGAGTTGGTTCAGGAGCGAGAAATCATCCTCACATAATGATAAGCTGAACCAACTTCATCTTCCTCATGTTTGTCCATCCTCTTCTTTGTGTTTGTAGAGAATTAACACTGGAAAAGACTTCTATCCACACCTGAAGGGCCTAAGTGGGCTCAGCTTCTGGCTTTACTCCTTAATGAGATTTGGTTAATGTGCTTCAGCCATGGGAAGGATTTGGGAAAGAAAATATGGAAGGAAGGAAGGCTGCTGAAGAGAAGGGCAGGTGGGCATAGTGGAAGAGCAGAGGAAAAATTGTGTCTTTGCTGCCATTATAAAGAAATTAAATGGAAATTTGTTCTATCATATTTGAGTGAAACAAAGAAAATCTGGGAACAAAAATCACTGTAAACCTGAAAGGAAGCAGGAAAAGAACTAAGAGGTTCATGGGGATGTAGTGGGTTTATGTGTCAAGGTTTTGGTAGCAGGGGGTTGTGGAGGTGACTTCTATGAGAAGAATCCAGAAGCTGGCCCATGTTAGACAAGGGCAAGTTTCAGCCAGCTCCAAAAGGACCTTCCCCTGTCTAGAGCTGAGCCAAAAAGAGATGTGATGTTTGCACCTCTGTGAGAGCAGATTTAAGAAAGGGGAAAAAAAAAACAAACAAACAAACAAAAAACAAACAAAAACAAAACAAAACAACAACAAACAACAACAACAACAACAACAACAAACACTGCTGCACAACAGCATCTGGGAGAATGAGGAGTGGGAAGCAGCCCTGCAGCCCCAGTCAGTGCAGCAGGTGCTCCAGGCACACAGCAAAAGTTCCCCTGCAGCCTGTGGAGAGGCCCCTGGTGGAGCAGGCTGTCCCCCTGCAGCCCATGGGTCCCACATGGAGCAGATCTCCATGCTGCAGCCTGTGGAGGAGCCCCCAGTGGAGCAGGTGGATGTGGCCTGGAGGAGGCTGCAGCCCATGGAGAGCCGCCGCAGGAGCAGGCCCTGGGCCAGAGCTGCAGCCCATGGAGAGAAGCCCATGCAGAAGCAGGTGGTCTGGGGGGAAATGCTGCCCGTGGGGGACCCGTGCTGGAGCAGATTGCTCCTGATGGATGGATCCCATGGTACGGAGCCATGTGGGAGCAGTTCTTGAAGAGCTGCAGCCTGTGGGCAGCCCCCGCAGGCTCAGTTCGGGAAGGACGGCATCCCGTGGGAGGGATCCCAGGTGGAGCAGGGGCAGAGAGGGGCCGTGAAGGAGCGGCAGAGACGAAGCGTCAGGGACTGACCGCAGCCACCATTCCCTGTTCCCCTGCACCACTCGGGGGGAGGAGGTGGAAGAGGGTGGATGGGGAGTGGAAGGTGTTTTTAGTTTGTTTTGTTTGTTTCTCACTTTACTAGATGGTTAGTAGTAGGTAATAAATTTCTCTAATCTCCCTGCACTGATTCTGTTTTGCCTGTGATGATAATTGTTGAGTGATTTCCTTGTCCTTATCTCAACCCTTGAACCCTCAACATCATATTTGCTCCCCCTTTCCCTTTGAGGAAGGGAATGAGGGGGATGTGGTGGAGCTCAGCTGCCCAGCTGGATAAAGTCACCACACAGGGGGTGTGGAATGTCACCACCTGGTCTAAGCCAGAGGATCAATGAGCAGAGTGTTGTGGCCCTGCAGCAGTAGCTAAGAGATCAACAGGTCTGTTTGTTTTTTAACTTGGATCACTTCAAACCTTTTTTTTTTTTTTTTTTTTTTTTTTTTTTTTTTTTTAACAAAGTTACCATTGAAAATTTAGAAATTTGTTGACTAGAAGACCGGGCATGACTGCTTGTCAGATTTCCATCCAGCAAAAAGACAATCAAATTAGAACGAATTTAGACATCCTGCACTTTGTACCAAAGGAGTGATGTAATGTAACTTCTCATATGAAAGAGGAACAAGACTTTAAGAAAATAAATAAATAAATAAAGATCAAAGAGAATGTTGAGTTTTGTAAAAAATATTTGTTCTAAATCTTCCACCAGTAGCTAAATATGACAGTTCCAGAACTGGACTGTTTCAGCAAGCAATGGTCCTAAATTTCCAAAAGCAAAAGGGGAAATTACAAATACAGATATTGTCAGTCGGTGACCTACAGACCGTTCAAGAAATACTGATTTGAATAGAAATGTTGATTTATTTACTTTATGTTTCTTCAAACAATGTACCTCAGATAAAGATGACAAGTCTTGGAGAACAGATACATTCACAGAGTTCCTACTAAAATTTGAAGATTAACTCCCAGGAATGATTCTCTGGTACAGTCAATACTGTCCTTTGTCTTGCAACCTCTTCCTTACAGATTTGAAAAGGAGGGTAAATTATTATTGTTCAAAAGTGGAAATTTTTGAGATATGAGCATTTTGGAAAAATAGATGTAACAATACTACATTATTAAGTGTTTAGCAAGTATATGCATTTCCTGGCAAAAACAAACAATAAATTCAATAGGGTCTTATATTTTCAAAATTCACAGATGAGATTATGTGAACAATAGTTGTATCTTATAACCTTGCGTGTTACCTGAAATAGAGAACTTTTCCAACAGATTTTCTGATTACAGTAAACATTCTACAGGAAAAAAGATTTAGAGTCATAAGTGAAAATGCATGTCAAATCTGTGAAACACTTGAAATATTCTTTATTTCATAGACTCAGAGAATGGCTGAGATTGGAACAGATCTCCAGGGTCACGTGGTCCAATCTCCCTGCTCAGGCAGGGCTATCTAGCGCAGGTTGCCCAGAACTACTGCTATTGGAAATCATAATAGACAGCAGCAATGCCCCCAGATGAAAAGCAACTACATTAAGAAAAACAGTATAACATATGTTTTTGCCTTAAGCAGAACATAGCCTTCTAATAGTCTACAAAGTCTAGATTGCTGGGAGAGATTTTTTTATACTATATCTGATTTGATGACATAAATGAAAATCCCACCACTTTTCTTACTTAAAGTAACCCAGAAATGTGATTTGCAGTTTCTCGGTACACAGATTCTTCCAATTGTGAGGTGAGAAACAGAATTAATAAGGACTGACATTTTCCAAAAACAAAATGTATTGCAATTTTCATATGCATTAAGGATATTTTAGGAATAACATGAAGATTGCAGGCGCTGAGGTTGCTCTGATGGTGAAGAAATAGGCAATCTTATGAAAACAGTGTGAAAGAGGTAATGGTGCAGCCTGCTCCTTACAGAAGACCAATATAATGCTGAGAGTAAATATGGATGATTCATCTTATTGCCTGGAGGTTTTTCTAAAGTAGCTTCAAAACAAAAAATGAGAATTTAGTCTGTATAGTTTCCAGGAGAAGGTAGAGATGTGAACATGTGGGGTAAGGAAGAAAACACTTTACCAACAGTACCCAACATGACAAGGAATTTCAGCAATACTGATAGATTGCTTCATTTTTTTCATAGGAATCCTTGGCTGAACTTGCTGTCTGAAAGAAATAAATTGTCTTTGACACCTGCATTTCATTTCTAATGATAGTTTAAATTGCAAGAGAGCTTCTGACAACAGTAATTTTCCTTTCTGAAGAGGAATAGGACTTTGAGAAACAAGTCCAACTGATGTTAAATCTATGACAGAATATATTCAAATCCACATTCAGTCATATCTGTTAATTATTACAAGCACAGACACTGTCAGCCTGTGACCCTGCAGATCATTCAAGAAGTGCTGGAGACTTGCACCAGAAATGTTGATTTATTCACGTCATGTTTCTTCAAACAATGCAGAAGATGACATATGGTTTCTTGTTAACCATTCAGCCGACTATCAACCAATACTCCCAGGTCCTTCTCTGACAGCCAGCTTTCTAACCACACATCTCCCAGCCTGTAGCTCTGTTTTGGGTTGTTGTGCCCCAGCACTTGGCCTTGTTGAACTTCAGACTGTTGGCCTCGGCCCATCAGTCCAGCCTATCCGGATCTTCCTGCACAGCCTTCCTACCCTCAAGCAGATCAACACACGCACCTAACTTGGTGTCATCTGCAAACTTACTGAGGATTTTCTTCCAAGCAGGGCATGAAAACAATAAGAAAATGATTTTAGCAGAGAGAAATCTGACATCCAGGACAAATGCATAAGTTCAACAATGCTGAAGCATGATCTAGCAGAATAAATAGGCCACAAGTTTTATATCAGAATTGGAGAACCTTGTTCAGAATAACAATGGAAAAGATCTTTCCATCCATGCTGAGTCTCTTTAATTATAACAAATAGTAAGACAAACCACAGATCATTTTTCTATAAAGAAGTAGAATATAAAAAATTAGTAATATTGGCACTAAGAAGCTGTTTACAGAAGAATATTATAGACCTAAAAAAATACTCGTACAAATTCATACAAGTGAAATATCATTGCAAAAAAACTGTAGCTTCTTTCTCTGAAGAGGTGTAATGAAGAATCAGATACTCAGGGAATCGGGTGCTCTATAGGAATTGCCTGAACAAAATTCTGGAAGAAAAATGGCAATCAGTTTTCTTCACCTCCTGATGCATAACAAAGACCATTGGAGACCCATTCTATAGAAGTTTTTATTCTGCTATGCTAGCAGCTTTATTGCGGAGGCACTGAATTTACTGTTAAATTGTCACAAACATTGATTGGAAGTACCATCAGAGTGCTGGTGGATGGAATTGTGTCCTTCAAAAACATATTCTTTCAGTCTCCCACCCAGCAGTGCATATGGCAAGAAAGATTTTTTAATGACAGCAGTAGTTTCAGAAGAGCAAGATTTTTTAATGACAGCAGTAGTTTCAGAAGAGCAAGATTTTAAGAAATGGTTGCTGATTGTGAGTTGTACAACATTATACTGACAATAATAATAAGAGAAGGAGATTTACCAGAAGGTGGCATATGGCTTGGGTATGTATTTTGAGGTCATTTCTGCCTCAGAAGGCAAAGATTATAGTTCATAAATAAATGTAGAATATAGACTCTTAATATTACCAATAGACAAGGAAAACCTGCAACAGTGCTGAAAAAGTGCTGAAGGGTATTGACAGTTTTAATGTTTTTGATAATCCTATTCTCCTATTCTCTTTCTGTTTTCAGAAAGAGCAAGTCTTTAAGAAATGGGGAAAAAAAAAAAAAAAAAAAAAAAAAAAGTCCACATGCATATAGACTGTGGCTCTTGTCCCACAAAATCCAATTGTAGCAGATAAGTGTGGTTCATGGGGAAGGAAGACCATATAAATCTGTTACTACCCAGGTTTTTCAAAAGAGCAAAGGAGATAAGAAAGAATTTTCTGTTAATTTAATACCTTACCAGAAGCCATGTAGAAGATCTATTTGTAGTGCAACAAAAGAAACTGGTCTTTTCTGTAAAGATTAACTGAGGACAGTCTCTGGTACATAAAGAAGAGTAGCATCAGAGTTCCTCATATCTATGGAATGAAAAAAAAAAATCTGCCAGAGAAAAATGATACAAACTCTGTTGTAGTAATAACCTATCTCACAAGAAAGGAAGAATACAAAGAAAATTTAATTGATTTAATTCCCAGAATTGCCAAACATTATCAATATTTTGGTGCAACAGTAAGACTGAAGATGAGATGCACCTGAAAAAATAAAAATAAAAAAAAATCCTACTTTCTATAAAGCATGAGACAACTCAAAAAGTTAATGACTGCACTTATTTCAAAATAGGAGGAAAAAAGGTACTGAAGAAGATACAGCAAGATACATATTTTCCTGTAAAGCATGCAAACAGCTTTCATCCAGCTTCAGACTGCAAATGGAAACCAATTGGTCTTAATTTCCTGGCTATTTGTAGAACAAATGGAGACATAATGACCTTCAAACAAAACAATGTTTAAGACTTCTGACCTTTCTGCTTTAAAACTTGAGGACGGGAATTTTCTGTAAAATATGAATTAAACTCTTTTAATATTTTTTCTTCCAAAGACCATTCAGGGGGTGTCCACACTGAAAGATATGTGGAAGGATACCCACCTGTAACTGGGAACCAAAGAGTTATTTGCCTGCATGCAAAATGAAAGCAGCGTCTGGCCATTGTTTTGCAAGATTTGTGATGGGCTCAAATATCTGAGATGAATGTGTAATTTCATTGATGTTTATAGTGTAAAAAATGTCTGCATCCAATTTTGTCTCCCTTGAACTCCTTTGTAGGCAATAGAAATGGTCACTCTTAGGATGACAGTTGTCTGACCAACCTCAGGATTTAATTTATTTTGTCCTAGGTGTATGATCTGTTCTACATAATCTACAGATTTTTAAAGATCATGAGCTTGTATAGTAATATGGTCATCCCTCTTGACCATCTACTTCCTTTTGAGGCTTCAGGAACCACCAAAGGTAAATGGAAGGAATATATAAATCAGTTTTTAAAAAATAACATTTTCATGGGACGTTTTTCCTGCAACATAGGGGATGTGGCTGCAAATGAAGTCGCTGCCCATCAGATCGGTAGGCAGAATTCCTTCATTCATAGGCAGTGCCAGGTTGTTGTGAAGTATCAGCAAAGCCAGGCACACACTTGGGTGACTCCTTAACATGAAACAATGGAGTGGAAGGTATACATTTCAATTGCAATGGGCCTATTCTGGGGTCAGTCCAGGAACTGTGAAACAAGATTGATTTCCTGAAGAATATGTACAGAGTGACACCCTGCCTCCCTTAGAACTCTGAGAGCTGAAAAGTTCTTATACCAAAGCAAACACAGAGAGTTTGAGTGCCTCCAGTTTCCTGCTTAAAATTAACAAAGCAGTGATCTGGAATGATCTGGAAAAGTGATATGGGACTTCAATCCAGTGTCAGACATCAGTCTTATAAGGACTTGCATGTCCTTGGCTCTTTGGTCTGGTTGATGGTAGCAGCTTTTGTGGCATAAGCTCCTAGAGAAGTCTTCTGAGTCTAGGTTTTGAGATACATGGAGGGGCATATGGGGAAACAACTGACTTCTGTGACTGGAAGAAAGGTTCCAGTTGCTTGGAACTGAGTTTAGCGAGTGCTCTCTCCTAGAGGTGAAAAGGTGGTGTATTTGTATTGGGATGGATAATAACATTAAATCAAATTGTTGATATATCTTTGGAGGAGAGAGACCAAGTGGGCAAAGAGGACTCCTCTGTCAGCCATGACAGTGATGGTGATGAAGGTTTAAGGGAAATTCTGAAAACATTTGACACAAAGTAGCTAGGGGGCAAGTCTGGGTAATTCTAACATATATTATCAGAAGCACAAGGCCACAGGGCAGGACTTCCATATCTCAAAATGTATGGTGAGAACTAAAAAAACTCAGAAAAGACTGGGCATGTCTCACTATCTGTCTTGACTGCACAGAAGGGTAATAATTAAAAGGAGAAATATATAACAGTATTGTTGTCTCTTCAATTCTATTTTACACATCAAGGAAGATTTGAATAACACTGCTTTTAAGGAAAAACAAATTTTGAAAAGAACATTGTAAATTTATGTCAAATTGGTGACAAGCTATAAGTCCAAATACACTACTCCTGACAACAGATATTTGAAAATGCAAAGAAGAGATGTCAGACTATGATAATCCAAGTTTTTCAAAAGAGGCTGCGAATAAAACCACTTGTTGATATGACATACCAGTGGAAGAAATATAGACCTTGGATAAAGGGCAGCTTCAACAAATAAAACACTAACAAAATAAAATATTACCCATCTCTCCTAGTACTGCTTCTTTTGAAAAATGAAAGATAACTATCATCCATAGGGAAAAAAAAAAAAATAGAAAAAAAAAAAAAAAAAAAAAAAAAAAAAAAAAAAAGATGTCAGCAACACATGCTATACCAGATGGAAAACAGTGATATGAACATTTTGGGAAAGAAACTCTCGGCAGCATGTCAAGGCATTTGGTTTTATTACTTGGGTGTAAAGATCTCTATCATAGCAGCCTAGAAGCTTTGACTGACATTATTTTCACAGATGTTTTTGAATGAACTTCTACCTCCCAGGAAGTAAAAATAGATATTTCCCTTTAACATTTTTAATTGAACTGCATTTATATTATATGAGCCAAGAAGTTATTGATTGCATAAGTAGTTTATGTTTTAAGACTCCTTTGATTGCCTCAGAAGGGAATACTATTGCTCTTCTCCAAAAAGCTTGTTTTATGGTGGAGAAATTCTGGAGCATGAAAGCTAGTGGCAAAAGAAAAGGAGTTAATTGTAAAGACAAGGACATGTGGATGAGATCTTTGCTCTTGCAGGAAAATGTTTTCCTGAAAGAGTTGAGTTATATCTAATTTTCTACACACTCTGAAACCTCTAATAGATACAACAGCTATATCAAACAGAATACGGGGAAAGAAAGACAAAAATAAACACATATATCTGTGTGGCATGTGTGAAGATTTCACTACAAGTTAGTGATATGAAACAGTAGCTTTTCTTCCATCTCCACAAATCTCTTGAACTACACTTTAAACTTGAATAACCCTTGATACCTGTATAATATGTAAAAAGAAGCTGCATTATCCCTTCATGACACTGAAAAAAAATAATATTTTTGAAGCCAAATATGTCTTTGAGAATTTAATCCCTATGCCTGATGACTTTATGATGATTGCCTGGAATCCTCATACTGTAAAATGGGATGTGAGTAATATTTAATTATTCTATTATTTATTTATTCTAAAGACAGATGTTCAACTGTACTGATTGCATTATATACCAAAATGCATCATACACCACAGCAGAAGCTCAGATTTAGGCAAATAAATAAATAAATAGAGCACTCATGAAGCATTATTATAAAAAGGACTAAACCTTGAAAAGCTGCACACAAACAAGTGTGATAGGTGGTCATTATCACCTCATCAGAAAAAATAAAAATAAAAATCTAATTTTTGGTGTAAGGATACATCAAATCAACAGAGCTGAAAAAGGGACACAGACATTCCAGTTTTTGCACATATTTCAACAACACTAAGAACCTGGTAGAAAAGGAATATGATGACAGAAATATTCTGTCCTACTTCCCATAAGCTATTCAACTGCCTTCTATGAACCAAGTCAAAACCAAACTGAGAAAGTAATAAAAGTACACATTTTTTCATAAAAATACACTCATCAGGATAGCAGGATATTCAGCTTAATTACTAAACTACAGACTTGACTATCAAATGAGAGTAGCAAACATGTTTGACTTTACTTCTATTTTCAGAAAAGAAAAAAAAAATAAAAAAGGGAGATCTTCATTTTGACACCTGTTTCTCATCTACAGAGATATATATTCCAAGAAAAATGTATGCAACATAATGGCTATTTGTAAAGGACTTTGAGAAATGAGTGATATCATTTACTGAGCTAATGATGGACTGCGTCTCTGATCCATCTCCAGTGACAGCCATTTCAGGAGGACAATATAAATCCTTGATTAACTAAATCATTTAAAAAATAAACAAGTAGAGCTACGTCTTGTTTTTGTAAGTCACAGGAGGCAGTGGAGAATTCAGAGGAAGGTTTGTGCCTGAAGCAGCAGGAGAGATGGCCATAAATTCTTCCAGGGGTGTTCCTTAAGGGAAAACCAAAGGGGAAATAGGCTCAGTAATGCAGTAACAATCCTTCCTACACCCTCTACCCAAAGCATGGACTTATGAAAATCCCAACCATATGTGGGGATGTGGCCTCTGCTGAGCACATGACATATATCAGTAAAGGAAAATCAGATTTGAGATACATTCTTTGCTTGATAATGACTGGAAATGGATCTGACAAAACCAACCAAAAAGCTCATAGCTTTAGATTATTCCACAGTTTTAAGGTTTCCCTTGGGGAATTAAAAAGACTATGAGAAACAAACATCTATCTGCAGAAATCAAACTAATATCTTGGAACTTATCCATGAGCAAACAGTTCCACCTGTTCTAGAATGACAGACACAGGGCAGGCTGAAGGTGTAAGGATTATTATGTCATTCTGCAGCAGAAACAAATCAAAGAGACAACTTGGTTGCACTTCTCAAGATGTAAGGAAAGGGAAAGATTCCTCTGAACATACTGAAAACATAAAAAGAGCACTAACCTGCATGTAAGGCATTTAACTTTATAGCACAAATATAAAGTTCTGGAACCATGAAGATTACTGACTAGCTATTCAGCTATAAAACCCTGTCATTTTCTCCCTCCTTACTTAAAAAAAAAAAAAAAAAAAAAAAAAAAAAAACACACACAAAAAACTTTATTTAGAGAAGTGCATTTCAATGAGAGCAACAGTACATTTGTTGGGAGATAACAGCATAAGAAAAGGCTTTTTGAAGAATCTAGCTTTAAGAAGTGAGGGCAAGTTCTTGTTGCCTTTATGAAAGGTGTAGTCTTAAATCCTCATAATCACCGTTCCAAAGAAAGATTACGTGAGTTTGTGACTTCCAGATTGCATATAGTAGACCAAGAACAGAAACTAAATGGTTGAGCTCGAGAAAAAAATGTTATTTCAATGCTTGCAGGAATTAAAGTACAGATATACACAATAGGGAAGGAAGTGAACACGTTCTGTCTGTGCTCTTGTCCTTAGTGGATACCTACAGAGCTCTGTCTGGAACAGGGGAGAAACTTATTTCAACCATTTTAAATAAAATTGCTCCTTGGACAAAATTTCTGACCTGAATGGAAAAAATTCATCATAAATAAGAACACTTTGCTACTGTGTGTATCCAGAAAAAAAGCAGGTAGTAGCTCTAGCCTGTGCTAGTCCTTTATTAATACAGACTTCATCCAGTAAAGAAGAACTGAATGCAATTGTTGCATTTCAGATAATACTGAAAAATGAAACTGTTACCAGAACAGTCATCAACAAAGTAGGAACAATGCTCAAAATTCAGAAACTATCAACACTGCAGCCCATTGACCACACAAGAAACATCGGGGTAAGCCCATTAGTACAGTAACAGTGTTAATGGCATCATATCCAACATATCCAACCTTTTTTATACAGATAGTTTATATATTATGGACATTGCACTGAGTTGCAAAACAATTCTGACCCAAGTGTTTTGAAAAGTCTGAAGAAATGGAAATGCTTTGCTATATAACTCATTCTTGGTTAAACTGATCAGGGATCAGATGTCTGCTGAGACTTTTGTAACCTTTTTTAGAGCTTTGATCTAAAGCACATGATCATCTTTCCTCAGAGCATAAGAACTGGAAAGAATAACGAGAATTTTTAAAGCTTTTCTGAAAAATGCTGAAGGCATGCACACACTTTTATTAGCATATCACCTGATCTTTTCCCTGTGGTCCACACAGTTTCTCTAGCAGCATTCTTAGGGGGACGATAACTTGCATGCAATTTTGAAGCAAGTTCTCTTTAAACAGCCTTTCACACAAAAAGGGGCAGAAATAAATCAACAAAGAACGAGGTATATCATCATAATGTACAAGAAATGGGTTAGTGAAGCTCCAGGCAAATAGGTTTCCAAAAGTTCAGTGTTTGATGCACATTGCTTTGACTGCAGAGACAGAAATTCTCATGTCTGTCTGAAATGTTGCATATTATAAAAGGAGTTTTTAGCTTAGACCATATTACAATGAAAAGAGACACTGAGAAATATTTCTCTCTTTATTCTGTAAGTAATGTAAAAGTCCCTCAATTGGACTGCTGGTCTATTTATAAGTACAATGGTCCAGAAAGGAATTTGGCAACACCAAATTTCCGTAGCTACAATTGCCTATTACATTTATAATCTCTAAAAAAAATTTAAGACTTTAAAACTTGAAAAATTCTTCTCTTATTTAATTTTTCTTCTTTTCTTTTTTATTTTTGCTAATACAAAGGAAAAAAATATTTGTTAAACAAAGTTTAATATTAGAAAATAAACAAAATAAGGAAAAAAAAAATATATATGTCTGTGAGGTTTTACTCATTAAAAAACTTGACCTGTAAATGCATGTTCTAACCCTGTAGGTCACGGGTTCATTTTGCCTGTAATGAAAAAGATAGTAGTTATTACATGTGTAAAGAATTACTCCGTACATTTGCTGGTTTTGCCTGATATGTAACAGTTAGAAACAATTAGCCACCTGTTTTTCCGTTCAATCACTTTTCATGGTATCCATTCATAATATGTATTCTCAGAAAAGAAAGGAAATATACCATGGAATTGTTCTGGTTTATTAAACATTTTCCAAACTTAATTTTCTTGTTCTGATATATCTTGCTTTGCAATTTTTTTTATTTATTTATTTATTTATTTTTTAACTAGTGCCAGGATTCTTGTAATACATACATTTATAATCCAGTTGTAAGTAGTTTCTATCAACAGAAACAAAAGGAGAATTAAACAACTGGAAATGAAAATAGATGCTAAGAGACTGTTATAAAACATACATAGAAGTTTTCAAAAGAAAAGTAAAAACCTTTCAACATCTGGGTTGATTTCAGGCCCATTTAACAGTGACTGAGAGTTATTACAGTCTTATAGCTGCTCCCTGGCCTGTGGGAAATGAACTGACTTACAGACAGAGATCCCATCCACAAAAATTACATTCTTTTCTCTACAAACATTCGGAAAATTCACTTAGTACTAACCCCAGTCATCAAATATTGCAAACTGTATCTGATGCCCCTTGAAACTTTAGCAACTGGGGAAAAACTTTTAAAAATGCCTACAAATGAGGCAGTGCTGTGTAAAGAAATCTCAGAGCAGCAGAGCTTCGGTTCATGGATTGTATTTCTGTCTGTGCCATGCAATGAGCTCCAAACCAGTCTACAGAGAGGTAAGCATGCAAACAGGCTCTCCTCCAGTGGCAGCTGTTGTGAGATTTTGACAGCGGAGGCTTGAATTTATAAGACTTTATTATTTTTGAAAGAGATTTTTAAAAATAAGGTCCAAACTTTATTCCCTTCATCTCAGATACAATTTGCAGACAGAAATTATCTGAAACTATTAAACTACCTTTGCCTCCAACACATATTTAAACTGCCAAACTCTCTAAACCTTGCTGTTCTTGTAAGGACTGAGTGGTTTTGAACAGACAAAGGAACTGTGAATGTGTATCATTAAGCCGATCTGTATGCTTCACCAGCAAGTTGATCACAGAAACAACTGCAGAATGAAAGTGGCATCCTGAGCCTCTGTTGCGTGAACAAAGCCTGTTTAGGTTCAGCTGTTCCTGTCACTGGTTCTCAGGTAGTTCTTTTCTTGCAAGAGACAAAATTTTGATATTTCCAAATCCTATTGCAGCCAAAAGCAATATTCGGAGAGTTTCTATCAAGCACCTCCTGCTTCAGTTGCAAGAGAAAATTAGACTGTAATAATCCACACCCCAAGGAACAAGCATAACTGATCTATTTCAGGATTATTTTATCCTTTCCAAATGGAAAAGTTGAAAATGAAAGTTCCTATAGATTTGGAAATTTGCCCTCTATGAGAAGGTTGAAGAAAATCTTCCAAAGTTTTTATTCATAGCCTGAAAGAATTTGAGGCCATTACAGTGTTTTGTTGTTGTTGTTGTTGCTGTTGTTGTTTAAATAAAATCAAATATGATGTTTCTACTCTATTATCTTAATTTATCTTCACAAATACTATTTTTTACAAATATTTAATGCTATCATGTAGAATACATAACAAAGCTAAAATGAATAAAGAGGTTTCAATATTTGTTAAAATTAAAAAAAATAAAGAAAAAAAAAAAGTTTTTATAAGTTTTCACCATGAAATATTATCACAGGTATCACCAGATATTTTCTATCTTCATGCCATTTTATTTTGCCTATGAAAATGTTTCTCTCAGGTGTTTAAAAGATCTTTTATTAGCCAGCATTAAAAGCAGAACAGAAGGATGTTCCCATGTATAAAGAACCAAAGGTAAAATCAACTGTTACACTAAAATAAACACTCCAGTCCTTGGTAAATGAAAACCAACCTGTATCATAGTGGCTCTATGAGACTGATTGTCTATGTTTGCTGTGTATATGCAGCATTTAAATACATAGGGCGTATTCAACTTTTACATAGTTGAATAGTTACATAGAACTTTTAAATAGTTCTTCAGAGTAGAGGCACCAAGAAAATAAGTCATACAAAATGTGTTGCTGAACCAAATCATGTAAAGAACTCAACAACTGAAACAGATGAAAGAGCTAGGAGGAGCTCACAGCAGAACTTCAACAGGGATGTATTTGACAAGATGAAAACACCCTTATATAGAATTATATAATCTTCACTGGATGTGGTACTATTAATATGCTATTTTAAGGACATTTTTGTGTTTATTATTATCATTACTATTATTATTATTATTATTTATTCCCTGCACTGAATTTCAAAAAGTCCTGCTTCAAGGATACACACCTGAGAAGTCTTGAGCATTATAAATGTGCAACACCAAAATAAAAAAATAAATAAAGCTTTTGGGCTTTGTATACTGCATAAATGAACATATAAAAAGAAAGTGCTTTAGTAATTGTAGGTGTGTTTCCTAACAGCTATATCTAAGTGATAAACTGTAAATCCATCCTTTAAATATTTGCCAAACATACTTGATAAGTTCCACACTTTTTTTTTTTCCACCAAAACCACTGCTGACTTTCAAATGCATGCCAAGATCCTTTAAAAATACAGCAAGAGATATATTTCTTCTCTAAGTCCTAAGAAATAATTTATCCTACTAATACCCCTTAATAAGATCACAGAATCAGAATAATTGAGGCTAGAATGGGCCTCCAGAGGACATCTAGTACAACCACTGCTCAGGCAGGGACACCCAGAGCATGTTGCCTAGGACCACATACAAAATGCCTTCAAAGGTCTCCAAGGAGGGAGACTCCACAGCCTCTTTGGGCAACCTGTGCCAGTAAAAAAGTTCTTCCCAATGTTTAGGCAGAATTTTTAAACAGAATCTTCTGACAGAATGTTTAAACAGAACCTCCTCTGTCTCAGTTTGTGTCCATTGCTTCTTGCCCTGTCACTGAACATCACTGCACCTGGCTCCATCTTCTTCGCACCCTCCCTTCATGTATTTATATTTAGTTATAAGGTCACCCTTAAGCCTCTTCTTCTCAAGGCTGAACAGTCCCAGCTCTCTCAGCCTCTCCTCACAGGAGACGTCTGGTCCCTTGATCATCTTGGTGGCCCTTTGTTGAACTGTCTCCAGTATACCCAGGTCTCTCTTGTACTGGGAGACTCAGAACTGGGCACACTACCCCAGGTATGACTTCATCAGCCCTGAATATAGGGGAAGGATCACATCCTTCTACCTGCTGGTAATACTTTCTTAATGAAGCCCTGGATACCACAGAATTTTTTCTGCACTGTCCTGAAATGATATATATATTGTCCAAATCAATCATTTTAATGAACAAAGGACAGTGGAGGTATCTCTTCCAGATTAATGCACATTGGTATTATGAACAGAAGAGATTTCTGCATACTTTTAAGTTCAGAAAACAGCCAGGATGGACAGTGTACAGTGAGAGCAAGAAACAATGTAGGACTCAACTCCCTGCCCTTCCCAATGTAATTACTCTCCACTGTATTCAAGAGAAATTAAGATGGATTTACAAACCTTCTTGACATAAGCTGGAAAGTCCTTCATTAATTTAAAACTATACTGTTCTTAGAAATCTTAATAAAATAGGGTGTCATAGCACAATGGCTGAAGAATACCACCAAGGCAGAGTCTGTAAGGAGACGGAATAACATTTGCCTGTTTTTTTTTTTTTTTTTAAATGCCCTATCTGACTTCATGAAAATACTTCATCTCCAACAAAACTTAACTTACTAGTAACATACTTAATAATTGCTTTATTTGCAAGGAAAATTCTGTTTTTCAACAGCTAAACACACCACATGTCACAAGTTTCCAAAGACCCTGCACTTATAAACCTCATTGTTTTAAGCCAACTGAAGAAAGTGTCTTTGGCATTACAATACAGGCAGCAGTTAGACCATATAGAATTGTAATTTTACAGTTATTAGATATGCCCTTCTAATCAGCTTTCACTATTTCATATGATTTTAGTAAATAGCCTGACACCTTTACCTTATAAAATAGGTAAAATTCCTAACAATATTAGTGGGCTATTTTTCTCATTTAGCTTAAGTTTTCAGAAAAGTTTGGGTCTGTTTAAACTTCATACATTTCTTAGACTTCCTTGATCCTTCAGTCAACTTTACAAACTTTAATGCTGATTAGTAAATGTTAGATAAAATGTAACTGTGAAGATGCAAATATCTGTATGGAACTTCAAAGAAAATAAACATTTTCACTGCCCTCCTTCTCTTTAGCTTTACTAAGACCTCCAGTCTATCAACAATTTTGAATCTCGTATATTTTAAGACCTGTGAAATCTGGCAGAAATATTTTTGACATATTGCATGTCACCCTAGAGAGTGAAATATGCAGAGCTGGAATTTACTAGGAGTGTTAAAAAACAGCATTTGCAGAAACCTCCAGTACTAAAATATTTATGGGCTTCCCTCATTTAGAATATGAAAAACATTTCCAAGCAGCTTCCTCAGTACTCCGCAGCACTGATGTGTTACTGAAATTTAGAAAAAAAAAATAATAATATTAAAAAGTTAAAATAAAAGCAAAGTGTAAATTATTATTCATCCTACAATATGTATGAGAATCCTTGAATAGATTATGTTTAAAGAACTTTGCTAGAGATCTGAAAACGCCCACTGAGTTTATTCTGGGTGGGGACACTCTTCATCAAAGGGTGATGAGTGATTTACTCGCATATAGGCAGCATTCTTCCCTAGGTCTTTGATTTAGATATTGATGGATAAAAAATGAAGGATTTGTGTGAAAGAAAGTACAATTTGTTTCACCCCACAAAACCATTATAAATGGGTGAGTATCTGTACAGAACCAGAAGGATTATTTTGTTATATGCAGTGAGGGAAAGACTTGAAGCATTCACTCCTGCAGCAAGATAGAGTATACTACTGTTCCATATATAACTTCCTGAACAATATAAAAGTTTCTCATCAAGCTGTGTCTTTATTACACAGCCTTTCCTCAGATAGAAGGTCTAAGTTTCAGGGATGAGGATTTGATCAATATGAAGGTAGCAGAGTTTTGCTTCAAACAAAGGATTAAAGTAAAATGGAATAAGAACACGAGAATTTGAACTTTCTTTTCCCCTAAGGAAAAAAAAAAAAAAAAAAAAAAAAAAAAAATAGTTGTAGGTCTCTCCTTTGGTTTTAAAAATCTGGGAAAGAAAAAAAAAATGATATATGATAAATCAGATATTTCTCCGTTTTTTCAAAAATATCCATGAATACCTCACAGCAAGTAAAATCTGCAGAATATTTCAGTCTTTCATGTTGGAAATTAAGAGAATTTTCTTCCCAGAAAGAGTAGTCAGGCATTGGAACAGTTTGCCCAGGGAGATGGTGGTGTCACCATCCCTGGGGTTGTTCAAGGAAAGGTAAGACCTGGTGCTTAGGGATGCGGTTTAGTGGGTGACATTGGCAGTAGGGTGATGGTTGGACCAAATGATCTTAGAGGTCTTTTCCAACCATAATGATTCTATGATTCTAATATGCAGCTAATTTGCCTGTGCTCCATTATTAAATAAATAAATAAATAAATAAAAATAAAACCACTTTTTTCTCCACTTATTAAATTGTCGTTATCCCAGCCCATGAGTTTTTCACACTTTTGCCTTTCTCCCCCTGCTGGAAAGGGAATGAACAAGAAATTGTGTGGGGATTAGCTGCTTGGACAAGGTCAACCCACGATATATACACAAAATATTCCATGTCTTTCCAACATGGGGACTATATAACATCACTGATTAAGAAAATCTGGATTTCTTTTTTAACTTAAAACAACTGGAAATAACAACAACAACAAAGTAGATGAGGGCTGAGATTGCAATTTTTTACAGCCATACTATAAAAATCCTTAAAAGAAGGACAATAATGACTGCAGGGTTTCTACAGGCAGCTTCCATAATGTTAAGTACTATTACTGACTATGATAACAGTAGTATCAAAAGGAATATGACAAGGGAAAGAATAGTGTGTTTATCTTCTGTCTCAGTCATCTTGCAAATCATCACCAAGTTAGCCTGAGCTGTTTGCATATTATTTTTCTTTTATTAGCTCTCCAAGACTGAAGTGGTTAGGACTGCTTTTAAAAAAAAAATGAAATCTGTTAATTCAGCTTTGACACATAATTATATCTAATTGTATACAAAATAAAATGCTATCTGGTACTAGTGAAAGTGAGTATACATACATGTATATCTATATATACATATCTATCTATGTCTATATCTATATCTCTATATATCTATAATATATATATTTATATATATATATTTATATATTTATATATAGATAGATATAGACATCTATATATAGATATATAGATATCTAGATATAGATATATAAATAGAACATATATAAATATGCACATATGATAGAACATATAGAAATATATAAAATATATAAAACAAGGCTAGGGCAGATCTTTCATGCTCATATGTTTCAGAAGTATCACTGCTTTTGCATTCACTCAGAAACAGAGGAAATTCATGCATTTTCTCTCCTGCTATGTATATAATTCCTGGTAGCAAAATGCTGAACAGCCTTGTGATTATTAATTTTTCATCAACCTCTTTTTAGTCTTTTTCTTCTTTGCTAACATTCAATCTTACAAACAGCCAAGCTTAGTCACTGCATTTGCTGATAATGTGGACATGTAAAAATACATGAGCAGTACATTCACTTAGGCATGCATACAGAGCAGAGACCTTTTATCCACAAAGAGTAATTTTGTAAATATATTTACCTTTTCAAACAGGTGTGTAACTTTTATCTTGCATGAATATTTGTGTTTACTGGTAAATACATGTGAAAATCAGGTGTGCAGACAGTGCAAATTTCCTGGCACATATGGAAAATCTGTTGCATATTTAGAGGCAAATTCAATGCGATATATGTTGTGATGAAATGGAAGACACTATAGACAGACACATTAATGAGTACATATATAAAAACAGATATGGATATAGACGCATTAAAAAAGGGGTGGCCAGCAGGCAGAGGGAGGTGATTGTCCCCCTCTACTCTGCCGTTGTTAGACCCCATCTGGAATATCGTGTGCAGGCCTGGGGCCCCCAGTAAAAGAAGGATGTGGAGCTCTTGGAATGGGTCCAGAGGAGGGTCACTAAGATGATCAGAAGTCTGGAGCACCTCTCCTGTGCATAAAGGTTGAGGGAACTGGGCCTGTTTAGCTTGGAGAAGAGAAGGCTCTGGGGAGACCTCATTGTGGCCTTCCAGTACTTGAAGGAAGCATATAAATAGGAGGGGGAATGCCTGTTTATGTATGTTGATAGTGATAGGACAAGGGGGAATAGTTTTAAACTAAGACGGGATATTTAAGTTAGAAATTAGGAGAGTTTTTTACTCAGAGGGTCGTGAGGCACTGGAACAAGTTGCCCAGAGAGGTTGTGGATGCCCCATCCCTAGAGGCATTCAAGGCCAGGCTGCATGCGGCTCTGGGCAGCCTGCTCTAGTGATTGACAACTCTGCCCAGAGCAGGGGGGTTGAAACTAGATGATCTTTAAGGTCCTTTTCAAACCAGGCCATTTTATGCATTCTTCAAATAAGGCCTCAACTCTTGTTTTATTTTTCTTCCTTTTAGCAAGAACAACAACAACAACAACAACAAAGTAAAAAATAATAATGTTTATTTGATTTTCTGTTTTGTTTTGTTGCTTTTTAGGGGAACAAGCTTATACAGTACAATATTTTCCTCTCTTTAGCTTGAATATGCTTTACTAAGTCATATTTTTAAGAGAGCTTTTATTCTGGTAAAGTATCAGACTGGGATCTTCTTCCCTAATGTCAGACATGTACAGTACAGAAGCTCCATCTGAACAGTCACTAGAGGCTCCTTTTATATACACTGGGGAGAGACAGAGGATTCAGTTTAGGTGTGGTGTATAATTTAAGATGAGGAGAAATTCAATTTAACACTAAGTTTCTCTCTCTACAATGTACAGTTTACAAGTAGCAGTTAGAAAAGTAGCTTTCATGGGAATATCAAACACAAGGATTGCAGACTCCCATATTGGCCTTCTTTCAGTTTAGGATCAACTGTCCTACAGGTTTCCTCTGGAAGAGATATCAATGTTTAAAAGAAATACAAGTGAGAAAAACTAATTATATGATAAACCAAACTTTCCATTTGCATACAGAATTTACACAAATTTACACAGTTCCTTTTTGTGGGAATATTTGCAGACCCTGCTTTTTATATATATATATGTATATATATATGTATATATTTCTTCCAGAAAGTAGAAACAAGACCACCAAACCATCATTAAAATCTGTCTTTGTGAGTGATTAAGTAGCAGTCATATGGTGAATATGTGTTCAGCCTAATATACCCAGGAGGCAGATTTTACATTTCCAGCATAGTCTTGGGCATTGAGAATGTCAGGTGAGACATCCAAAATCCTCAAAACTGCCCTGAACCTCCACTTAAAGCAATAAACAAAATTTTGCCACTTCAGCTAGACCTGTAAGTGGTTTTGCTGATCGTATCCCTTCTCAGAATAATACGGATCAGTTTGTAGTCTGCTGCTTGGAGAGAACTTTCTTCAATTCTGGGTGGAGGAAGTACTCACCCATTTTCAGTACTAAAAAAAGTGCTGAAATCTTTGCAACAGACAGGGAAATGTTTCAGTGAATGCTATCATAATTAGCACAGAATGGAAGAGAATGTGTAGAGAGAAAATCCCACAAGTTTGTTGTTAAAGCTTTATAATTTGTCAATATACTCTTAGAAATGATTATATGAGAACATTTGTTTTTCTATCCGGAGAATGTCAAAATACTTTACTGTCTTATATCGCAATCTACTTACACAAAGGGATTGGCTGACTTACAAAAAAAAAATGTTTCATTTATTTAAACAAAGGCAGCAACCTTGAAAAAAAATAAAATAAACGAATAAAAATAAAAATAAAAAAATCTTTTTTTTTTTTGTTCCAGAAAACTTATTTTCTTCTAGAAATAAAGAAAATTAAACAAATTAAACAACAAAACAAAGAGAAACAAGTCATATTAAAGCTTTATTTATTTATTTTATTTTATTTTATTTTATTTTATTTTATTATTTTATTGTCTGGCTGCATTGCTGCATTCTGGTTCTGCAAGGAGAAATAGTTGCTCTTTTTTATTAGCTGGCACTGCAATAATTTAAGTGACCCAGCAGTCAACATTTCCCACTGTGGCAAAAACAATTTTGTAATTGTCCTGTGAATTAGGGAAGTGAACTCTCAGAGGATTCTCACATTGGGTATTTTCTTGGGCGATGATGTGGAAATAATAGATTTAATGAGAACAGTGTAATGATGTGGAATACAATTTCATTCTTGAGTAAATTTCACATCTTTTCCAACCAAAAAATGGATTAACGTAAAGCGTCAAGCAGGGAACTAACCTGGAGATCCTGCTGCTAAACACAAATAACAGAACAGCCAGATTTGCATTACAGCAGACTTTGATACAACGCAGGAAAAATAAACAGGAAAGTGCAGTGGTTAGAAGCTGAAACTACAGCATTTTCAACACACTGTGGGGTTCATTCATGCAACTCCCCCACTGCTGATGATGGAAATTGCTTGGTAGGATCTGAGCACCCCACTGAAAAACTGTACCTCAATGTGTTCAGTAATAAATTAGGAATTATGCTTTTATAAATCCTCTGCCCCAGGAGAAGCTGTACTCCTGTAACACAGTGGAGCATGGGTGAGTGGTGTGTGCTGAAAGGTGAAAGATTAAGAATCGATGAGTGCCCTCTGCTGTTACCTCTGTCACACTGGGACAATTTTTCCACTCTTGCTGTGTGTGTGCATTAGTCATCGCAGCGAAGTGCCAAAGGCTCAGCAATAACTCTTCACAGAGAAGGAACAGGGTTGTCTGTGTCAGGCACAGCTCTGCACTATGGCTGCTCCTCCCTAGAGAGTTGATCCTCCCTCCTTAAATGCTGGAGAGGATGGTGAAGACCCCACATTTCTGCCTCTTTCTCTCTCTACCTGCCAAGTCCCCTCCCTTCCCAATGCCCCCTGGCACTATTGCCACACCAGGGAGTAGGAGCAAAGCTGGTTTCCCAAGCAGGTTATGTAATTCATCTTTAAGCTTATCAGACCACACAAATGGGAGGAAGATGGAGAGTAACATTTAAGTGTTTAACCTTGATGTCTCTCCATTACTGCACATCCTGGATGTGGAAGAGTCTTTCTGGACCAGGCATTGTATGCAGAAACACAGGTTCCTCAGGTGTTTCTTCTCTATGAAACTTCATGACACTGAGAGCAGTTGGATATCCAGGAGGGTGATCAGAAAAGGGATTAGAATCAAGGAGGAAGCTTGTCTTTGTGTGAACTTCTTGATCCCACAATGTGGGCACACATTTCATATGTGATAGTAGGCAGAAGTAGGGTCCTCTACCTGCCAGATAGTGCACCAAACTCTTAGATGAGGATGGAGACATGTATCTACCTATTTATCTAAATTAGCACCAGCTGTTGAGCAATACTTTGGGCCTATTGATTTGAATATGGTACAAGATCCAAAGGTGTCTGCAAAGATTTCAGACCATGTCCAAGCAGGTGAAAACCCACTGAGTTTGTCACAACTTATTCTTTTAATTTTAACAGTTTTACTTTATCCAAAGAAACCTATAAAAGGTCAGAAAACAAGGAGAAGTTTAGGAAACACTGTGTGCATGTGAATTGTTAAATACATTTAAAAAGAAATTCAACCACGTGAGCACTACACCAACCTTACAAATAATGCATTCCTTTGTGCGTCCTACTTTTCCTGGGAGCAAGGAATTGACTTGGAAAACACACACAATGAGCCACATTTTTTTTCCAAGCTTTTAGCAGAAATCTTGTCTTGAACAGCACTAGAAATTAGCATGTGTTAGCTTTGTCTTGGTTGTCTTGCTCAACAGGATAACATCCATGAAAACCTGATTATATTTCTTAGTAAAAACGTTGATTAAAGAACTCAGCTGCTTTTTTTCAATGTACTTCTTTCAGACTATTAGTTTCACAAATGACTCTTTCTCTTTTACAGCAAGGAGAATTATACTTAAGATGAAGACTTTGTTATGCTGGGTACAATAGAAAAGAGGTTTCAGGAAGCAATTCCAAATAGTCATGCTGAGGATGCTTAAGTCTCTCATGACTGTAAATCTTGAGCAGAAAGTCAAACGGTGACATGAAGAAAGTTGCCTTCTCTGGAGACCCTAAATTTAAATTTTTGAAAACAGATTTTTGGACTTCCTCTCCTGCATGACAGAAACACCAAAGTTAGTCAGAAAAGGAATAACTGTCTTTATAAGTTCAGAATAAATTTAATGGCCTTGGAAACATAAAAGACTGGTTTGTGGGTAGATAAGAAAGGCAAAGATTTTCTAAATGATGACTACCTGTTGAGTGTTTCTTATCATCTGCTTCAACATGTTCTGCAGCAGATGTCAACAACGTAGAAAAGACATAAGACATTTCACTGGAATAGGCTGCCCAGGGAAGTGGTTGAGTCACCATCCCTGGAGGTCTTTAAAAGACGTTTAGATGTGGAGCTTAGGGATATGGTTTAGTGGATGATTTGTTAGTGTTAGGTCAGAGGTTGGACTCGGCGACTGTGTAGGTCTCTTCCAACCTAGACATTCTGTGATTCTGTGAAGACAGACTAACCAACTAATGCAGAGAGTTAGACTTCATTAACAACTTGCAACCAAACCACAGGGACACTACTCTTGATTTGAGAGATAAGGTAATGCACGTACCTTCCTTTGAATCATTACCATAGAAAATATTGTGCCTTTCAATATTGCTCAAAAGCTTTAACTTCACCTGTGGCCAAAGGCTAAAAGAAGAATGCCTATTATTTCCTCCAGGCCTTTCTTTCTGTTGATTATTGCTTTCAGTCAGGGTAATTACCAATGTGACTGCTTAAACAAAAAACTGTACAGCCCATGTAGCTGTTCAAAACTCTTATGAAAAATCAGTGGCATATGCAGGAGAATAAAAGGCATTTAAATCTGGTAAAAGTGTTTTTAAAACTCATGAGATTTGAATAAGGAAACCCATAGATCTTGCAACAGCCATTCAAACATTTATAGCAAACAAGAAAATATCAAAAGTCAATGACATGAAATTTGCTGTTCTTTCTCAGGATTCTGGCCTATGGTAGAGTCATTGGTCCATCATGAGTTACTGATAATTTTAGTTCAGGAAGAAACAGAGAAACAACAACAACAACAAAAGGATATTCAGAAAGCAAGGTGATGATTGTGAAATAGATCACAGAGAATGGATTTGACTTAGAAGCAAATTACTGTTTCTGTCCTGTGTGGCAAATCCAGCACAATCTGAAATTAGGATTGGAATGCCCTGAAATTAGGTAGGATTAAAGAAATACTTTCTGAGAGGATGTCCATTTCATGAACAAATATAACAGGCAATATCTTAGCAACATTTTGGGATAGTTCCTCTTTCCTGGAAAATCTTCAATAAAAAATGAGGAAAAAAAAAAAAAAAAAAAAAAAAAGAAACACACACACACACAGAGAATAATAATAATAATAATAATAATGTCAGCTGGGTTTTTACAACTTCTAATAATTAGTACAGACTCGGTACATATTTCACAGGTCAGAGCCTTAGATCTATGTTATGCAGTCAACATTTAGTTTTATGGTTCTTCACGGTTCTGTTTATGTATGGTTCAGCCTCAGTTTGATTCAGTTTACAGTAATGCAAATCAAGAATAAATCTAGAATTTCTAAGCACCCTCAGGACAAGTACATTGTCCTTCTAGTCTTCCTCCAAACTGTCCTATGCTTGTGAGATGTTTTGACAATGGCTGGACACAGAGCCAGAGTCCCTTTGGAGAAAAACACTTCAAGGGCATGATGTATTTAATTTAGAAATTAACTTTTAAAACAGGTCAGGATAGTTGCCTGCCAGGAAATCTCTTTCTCCCACTGATCCCAAAAGGAGTAAAGATGACTAGGTCATATGTGCACAGCAAATCCTCGAAGTCAGATGAGATAAATTCCACCCTGAATAACTATTTGGACAAACTACTCAGCGAGTAAAGCAAAACTTCCTTTGCTTCAAATCTATCCTCATCTCTCTGATGTGTCGCATTTTATGACTACTCAACTTTTCATGTGCAAGTTCTTTGGGGCACATGAAACCCTTCAGTTGTAGAGCCTCTGACACTGGGATCCTGTTATAGCATTAAGACAAAACACCACAATACAAAAATAAGAGTACTTATCAATTTGAGTGACAGTGAGGTGAAACCAGATGGACATTAAAAACATACCCTTCAGGACCTTAATGGGAAACACACAAAGGGTTTTAATAATTTAGAATGACATTAATTCCTCTTTTTTTTCTCTGAGACAAAATCACTTTCCTCCCAACTCATATTTTTCACCGAAAAAAAATAAGGTTCTAGATCTGCAATAATTTTTATTATAAGCAGCTAGCACTTATATAGCAATTTTCATCTTCATTCCATTTTGCACATGTTACCAAGTTAGTTCTCATTATTCTTGTAAGAGATATAGGGGATAATAATTACCAGCTCTGAAAAGATGCTTAGGCAATAAATTTCATGTTAGATTAAATTTTCTATTTTCAGATCTAGGCGGTATCTAAATAAATATGGCCTCGTTAACATCACAAGCAGTTTGAGTATTTCTGACATTTGAGTGAAAAATTGTCAAAATAAGCACTCTTAAAATGTGAGATTCTTTATCACATGAATACATTTGCTATCCCCTACTTATC
This sequence comes from Nettapus auritus, assembly GCA_011076525.1. NCBI lineage: Eukaryota > Metazoa > Chordata > Aves > Anseriformes > Anatidae > Nettapus > Nettapus auritus. The sequence continues at coordinate 196,888,232 of CM021765.1, forward strand.
ATTTTTATCCACCCAAGATGTCTTTGCACAAGCCTTACAAATCCTCCCATGACAAATATTCTTGCAAATTCAACAGGACTTTACAACCTGGGCTTTACTCAGGGAACATCAGGACAGAATTCCAAGTTCATCAAAAAAAAACAAAACAAACAACAACAACAACAACAAAAACAAAAACAAAAACTTCACCTTTGTACATTTCTCTTTATAAAGTATGGATCAGAAACTTTGTTCTGCTTTGGGTAATTTGTTATTTGTTGTCTCCCACATAGGATAATGCAGATGAAGTCCTGACTCTCTAATGTAACTATTAAGACCTGGATTTCATCCTGGCATCATGTTTGCATGTTTCAAAAAAAAAAAAAAAAAAAAAAAAAAAAAAAAAAAAAAAAAAAAAAAATTAAGCTAAGTATTCTCTCAATACAAACAACTTATAAAAAGCTTGTCTTGGAAGCCAGCACATAGATGGTGATACTGTGTTGTCTATAAGAAGTGTTTTAACACCTATTGAAATCCACAGCATCAATGAAGTGTAGCAGATTTCTGACAAAAGCAAATGGTGTGCATATACATTCCTATGTGAATAAGAGACATATTTTCTCAAAATATGACCTATGTTTTTTTGCCTTTCAAAGTAGAAAGATGATAAAATGTCATCTCAAATTGTTCTTTATTTGCCTTATGGTTTTACTAAATCCTTTTAAAGAAATTAAACAGCCTACACACTGACTCATGACCAGCTTTTTCCGTTTATTTTTTATCAGATGTCCAACAGTGTTAAATAAAGAGCACTGTTCCTTCTCTCAACATAATTTCCCATATGTAAAAAATCTGTATTGTATATGAGATACTTCTTATGGAATAAATTTCACCCACCCTGGTTAAAATAAATAAATAAGTAAATAAAGACTAAACACGATTCAATAATAAGATTTCAATGAAGGTTATAAAGCTTGCATGCACATAACAGGAAAATTTGCTAAAGATTGACTTGGATACATTCAATGTGCACTTTGCTTTTTTTAAAATTATTTTTTTATTTACTGTTTCAAGTCATTTCTTAATAACTGTAAATTAAACTTCACTTGTCCAAACAGGCTTTAATTTACTGAAGGAAATCAGTTTCAGAAAGAAAAATGCAACAGTGAAAGTATGTTTCTAACATAAAGTTCCATTTTTAGTGTGAGTTTAGTGGTAAGGTAACAAATTAAAGAAGCAGAAACATATCCACGAGGAAGAATATTTTGTTGTTCTTATTTTTGTTAAATGTCGACTAAACATTTGGAGTTATGTAAAAGAGAGATAAAAACAGCAATGCATACAGACATTTTCCATATCAAGCTGCTCACAAAGTAATTGCTGGAATAAACCTATATTTCTTCTAGTCCACAGTCTGCAGAGCTAGCCAAAATGTCAAACATGCTTTATTAAGAATTCTTTGTCTTAAGAGATACATTATTCATAGTTTTCTTCCTTCTTTTTTGAAATATGAACTAACAGACATTGCTGAAAATGTTTTGGAAATTGTCTTCAGCATTCTCTATTTAAGAATTTCCATTTGTGATGAATAGTACTGATATGTTTAATTTTCAATAGTCATCTAATTGCATTTATTTCTCAGAGTTTTATTGAAAGTGAACATTTTAGATCTTTTGGAAATTTCTTTAAAAAAAAAAAGTTATTGAAACTTTTCTCAGGAAAAAAAAAAAAGTCTTTTTGTTTTTTTGTTTGCTTTTTGTTTTTCTATGAGAAAAACATTTTACTGTCTTGAATGTTACTGGATTGTTTCCTGAATAAAGAAGTCTAGTAAATAAAAGCATTAGACTTGAAAGTAGTATTAAAAACCATCTTGTCTCCCTCCACACAGTAAACCACTATTTGTGCTTCATTAATTTTGTGTAAATAACTCTATCCTAGTTTTACTGTAACAAGACACATCATAAAGTATTTTCTGTATTTCTTAAAACAACCACAGGAGAAAAAAACACTCACTTGGAATTTAGAAACCTAAAAATTTCTGCTGGACAGGAAATTTTCCTTTGTTTTACAATACTCAAGATATTTTTCAGGAAAAACATGAACATGTTTATGTGCCTCTTATTGGTACAGACATATTTTTTGGCACAAGAAGTCAAAGTCCTTCCCAAATCCCAGTCATTTAATTGTAGTTGTATAGCTTTTTCCAGCTCTGTAGACCATGAAGGCATCTTCTGGATATTTGGAGATAAATCCAGCCACACTTTTTTTTCAGACATATGCTGAGAAGCCAATCCAATTCAATCATGCTTATACAGTGTTAAACCTGATATAAAAAATCACTTTCACCGAATGTGAGCTGTAAGACCCTTTGTCTTATTCAGACACAGACACACACCATGGTCTGCTTGGTCTGTTAATCAACCAGTGTTCTTGACAGACAAATAAATAATTGTCACATGCTGGATTGGGTCTCTGCCCTTGCCAGAATGGGATTTTGCATGAAAGAAATCAAAAAGAAAAACAATAAAGGAAAGGAAAGAAGCATCTCTCAATTGCAGACATTTTCTTGTTTCACATGGTGTGAGCACAGGAGAAAGAATGTCCTATATAGACTACCAAGCATGAACCTCAGGGTGATGCATTGCTTCCCAAGGCAAGGATGATTATGTGGATGGGTATGAAGAACTGCTAGGTGGAAAGGATCTGGGACCAAGCCCAGGACTGCGTAGAGCACAGCTTCACCATCCAGCAATAATGCTTAATATATATGTACCATAAAATATCTATGAACTGTTTCCCAAATTTCAATTTCTTGTCTGGAATCAGTTTTCTGGGATCAAAAACTACTGTTCTCCTACGTCTCTATAAAAGTACTGCAACTAAAGGTCAAAGTCTGACAAGACTTGGGGAACTTCAGTTATGAATGTGTTAGTAGTAGGTAAATAAAGACAGTTCTTTAGTTATAATTATGATGTAGTTGTTTATCAGGGCTGTGAGAGTGTACACATCCATTCACTTAAGTCATAAATTCCCTGGATCGTCCAGCAGTTTGTCATCTTCACAGATATGCCAATGGCCCAGTTTCAGTCAACAGACCAATTTGAAGCCTGGTGATTGACTGAACTGCCAGGATTAAGTGCTTGACCATTTGTTACGTGTGGGAACATCAGACAGGTCTAGCGGTTCCCAAAGACAGTTTCTGCCGTGTTTCTGCCAGATAAGACATTTGTAAACAGTCAATAGAACCTGTTCCTGCAAAAAGTGTATGCTAGATCTGGCTAAGATGGAATTATCCTCCATGTAAGACAGTCTTTTGTGTAGTCATTCAGTTATTCAAGAGTTATCTTGTATTTGATTAAGTTATGTCAAAAGCTATGAATTATGTGCGTGCTGAGGTGGTCAAGTAGCCAGCCAGGTCATGAGAACTGACCAGAAACATGTTCTGAGGCTCTTCCAACCCATCTGAAGATGCCACTGTGAGGACCAATGCAATAGATACTCCCTTTGCCATCTGGGGTGCATTACAAGGAGTGTGGCCAGCATGTCAAGGGAGGTGATCCTCCCCCTCTACTCTGCCCTGGTCTGGCCTCACCTGGAGAACTGTGTCCAGTTCTGGGCTCCCTGGTACAAAAAAGACAGGGATCTCCTGGAAAGAGTCCAGCGGAGGGCCACAAAGATGATACAGGGCCTGGAGCATCTTCCCCATGAAGAAAGGCTGAGAGACCTGGGTCTGTTCAGCCTGGAGAAGAGAAGACTGAGAGGGGATCTCATTACTGTTAACAAATATCTAAAGTGTGGGAGACAGAGGGATTTGGCCAACCTCTTTTCAGTGTTTTGTGGGGACAGGACAAGGGGCAATGGTCAAAAAATGGAGCACAGGAAGTTCTGCACCAACATGCGAAAGAACTTCTTCACGGTGAGGGTGACGGAGCACTGGAACAGGCTGCCCAGGGAGGTTGTGGAGTCTCCTTCTCACTAGAGAAGGAGACTCCTTCTCCTTCTGCTTTGGCAGGGGGGGTGGACCCGATGATCTTTCAAGGTCCCTTCCAACCCCTACAATTCTGTGATTCTGTGATTCTGTGGTCTGCTACCAACTCTCCTTTTCAAGAGATTTCATTGCCCATGTGTGTGTTGCCCCATACCAAGATCTTAACAGATCAGTTTTTCTCTCTAATAAATGCTCCGCAATAATTTTCTTTGAAAAAAAAAATACAATTTATGTCAGAATTTCTACCACTCCCAGAAGAAAGAATCCTCCCTCTGTGTTTTATTCTAGGTCTCACAATCATGCTTTTTTAAATTTATAAGAGTTGCTGTGTCTGATTCTAGAGTAACAAAGTCAGACTATCAAGAACTCTGAATTCTAAGGAGACAAGAGGTTCAGAAGTTGGGAGTGGAATAATTCACTCAATCCAGGGAAAGAAGAAATACGTAAATTGGTTAAAAAGTGACTGTAAGGCAGATCTGAGAGGCAGATCTGAGATCAAGCCAGAATGACAAGTCAACAATTCCAAGCAGCGCCCAAATCAAACATCTAGCTGCAAAATAACTCAAAGACCAATAGCGAAAGCCTGAGCTTAAAACCTCTCCCCAAGGAAGCATAGCAAGTCCCGCTAGAGGTTCCTCATTGCTAACAAATGCAAGCTGTCCTACCAAAGCTGTCCCTAAATCACCACAGCCAAACCCCAAGGAGGCAAGATGGCCTAAGGATCGTGACAATAACAGAGAAGCCCAAAAGGCAAATTAAGTGTTATGGATGAGCTAATTCTTCCATTAAAGGTGCTTGGAAGTGTCTGCTTATATCATGAACTTTTCCTGATTAAGATGAATTAATAAGCATTTTATCTTATTGTCTTCCTCATCTACTTTCAAGCCATTACCAAAGGCAAAATAATGACGTTAATTATTCCTTATCAAGCATATTCATTTACCAGGAATAATTCTTGCCACTCTTATAGCTAATAATTTATTACCAAATCTCCTAGCAACCACATTTTTTGTGGGGGTTTTTCAGATATTTGGAGGTTTGCTATGAAGATAACAAATAACAGGTGACCTACCATTTGAGATAAGTCATTCTAGAGAGCCACTCTGCCTTGCACAAACAACAACAAAAAATGTCAATTTACTGTTTTAATGTTGCTAATTCTGTCAATTATTTTTATTTTTTTCCTGCTTGTGCAGCTTCTACAAAAGCTAATGGGAGTTGTTTTAAATAAAATCCATAGTAGCTTCTTCTCCTAAGTTTCTGTGGTAATTTAATATGATTTATTCTCTAACTAATCAGCACTGGAAAAGATCTTGCAACATAAAAATGTTTACTATTTTACTTCAGCTGGATATCCAGGTAGGTCTTACAGTTTTTAACAACAACGAAAAAGTCAATAAAGTATCAGGGAAAAAAAAAATACAAATATTTGAACATACATCATATTAAAACTTGTAAATACGTTGTAAATAATTCAGGTAGTTTATCCTGTAAAATATGATTGCGTATTGATCTCATGGTAGGGTCTAAGAATAGAAATTGTTTACAGTGATTCTGTATCTGTGACTGAATTTTAAGTGGTACTTGAACTACTTGCTCTCTAAAAAATTGATTTTTAGTGTAAATGTTCTTTATGTGCTGAATGTAAAAGCATTACAGTAGACATATGTGTATAAAAACCATTATTGCAGATTTATGGACTATAATACCTTATAATGTATAACCTTGCAGGTTAATTTGTTGAGTGTTTAAAAGATGTAAAATGAAAATGATTAGAGGTAATGTGCAGTGCTGGGCTTTTGGGTCTACATGCAAATAGCAGCATTTAACCAGCCTGTAAGGGGGCCAGGTTGTCGTCACTTCTCATTAACCAACACAGCTCAGACAGCCCTTGGGAACTGGCTATCATACTCCCTGCAGAGATGCCTTGCACTGTTACTGTACCCCTTTCTCCTCCGTGCTGACATGGGTGACATGGGTAGCTACTTGTACCCATCCTCTAGATGGTTTTAGTCACCCTCTGGTCATCTGCTGTTGGCTAGCCATGATACATGCAGGAAGGCATGGACAGGAATGCGTCTTCACGCTGACCTTTTTACCTTTTTTTTTTTTTTTTTTTTTTTTTTAATTAAAGAAAAATCACAAAGAGTGTTAAAAAAACATAGATTAGGCAATCACCAGGCCCAGTCTGTTTTCTACAGAAAATATTTTTCATCTTCAATTCCACCTCGCTTTTCATCCAAAGCATCTGTCCAAGACATCTTTCAAATCTCATTTCAAACAACCAGAATTCTTATTCAAAGCAGCAGAATACAGAGAAAGGTTATATGGCTATACTTCTCATTTGAAGTGGAACTTTCCTAGAAAGAGGCTCCTTTGCCTTATTGGCAAACTTTTTTCATGACAATAAAAGGTGGACACTGATAGGAAAGTATGTAATGAGATTACAGAAAGGCAGTTATCCTTTAGAAATTGGCAATACAGTCAATTATCAATAAATAACCATAAACCAGATGACAAAAGTGTAAGATCACTAAGATCGCTAAGATCAACTAAGAGATCGTGGGGTACACAAATGAGAGACTTTGTATTCCTGTGGTGTCAAAATAATCAGGCTTGAATTCCTGTGTGGTGGAGGTGATCCTTCTCTTCTACTCTGCACTGTTAAGACACATTTGGAGTACTGTGTCCCGTGCTGGGCCTCCCAGTATGTACATACTGGAATGAGTCCAGCAAAGGGCCAAAAACATGATGCAGGGCTTGGACCATCTGTCATAGGATGAGAGGCTGAGAGAGCTGAGACTGTATGAACTGGAGAAGTCTCAGGGGGAGATCTTATCAATGTGTAGAAATACCTGATGAGGGTAATGGAGAAGATGAAGCCAAGCTCTTTTCAGTGGTGTTCTGCGACATGAGAACAGGCAATGGGCACAAAATGAAACACAGGAAATTCTCTTCTAAAAATTCAAAAATCTCTTTTAAAAATCTGTTTTAAAAGGTTTTAAAATTTATTTTTCTTTTGAAGATGGCCATGCACTGGAAGAGATTGCCCAGGGATGTTGTGGAGTCTCCGTCCTTGGATATATTCATAACCCAGCTAGACACAGCCCTGAGCTACCTGCTCTACAGGAACCTGGCTTTGTGCACAGGAGTTAGACCAGAGGATCTCAAGATGTGCTTTCCCACTTCAATCTTTTTATGTGATTCCATAAGAATACAAATTAAAACAGAAAATCAAACTTCTCAAGAAATAAAAGTATCACAAACACAAAAAATCTCACAATAAAATTGTTGAATAGGTAATGCTGACTTTGTCGAGTCAGCCTTGCTGGGGCTGTGCTAGTTCTGAGGCTCACAAAGTAATTTTTGAATATAAATTGTTTCCCTTTAAATGTTCTAGCTGTCAGGTAAAGCAATATTTCCTACAAAATCTGGGGTGATATTCACACAAGGAGCTTACTAAAGCATTGGAAATATTCTATATGAAGCCCATTGTGTATTTAATGTGACTTTCAAATGACAATACAGGTCCTGAATATTTGAGTTAAGACTTGATTTTTTAAGTGTTGTACACTAAGAATCATCCAGAAGTGCAGAACTGGAGATGATCTCTTCTTGCTGGAGCCTTTCATGTAGACACGAAAGTTGAGTTTGATTTGACTTACACTGCTATATTTATCATTTTTTTTCTTTCTTTCTGTCTTTCTACAAAAAATCCTAACTTCTCTCTAATTTTAGTTATTTATTTTCCTGAAGGGAAATAGCTATTCAATCACTACATGAAATGATAATATCCAAAGAGATAGATTAAGACTGTTAGGTTATTTCCTATTTACTTATTTTTAATTTGAATGCTCTTTAAAAAAGAAGCAGTATTAAAATTTCAATTTACTCAATTTTAAGCCAAGTAGGAGTTGTAGGGCTTCACTATTATGCAAGTCACACAGCCACACATACTTTGTAAGAAAAAACATTAGAGAAACTCCTTCCACCTGCAATGTAAAGCAAAACTTACAGTACCATACTGAAGTACCAAAGATTTTAATGGCTAATCATTATAGGTAGCTTATACATAGTAAAGCCAATAATACCAACATTAACCCACAGTGAGTGCAAGGTACCAATAACTGCCTGGTTCTCCATCCACTTGTGAAATGTGTTCATCCGATTCATGTCAATGTGGAGCAATGCTAGGGCCGCATGATAAAATGTGACCTTCAGTTTTACACATCCTTGTATAACCAAGAGACTAAGAAAGATGGTTATAATGTATGTATATAGTTTTTGTGTTCAGTGGTTAATGTATGTATGTAGTTCTTGTGTTCTGCAATGGACATCTGACAGGACCGGCCTCCACCAGTTTTGTTGCAGGACCATTAGCACTTTCAAACATTCTGTGGGGGAAGCCTGTGTCGGGGCTGGGGTTGAGAAGACCAGTTTTGTTGCTGGCTGTGCAGTGTTAAGCCAGAAGTCTGTGGGGGGAGCCTGCATGGGGGCTAGGGTCGAGAAGACTCAAGAAGATACCAGAAGATGAAGAGGACCTGCTCGGAGGAGGACATGCCCACTATGAATATGCGTTAGTAGAAGAGATATAAACCAGGGATGGGAACTGTAAGGTGTGCGTCTTGGTGGAGCGGAGACTCCCAGCACATCCAGCACACCCAGTGCTGTTTGCTTGCCTCTATTCAAATAAATTAACTTTAATTGGAATAACTCAATCGTTTATTTATCACACACTTATCTGATTCAATTTCACTCTCCACAAGTTCTAAGCAGGTATGATGTCCTTGATAGAGTTACTCTTTGTTTAACGTAGCATCTCTCACCATTCCACTAGACATAGCACTGGAGCATAAAAGTAGGGAGAGCAAGTGACAGATCTTTATTCTACTTTCTCTGATTTTCTTCAGGCATCTCCAGTGAGCTTTGTTTCCAGATTCTGACACCAGCATTTTCACAGGACTGCATGGGAAGGGCAATGTGGGTAAATGCCGTGCACGACAATAGTTGCATATTTCATGTGCCTTTGTGCAAAAACCCCAAATGCTTTCTCAGCTTCTGCATCTTGGACTCTGGAAATAAACAGAAAATACTATACCAAAATTGTGAGTGCAAATATGGATGTCATAGGGCATCTAAATAATCCCATTGTGCCATCAGCTTTGAAATCTGTTTATCAACACCATGACTTGAGTTTTTCTTAAATATGTTATTAGCATTCTTATAGCAGGTATGACAAATCAACCTCAGCACAAAAACACATTCTCCCCAGAGGATGGTAGAAGTTAAAATAAGCTGCTCTTGTCTTTAACCACAGCATCACATTGAGGAAATTACTCTGAGGAAGCCAATGTCATTTTGTTTAAATCATTAAAGAGCACTACTGATCAGACTTCACTTTCACTGGTCCTTAGAATGACTTTTTAGGACAGGTTTTACTGATTCATGCTAGCAACATTGCTGAAATATGATCTCTGGGAGTGTGGCCATGGGGGTCAGCAAGCCCCGTGGTTGGTGATAACATCGGGCTCTTAACGATGAGCCCATCAAGAACGTAAAGAGTTTAGAGGGAACAAAGAAGGGTGATTCAGGAGGCGCCCTGCTGTCTCGGGTTGCTTGTTCTCCAGCCGTTAAGGCATGGAAGTTGCTGGGTGTTTGCGGTTGCCGGGCAAAGTTGTTGGCTATGAGGAAACAGGAGAGAAGTCAGATGTCCGGTAATAGGGAATATAAAGTTATGGTATACTTTTAGAGTATGCTCCTGCTCACAGGAGGCCCGCCTTTTCAGTCATGAATAAAATAGCTTCACAGAAAACCCTGACTGAAAAAAAATATTGAGATTTTTCTCACACTGGGACGCTGTCCCGTGCCTACCTGTGGTGCTTCTGTGGGTGTTACAAAGCTCCCTGAGCTCGTGCCCACCACAAGTTCTGTGCCCAGGAACCAAGGGAGAAGCCACTGCTCCTGTTTCCTCAGCTGCTGCTGGGCTGAGAAGATGTGTGTTGTCCTCCCTGAGAGGCTCTGCAAAGGAGAAACCACTTCTTCTTCTGGTGCTGCCACTGGACCAAGAGGGGCTTCACTGGCTTCCTCCACAGGTTGTCCAACCCAGGAAGAAGCCAATTCTCCTTCTTGTGGTGCTGCTCCTGGAGTGAAAGGGTCTTTTCTAACTTCACACACAGGGTCTCCAGCCAACGGAGAAGCCACTCCTTTTCATTATTCCTTTGGTGCTGCTGCTGCAGGGAAAGGCACTGGGAAGCAGCATCCCCACATGGGACAATTCCTGCCGACGGGTGGAGGAGGGCCGGAGAGAGATGGAGACCAAGAGTGCTCCCATCCTGTGCAATGGCCGCCTAATGTGTCCAACACGCATGCACCTCCCGGATGATGGTGAGCCCAACAGGAGGTGTCTGAGGAACAGGCAGCAGTGCAGCCCTCTTGAGCTGCCATTTCTTGTGGGGAGAGAGAGGGAGGGTCTCGGGACCTAGACATGGGCTCATTGGCCATGAGGACTGTGCTGGAGGAGAAAGCTGGCTTGCAGCATGACATCTCTTTCCCTTGCTTTTCAAGGATTGTGAAAGTTTGGGATGCCGTATCCCACTTTATCGGCAGACAGTTCACATTGAACATGGTGGGGTTGCAGCCCCAACATCCCCTCGTACCCTGCTCCTTCCCAGAGCTGCCACCCCACAGAACGCCTCCTCAAGCAGAAGAAACATCCCAGACGTAGCCTGCAAACTGCAAATGTGCCAGGGGCCGCCTTGCTGCTCTGGCAATATACACAAAAGAAAAGCCCAGCTCCAGCAGAAGGACGTGATCCATTCTGCCTGGCGCTTGTGTGTTGCCTGTGGCCAGAGTGGGCAGGCCATTATGTAGCCAAAGCCAGTTCTCAAGGCTCTCCGTACATTCTGGAAGCCCTTGGGGGAATTTTACTGAGCTGAGGGTGTTGCCTCTTCTCTTAGTAGCCCAGCTCTTCTTTAGATGGCAAAAAGGAGGGAGCTGGGAAACTCCCAGACATCGAGGCCATCTCCAGGGCTCTCCAGAATGACGCCGTCTGGCACCTTGTCATGAGCAGTGGCCAAAGCATGAGGGCCCATCTTCTTGCTTGGAGAAGCCCCACAAATACTAATCCGTGTTCCTGATTTCTTGCTTTTCAGGGTGTCACAATACCTGGCCTGGGTGCCTTCTTTCCTGTTAAACAGGAGCGGCCCACGGCAGGCTTTAAGCTCCTCGATGTAAAGGTGCCCATCTTCCAGGTTTCGAAGCTCTTTGCCCATGTTCATGGACTGCCGTATAAGAAAGTAACTTTTCCAGGAAAGGACTTTGGGCTTCATGCTCTAATGCTGCTGGGAGGGCAGTGGAGGGATTACACAGCTCCTCCAGGAGAACCTGAGAAAGCCCTGAGCTCCTCACAAGCCAAGGCCCACCAACACTTTGCACGTCCCTCCACACACCAGCTGCCAGAAATGTCCTTCCCTATGCTGTTGGCGCCATGATGGCTGCATTGCTGGTTGACTTCTGCTCTTAGCAGTTCGCACAGCTGCAGATGCAGGCCAGACACTGGGCATCAGCTTCTACGGCATCAGCAATGCACCATGATTGTGATGCACCAGGCTCTTGGAGCTCTGTCTTTTAGGGATTCTCTTCCTCCAGATGAGCAGTCAGCAAGACAGCTCTGTAGAAGTGCTGGAGGGCCCAGCAGCTGCCCAAATGTGACTGCCCTCCTCTGCAGGCCTGTCTCAGTTACTGTGCTCCTTGCTTCTTTTCCCTTAGGTGTACCTCCATTTGTTTTCCTGATTTATGTGTAGCTGTCCTTGGACATCAGCATTCCTCGGGACACCGTGCAGCGCTGCATTCAAGAGACCCTGCTCTTTCTCTCCTACACCCTTGCAAAGAAGCAGGGTGTTGACTTCATCTTCAGGGACATTGGCTGCCTGGTCTTCCGCAAGAGAAGTGTCCAAATGCAGTTTTCCTCAGACTTTGTTCACAGCCTGAATAACAACGGCCAGCTGCTGAAATCTCGCCTCAGTGTAAGTTTCTCACTGCACCAGCACAGCCCAGGGTTCCTGGGAAGTCCCCCGAGAGGCCATAGGGAGGACTTCTCCTTCCGGGTCAGACTTGTCTCCTGATGACACACAGGAGTCTTGCTCTTGCACAGAGCCAGGAAGTGATTCACCAGGCGCAGGCACTCTCTGGGCAGCTTGTGCTGCTTGTAAAGGGGGGTGAACACTAAGTACTGCAAGCTCTGCCCGTGGGCAGCTTTCTGCCTGAGCAGCCCCGATGCCTTCAGTGGCAAGGGCGTCCTTTCCTGGCCATGGTCTCAGCCAGGACTGTCTCTCCTGCAGAGGTTAATGGATTTGGCCATATTGGAGAGAAAAAGCATCGTCCCACATCCAGCATCTGGAGGTGTCATTGGCTTTCCCAGGTGAGCGCTTTGCTTCTTCAGCCCTTGGCTGAGCGTTTCAGCAGCTTTTCGGCTCCTCTCAGCAAGGTCAGCCGTGCCAGCGCTTGCCGCTGCTCAGGGAGGAGCTGGAGGGAGACTCTTCCAAGCATCGTTTCCTCCTTCTCTCCACACCTATTCTTGCTTGTTTTGGAAGAGGGGCCATTGTCTTCATGTACCGTGGCCTGGGGGAATGTCTATTCCCTGCCCAGCCCACAGCAAGACCCTCTCAGATGCTAGCACCAAGACCAGCACCCTACAGCCCTAGAATATGGTGTCCTGGAGTCACACTGCCTTGGTCTTGCTTCCAGGATTGGGCTCTACATACCTCGTGGAAGAGCTGCAGGGGAAGGGCCTCTTCAAGCACCCAAGGGTTCTGCTGTGGAAAAGAAGGGAGGCGCAAGGGTGGAGGCAGAGTCTAATGGAACAGGTAACGTGAGAGTGGGGCGAGGTGTATGGAGGCAAGGCTGGAAGGCTGCGCTTTGCACAGGATGAGGCCCCTCCTCTGACTCTCATTCCCTGCGGCAGTAGCTCTGCTGGGTCTTGGTAGGGACTACGATGGCAGGGCAGCCCAGAGCTTCCTGCAGTATTTGATAGTGCTTAGGCCTCTTCTGCACTGGCCTCCTGGAGCTCCTGTCCACTGAAAGCCCCACTGTGGATTGGATGTGCCCAAAGGGAGAATGTGGGGCTATGATGGCAGCAAAGAGTCCCATCCCCACCTGTGAAATGCTAGTGGCCAAGGAAACTCCCTTCTAGGTCAACCCACCTCCCAGATTGTGCTGCCTTTTAGAAATAGCACTGGATCAAACAGGGAGGCTCATTCCCTGCCTATTTGTGTGGCCACCAAGGAGCATCTCTGACTAGCCTTCTCATTTCCTCCTTACAGGGATGCCTCCTGCTATTAAGAGCCAGCTGCTCACACGCCAGAGTTGCTCTCTGTCCAGACTCTCCAGGTCAGCTGGGGAGGCAAAGCTGGGCCAGGCTGCTGGGGGAAAAGAGCCTTCTCCCAGGTGAGGCTGGAGGGGAGCTGCAGGAGGCAACTCCTGGGCCCTTCACCTTGAGTCATTGAGCAGCTTGGACACAAGGAATTGGTGAACTCCACTGCAGTCCTGACATGTTTCACTGACTGCCCTTTCCTTGCTGGGTACCCACTTGATGAGCAAAAGCTATAGCAGCAAATCTTCCTCTTGTGTGCTTGCAGGCTGCTGACAGCACACATCAGAATTGCTCCTCAAGGATGGCAGAAGAGGGGAAGGGCTGGGCCTGGCCCCAGACTCAAGCCCCTGCCTGTGAGGGTCACTGGAGAACAGGACAGGTAGCCACTGGGCTGAGGCCTTTCATGATGCCTAAGAGAAAGAAGGCTGCAGGGAAACTGTCCTGAGCCTGGGGAAACCCTGAGGGGATGACTGCCCCACTGTCACGTGACAGCTGCTTTTTCCTTACAATTTAACTTTTGCAAGTTTATTCAGAATATTTTTTTCTTTTGCTAGGTAAGATTATCTTAATTTTACTAGGATAACTGGAAATTTAGCACAATTTTTAACAGGGTAGAAAGTATCAGAATCTGCAATTTTCCCCGGACTTAGTATTTACTGATATCACTCAATGAACTATACAGTTACATCATGACTGACCCTTCTCTTAAAAACTATGTGTTGTATTCTTAGAATTTTTTTAGGAGACGGTAGGAAAACAAACTGAATTTTTATATTGATAATTTTGAAAGCCAAAACAAATATCAGCTCAGATAAGATAGGAACCTCACTGAATTCTTATCAAGAATTTATGAGATTTTAGCCTAGAGATCTAGGAAAATAAAAAGAAGGTCATCTGTAGTATCTCAAGTGAAAATCAACTTCAATTGGAAGGACAGTTATAGAAGGAGATACATGATAGTCTGTTTGAATTGAGCCTATTATTTGGAATATATATATATATAAAAAAAAAAAAAAAGGAGGAGAGAAATCAATGGGGTTAGACAGCAGGGAGGAAGCAGAGGAGGATAAAAAGACATTAGAAGGATGTAAACTGTAAGCTGGTTCTTCAGCTGTAAACAATGCAAGTAGATAGGAGTGAGCTGAGAAAAAGTGTTAATGATGAAGAAGTCATAGACATTAAGAAATACTTGAAGGAAAGAGAATGAACATCTGGATCCAGAGGTGAGAAAGACAATAAGAAATTTTGCAAAAGATGGAAAATGATAGTCCAGCTAACAAGAGCTAAAAGTGAAGGTCAGATGGGAATTCATTATCCTCTCAGAAGAAAAATACTATAGCTGGTAGCAGAATCTGAGCCCCTGTCTTCTGAGCCAGAACTAGCAGAATTATCTTAGTGGCATTTGGTTGCTGGAGATAACATTATATACCATCTTCCATCCTACTCTTGTGCAACACGTGTCTATAGAAAATAAAGTAATTTGGAAAATAATAGGCTTAATAAGGAAAATCAATAAGCTTCATAGAGTGGTGAGGCCCTGGCACAGGCTGCCCAGAGAAGCTGTAGATGCCCCATCCCTGGCAGTGTTCAAGGCCAGGCTGGATGTGGGTCTGAGAAACTTGATCTCATGGGAGGTGTCCCTGCCCATGGCAGGGGGTTGGAACTAGGTGACCTTTAAGGTCCCTTCCAACCTAAGCCAATCTATGATTCTGTGGTTCTGTGATTCCAAGATGAACAGGAAGACTGAACAGATCAACGCATAACAGATGCACAACTACACCTACTGCTTGGTGTATGCATGTTTGTGTATGAGAGAGACATATATAATTCATACATATACAGGTTTTGCAAAGCCATCACAGTGCATTAGAATATACACTGCACATGAACAAAGCCATAGCCTTTTTTTTTTTTTTTTCTTTCAAGATGGTGAAAAGACAGACATCATTTACTATGAAGAAGCAGTAAGCCAGTATTGTAGCTGGATTAAAAAAGAGGGTGAGAAAACTGTAGGGTCAGAAAGGAGGAAACCTGCCAGCCTGCCTGAAAAATGAGAAAGGTTTCATAGCTAGTTTTGTGGGCTAGGGGAGAGGGAAGAGGCAGATTAAAGGATGAGGGTAGGGAAACGAATGTTCAGAACCTTTCTCAAGTGGTTTAGTATCTTACAAAACACAGGAAAACTTTTACAAAGACTGTTGTAGACATGCTTAGCTCATGTCTTTTTGCAGATCATCTACATCAGATACAGATTTAGAGTCAAATTGAGTAGTATTTTTTGCTTCTGCAAAAGTCACTTTGAAGTAGGCAACAAGTTAAGAGAATCACAATTTATTCCAAATAATGCTTTCATAGCAAGTGGAACATATAAATATAAACAATTCTCATGCACAGCAGCAACATTTCTTCACTTGTTTATTTTCTAATTCTCTTCTCTCACAGGCAGCGTCTTCCTTGCTCCTACACCCACAGATCACTGCATGCTCCAGGGATGTTCTCTCATTTTCCCATAGCTCCTAAGGACTTATGTCTGATAATCTATTTCTGGGGTTCTCTACCGCACTTTTTCACTGCAACTAATCTGCCAGGAAGTCTGTAGGATGGTTTTCTCTGTAGCAAGCCAAAAGTTAGCCATACTCCCCATTCCTTCCTCTGTGTCAGAGGCACCCGTTGTGTTTCCAGGCCCTCCTTCCCTTGTGGCCATCCGTTTGTTCTTCCCCCCACTATTCTTATTTCCCATTTTCCCCAGGAAACCAGCCACCTATGGTGTGTATGTCTCACCTCTCTTTATGTAAGCTTGAGTCAGCAATTGCTGTTCCTGAAGGTGAGGGCGCAAGATCTGTTTGTAATTGGTGGCAATGTATTTACAGGATTATTCCTCAACCCGTAGAAATTTCTCTATTGCTGACTGTGGCTGTTAGAAGCTTAAAGAGATTTTCACAGAATCCTTATCTAATGTTTGAAGAATATTTTTTTTAGGAAACCAAGCTAAAAACACAGTACAAAGTAGGAAATATGAACAGGACTCCTGTTTTGTTGCAAAACCAAAGATTAAACATAACCATCCCATGATGGCCCTGACTCAACATTTCACCCAGGCTATAGTCTCATATCTAGCATCATTCCATTAACAAATAAGGATGGATGGTCATCAGTTTTGCACACTAGAACTTAAATACCAGTGAAAACTGCAAATGTTAGAAAGTGGAAATACAGCCAGGCATGTTTTGGCTTTCATTCTTCTTCCCACCATGAGACCTATTCTCATGCTGTCTTGACTGTGGACCTTACCCAATAATAATCTCTACAGCCACTATACGCGAGATATAGAAAAATATTTGAATTATCTTGTATTTTAATTTTTTTTATTTGATTTATAATATATGTTGATTTATAATGTATGTTGATTTATAAACAATGGACACATCTGTCAACACAACACTTGAATGAGTGCTTGATAATTGGAAGATGAGCACAATATATGCTTTCTCTGAGGTCTTTGACAATTGAGCACGTTATATCACCTTATGTCACTGGTCAATCACACGGAAAGCCTACAGTACTATAAAGACATATTGTCCTTCAAAAAAATAAGTAACTAAAATCTTTATTTTTACAGAATTAAGAATCTCTGGCAAAGTGGGATGATCATCTGGATCTTTTATGCAAATCTTGTCAAATGGACAACGGGGGATGATCAGTGATTTTCTTCTCTTTGAAAAAATGAGCAATCAGTACTCAGTTGCTTGCTTTATAACCCATGGATTCCATGCCACTGCCACCCCCTATATATTTATATCCTGATATACTTATCCAACAATGACTTTTCATATTTTCCTTTCTTTAATTTTGTTGCTATGGAAATCTTCCCCCATAGTGTCTGCATTGACAAAAAAGTGCTGAAAGCCTTTGAACATGTAGCACTCTTACGTGTCTTCAGGACAATTAAAATTAACACTAAACAAATGCAAGGGAAAAATGTGTTTATAAATAAATCCTCTCTGCTCTTCTACACCTAACTAGGCTAGCTCATTTCAGTGTTTGCACTTTTATTTTAGCAAAAAATAAGTACGCTCTGTTCACATAACACTTCTCATGCCATAGTTTTCAAAAGAGCTTAACAAATGACATACAATCTGCAAAAATTACTTGTCAAGCTCTGGAGTGCAGGTGCTTCTGGAGTGCAATTCACAAAACACTCTGAGATACCATCTTGTTACTGTTTGTCTTTTAAGGAAATGAAGAATAAAATTTAAAAACTCAGCATCTAATTACTGTTGCTGCATTTAGATAGAACTTGACAAACACACTGAATGTCTTGCAAAGGACTGTGGAACTTCTGAAGGGCAGAAACAGACACTGAGGGGGTTCTCATCTCATTGGAGAGGCAATGCCTCTCTCAGTCTCCACTTAACCATCTTGACACAACAGGAGATTCTGTCCAACTGACATGAGCAAAAGAGATCAGTAGAATTTTATCATCAGAGTATTATAACTTCAGATATAAAAATGAAAAAAAAGTGAAGAGATATTTCTGGTAGGTCTTGGAAGAGGTCTTAAGGGAAAAAAAAAAAATGATCAGAAAACCCTACTTCAAATAAAATGCATTTTTTCCACCTAGAACTCAGGCATCAGTTCATCAATTACCACAATAGAGTTTTCCAAATGATTTTTTTTTTCCTGTTTCTTATTATATCACATTATATCTTATTATATCACATTCTTTTTTCCTCCTTCAGTCACATTTTCTTTTATCAGGATGCCTTTAAGTATAGAAATACTGTTGTGTTTTTTTTTGTGTGTGTACTGAAGATTTGATTATTTAAGCAATCTAATGAGCCTTTGCATTAGTTCCCATTGTACAACCTTTCTGGGCCTTTTACCTGTTGTACATCTTTTTCAAATTGAGGGTCTGACATACCAACTAACTAGGCTGGTTTTTACTTTCAGCAAAAATTACATACAAACCTTTACCTGACATAACAAGACATGACATAACATAACCAACCAAACATAACAAAATAACACAACCCACCCCCCCAAAAAAAAAGTATTTAAAAATGTAACAAATTTTAAATTCATTAAAATGAATTAAAACTGTAATAATGTTTCCATATGAAAACTTTGGGTAAAATACTTCAGAAAGGTGACTTGAATGTATATTAACAAATGCCACAGATTTCAATTTATCCAAAATTTATTCCAGTTTCTGGAATGTGAGCCACATGTGCTTCTGAATATCAGTTTTAATTCATTTTTAACCCTTTATCTATGTTGTGTTTTGGATCTCTCCACATATTGCCACACACAGAGATGTTATGGTACTAGTAAAATTGGGAAAGATCGCTGACGATGTAATCAAGGCATTGATGAGGAAAACACTAGCTGATAATTCAGTCCATAACTTTTCTTAAATTCAGTTTCATGTTATTTCTTCAACAATAAGAGGACAGAATAGTTTAGTGCAAATTGAATTAACAGTATTCTGTGTCTATTACTCTCATTTTGTTATTCTCTTGATCATTCTGACCTAATCTGTGGATGATTCAAATCCCTTGGCCAATCTGAGCAAGCATGTACACAGATGCACTACAGAGCAAGGCAGTTAATATCCCCTTCTGCATATTTTATTGCAATTATGCCTGGAATATAGTGTTCGATTCTAGGCATACTTGGTGTGATCTGAGGTCTACTGATGAGATATTGAGGGCAACAGGAAAAATTTCCCCATACCCTGTTCTTTGTAGGGGAAAACAGGTGACATTTGATGTGTTCTGAAAGATCTTTTATCCAACATTATTTCTCTTCCTTTACAGTATTCTAAGAAAAAGCAGGTTCAGTTATCAGGGTGGTGGGAAAATGTGTCTCAATTATGGACCGTGTTTCCCAGTAATATGTTAAAAAATATTGTATCAGTCTCTGGAAAATATGAAATTTCCTTAATTTATGAGATGTGTCTATCTTTGTGGCCCTTTCTTGGAATTTTTCCAGTAAGTCCAGGTCTCTCTTGTACCAGAGAGCCCCAGACTGGGTACAGTACCCCAGGTGACCTCACCAGTGCCAGAGAGGAAGGCTCACATCCCTCAACCTACTGGCAATGCTTGATTTGATGCATCCTGGTATACCATTAGTCTTTTTTTGTGTCAAGGGCACATTGTAAGCTCATGTTAAACTGGAGGAAGAGGGATTCAAAGAGGACTAAATTTCCTTTCCCCTGTTGAGACTGTACCCTGCTTTTCTGAAATGGAGCTTTGCTGAAATCTAAAAGGGAACTGGATCTGTCCTTTAGGTGACACTGGTAAATTCAGTCAAGGTTAGAAGACCTCAGAGTTTATTATTCCAGAATGCAGACATTTTCTTATGAACCAACACCATTTTATTTCCTCTTTCATAGAATTTCTCTGCAAGTAGAACATTCAATTTAAATTTTCAATCCATGAGCAACTAAGTACTGTACTGCCAATTCTCAATGGGATAGCTCAGAATTGGTGATTGACTACATAGCTATAATTTTAAAAGGATTAATTCACTGGTGACCTAAATACCTACACAGTGGCAAATTGAAAAATGTTCCTAGGCAACAAGAACCTATTGACACAATGAAAATTCCTCCTTCAGAAATTGCTATCTGAATCAAAGCAGCAAAGAATATATATCTATTTCAAAGGAGGGGAAAATAAAGATGAGAAAGAAACACACTTTTCAAAAATCATTGTGCATGTTCATATGATTCTGGCTATTTCAAGGATAGGAGCCCTCCAGGAAAACCCAAAAGAGAAAAGTGCTGCTGTGTGTGAATGGGGAAAAAATAAATAATAATAATAAATAATAAAAAATAAAAATAAATAAAAATAAAAAAAAAGAAGAAGAATTAATCTGGAGAGCAGAACTACTGGAAAAACAATAGGTCAAAGTGCTACCACATCAAAACTGCGGTCCTTCTCACAGAAGACTCCTGATCCGCTTGAGTTATTTAAGATCACACACCAGTTTTGCAAGGGCAGATATATACAGCCTTCACAGTCCTGGTAGAATAACAGCTCTTGATTATTGCATTAGTGTGCACTCCCTGGTATAGACATTTCAGTAGCAGACCAAATACTTACTGTGCAATGTCAAGGAAGTATCACTTGAGGACAAAATTAGCTTGTTACCAGCAGAAAAACATTTTTATTTCTGTAAAGTCCCAGTCTTGAACCCTGAGGGTGACCTACAAAATTGCTCCCCTCATGCTCTCCAAAAAATCTTGGGAACAGAAATGTAATTTGACTGGTTCCTAAAAGTTATAGATATAAAGGTACAGCTTTACTGTAATTCTGCCCTCTGTATCTCATGGGAAGTAATAAACTCATCATACATATATTTGCTAACACCATGTCAGCATAGAATATAATTCTATGTTAGTTGGAGTACAATTCCAGAAGTATCAGGAAACTGTTTCTTTCTAATTGTCATGGATTGTCATGACGAAGTTAAGCTCAGAGTTATTGCTCTCAGACTGTGCTTGCTTTGAAATGTGCTGCTTCTTGCTGAAGTATGAAGAAAATTTTGTGTCTTTAAAGCTTGCTTGTTTGTTTGTTCTTCTTCCAACTCTGAGAACCTAATAAAAAAATCTGCTTTTCCCTACTGTTTTTTATCTTTTTTTTTTTTTTTTTTTTTAATCCTCATAATTGCTTTTGCTCCCTATCCTTACCTTTTAACATTTGCTGTCCAGTGATGCACTCATACTCATAGTTGTATCAGAAAGACGGATGTGGTGTTTATCAGAGACACTATTTATGCTCTTCCACAATACCCAAAACATTAGTAGCCAAGGGAGAAGGCTATAAAAGTTTTTCATTGATTAAAATATAAGTTTATTTTTTCCTCAGACAGGAACAAAAAGGCAAAACTAGACTGTATATGTTCGATTTGGGGAATGTTTGGGTCTCTCCTCTGAATAAGAAGAAAAGAAAGACTTTGAATCTTCTCACTTAATACATCACTACCCTGATAACAGAGCTCCGGGGGATTCTGAGTGGATGGGAGTCAACAGCTCATATTTATGGGAGATATTTTTAAGGATCTTAAGTTTGCTGCTGTGTAGAAGAGGAAAATTTGGTATATCTCAATTTCATCTTGCAGGAAAAAACAGCCTATGCTAGTGGAAATTGCTGGTGGAAATCACGGCTATGGATTAAGCTCTTTGCCTCCTTTAAGTTCTCTATGTCTTTCTTCCGTAATATTCAGGAACAAAAAGTAAGAGGATGCTATAAGTCTCCAGAAATATTTCACCTGTTAACATCCAGCAGAACCACCCTAGTATTAAATTCCTCATTTATAATGAAATTAGTCCAACACACCCAAGGTAAATGAGTATCCAGGAGATGGACCTGTTAGTTCCAATTTCTGTGGAACTTTATTAAAGCTAGCTGCAATGTTCCACGGAGCACAGCTCTTTGCCTGATCCCTGTTTCCTAGAGGTTCCCTTGTCTATATTCTTCCTGTGGCTTCTGTCCTATTGGAAATCTTCATCTGCTCATCTCTTGTGTGGGAGAAAATCTCATTCTTCTCTCACATTTTCTCTTACAATTTTTCTCTCAGTTTTGAAAGAAAATATGAGTTTTTCTTTGGATTGTTCTGCTCTGGCTTTCTTACAAGCCACCCTAGCACTATGTTACTGACAGTTTCTTCCTCTAGCCTCATGAAAATAATATATATATATATATTTAGCCTATTCTGCATTACAATTCCATTTTCCTCCAGAATCTGTAACTTCCATAATCCCCCTACTTTAGAATAGCATTTAAGACAGCAACTTGATGGAGTTAATCCTGTTCATAAATGGGCAAAACATTTTATAGAAGTCTGTGCTTGTTCAACATAGGATTAAAATTCATTCACTCAGAAAATTTGCATGAAGCCCTATAAACTTCTAGTGATATCATAAGGAGAATATATTAAAACATAAGTCAAAAAAAAAAAAAATACAGAAGAACAGAATAAGCCACTGTGTTCATGCTGTGAATTTGACAGTTTTTTTACTTCTGTGATAGAAAATAGGTCTGTTGCTTTAGACTGCATTATTTATGGTGCTTTGGAAAAATTACTTGGATGTCCCAGGATTCACAAAATAACTGATATGTCTATCATATTGCTCCTTCTCTGGGTCTCCTGGCTCTTAAAATATTTATTGTTAAATGAATTGGACATGTGTATTTCCATATTCTTGAGCTTCCCAACCAAGATAACAGAACAAACTAGAAAACAGAAATATTTAAGGATATCCCAGGGAGAGACACAGTTCATGATTGTCCATATGAGCCTATGAGTACATATCATCAGATGAATAACAAATTTTATGACAGTAGATGCAAAAATATTTGACCGAAGACTTAGCCATAAGTTGAAATTCTCAACAGCAAGTTTTACAAAGATAATAACACTTGAGGCCACAAAAATCCACACAGGGTGCATCTACAGCTAGGCAGAAAATGGTTTTCTGGAATTACCCAGAAGTAATGAGGTGACTGGACTTAACACAAGTGTCTCTATTTCATGTGTCTTTTTCACCATCTTTTAAACTTGAGGTTTATGCTGCAATCACTCAGTCATTTTGAAATGTCTTCTACAATTGCTCTTCTTCAGTTGCTCTCCTGTATTTAAATCATTATATGATAATTGTTGTATGAAGAGGAATCTGAGGCTTTTTTCTCCAACCCACCAGGATTTCTAGTATCAAAGATGCGTGGCTTTAGAAGGCCTGTAGAAAAGATCATAAGACTGCTTCATCTCCCACCTATAGACTGTAGGATCTGAAGGTGAGAAACAAAATCATTAAAAATGTTCTATGAGTTTTGCATAATCATCCAGTGCAATAATGTTTCTGTATTTTGGTGTCCCCAAGTCTACATTAGATAAGTCTTAATTTTTACTAGGACTTAGATAAGTCCTAATTTTTGCCTGTCAAGATGTTCACTTCTACTTAAAACAGGGAACATCACTGCAGCTGTGCTTGCTGTTTTTCTACTTAGAAGTGGCAATAACCTAATGATAAATGATATGCAAATTGCAAGGATTAATTAATGCAAGCTCCAATTATATGGAAGAAAATGGAGCTAATGTTTCATTTCTTTATTCATCTGTTGAAAGTACAATGAATAAATATTTAGTTTAAGAGCCTCTAGTTATACAACCAGTCTTACTCAGCCACAAATAGGTGTCAATAATAACTAATGATGAAGTCATGTGTCAAATAACAGGATACGGAGCACAGCTGGATTTCAGGGAGAATGATGGATTAGAAAAACGTTAAAAATCTTAATAACACTGCACTGTAAGCTTAAAAATGTATTCACTAGTCTAATCTTTTTATAGCAAAGTGCGTCAGTTCAAAATTCTTATTCATAAAACTCTCTTGTCATTATATTACCTCTCTCCTGTATGTTGACACACTCCTTTCATAATGATGAGGTTTCACAAAAGTCTTGTGACATATTGCTTCACAGGTAAGGCAATGTGACCCAGCAGCACCTGATCTCAAGAAATGTTAAGTTTGAGGCCAGGTGTTCCTAATTGTCTCTAAAGGATGATCAGGAATTCTCTTGAGTAAAATCCTGCTGGTCACTGAAACCCTTTTTTTTCCTTTTGAAGTCTTTACAGCTGTGGTGGCTATACCGTGCTGGGCAGCTGAACAGCACAACCGCCCTCTCACTCCCCCTCCTCAGATGAGGAGGGGAAGAAGTAAAGGAAAGAACATCTCACAGGTTGAGATAAGGATAATTTAATTAAAGGGAAATATATATATATATATTAAGGAAATATTATTAATTAACAATTCAACTAAAGGGAAAAAGGGAAAGGGGAAAGGGAGGGGGAAAGGGAACAGCAAAAACAAAACAAGTAAAGGCTATATGGAAGTGCAGAGGAAAGAAATTATTTTCTACTTCCCGCAAATGAGCGATGCCTGACCACGTCCTTGAAGCAGGGCCTCAACGCACGTAGCCGGTGTTCACGGGGAGGACAGACATTTTCGCAACGAAAGCCCACACCTCCTCTCTTCCTCCTTCTTCCACCTTTTATTGCTAATGTGACATCATATGGAATGGAATATCTCTTTGGTTGGTTTAGGTCAGCTGCCCTGGTGATGGTTCTTTCTCACTTTTTGCCCACCCCCCAGTCCTGATAGTCCTGATACTGTGCCAGCACTTCTCAGCAGCAGACACAACACTGGTGTGATAACACTGCTGTTCTAGCTACAAGTGCAGAGCATGGCACTGTATGGGCTGCTGCAGGGAAAGTTAACATCCCAGCCAGACCCAGTACAACAGCCATTCTGTGCCTTATGTAATTGGTCATCTATAAACTGCGTAAAAGAAGAAAAAAAAAAAAAAAAAAAAGGCTGTTGCCTGATCTATTACACCTGTCTCTTTCTCTCATTGTTCTGGCTTTAGCCAGAACCTTATAGTATTGAATATTAATATTTTTCATGAACTCTTTTTTTTTTAACATGTATGTTTAGAATGCAACAAGTGTCTTTTCTTTAGTTTACTTCTGTAATTTCTTTAGTTTACTTCTGTAATTAAGAAAAAGACAACAAAGAACACAGATCAGATCCCATTACAGAAGCTCCACAGGGGTGGCCTGAGCTGTTGTTTGTGGTTGTGCTGAGGCCAGGGTAGGAAATGAAAGAAATGCAATGTCTTTGCAGCTGTGAGGGAGATCCCATCAGTGCAGACCAGAACCACAAACTGACTTAACTGAGGCTCTGCGTGTGGTGGTGCCAGTGAACTGCCAGCACAATTTAATCCCTTTTCCCCTGCCTGTGCCAGCCACAGATGATGGAAAGAAGTGGGACTTGGAGCATTTCTGCAGTGCTCCAGGATACACTAGGTCATTTCCAAAAGACGGATTGGTCAGTGTCCGGACTCAGCCAAGCTCTGAGGAGGCAGTGGGATCGCCTGCTGTACCTTTTCACCTTCTTCTATGGGAGTTTTGGGTTTTCTTTATTGCATTGTCTCAGTCTCTGCCTGCTTCATTATTTTTGGCTAATGACTAAAGTATTATCTTCTTTTTTTCTGTGTGGGTTGGATTTTTCTAATAAAAGAATCATACTGGCACTAGCTTTCTCCCCAGATCTCCAAAGGCATCCAACACACTTTGCTAAGACTGGGGCTGTGTACCAATTCATAGCAAATGTACTCAGTTTGGTTTCTTTTTGGTCTATTAAGTGTCCATAAACACAGAGTAATTTAAAAACACTGATTTTGCCTTGTTCCAAATAATTTTCCTATCATTTTTTTATGTCAGAAGAATTCTGCTGATATTACTTATGGCTTGTGAGAGGAAAAACATATTTGCAATCAGGAATAAACGAACAAACAAACTGTAAACTTATAAAGAATGATTCATAACAACTCCTTACTTCCATAAAAATGGTATTAAAGTAACGAATACTTGTTCCTCTAATTTCTATTAACATGCACACAAACGCAAAACAGTGCTCATAAAATTTCACTATGCATGACAAATTATAATAACTATGCCAATGGAATGGATGTTTAGATAAAATATATATATATATTTTTAAAATTTATCTGCAGTGTAAAAATTAAAAACGTGAAGCTTCTGAGTGGGCTGAGAGATTCACATTCAAAGCTTTACCTCACCATCCAAGTGCATGTCAGTCTGATACAATGCCCGCTTCAGTGCCTGAAAGGAAGAAAACATTGGTTTGCTCAGAGTATTCCCATAATTAAACCCAATAAAGCTTTCATAGTGAGTTATTAAATTGGTGATAGAAAAAGACATTTCTTAAACAAAAATAATTATATTTGATGTGATTCATAAAATTTTTAAGCACAGGATGTTATCTCACTATGGTAGTATTATATGGCAATATTGTCAGTCCCAAGCGTTCATTCATGATATGTTAAATAATACACTTGAGAATCATTTAGTTTCTGTTTCATAAGTTGTCAAGTGCATTTTTATATTTTCAAGCTTTGTTCTCCTAAGAGTCAGAAACAGGCTCCCTTCCAGCTCACGTGCCTGCATGGAAGGGAGCATCATCAGTGCACCACTAACTCCGTACTGTGAGTTGCCACTTCTCTGATCTGCTGCCTCTTTTCTAGTGAGCACTCCTGAAGCAATATTCATCAGCAAGACTAATTATTTAAAGAATTTAAGGTGATACAGTTTAGTGGGAAATATATATGTGACATGAAGGATATTCAGCATTATGAAGAGTCTGTTCTATGATGCCAGAGCCTCTTTCCTGGCATAATAAGTCCCATGATCTATGATGAATAAAAACAAATTCAGCACATTTATACTCTGACAGAGCCAGGACTCAAACCCTGCCAAACTGTCCATGCCTGCAGTTATGTAGAATCAAATACTCTTCAGCAGCTGAACAAAAGTCATAGCTAGGTTTCATTTTCCGTTCCAAAAGTATACTGTAGATTTTAAAAAAAAAAAAAAAAAAAAAAAGTCATTGGTGGCATGTAGAAGAAAATTGCAGATAAATCACTAAGAACATTTTTCTAAGTAATATGAAGATGGTTTAAAGCAACTGCTGGCCAAAGAGAGTGGCTAGAAATTATCTCCATTTGACAAAGAAAAGGTGACAGATTTCAATTTAGAGAACAAAATAAATACTAAGGGATAGTTATATTTTTAAATGTGTCATATCTGACAAGAAACACTGTTTAATTAGTATTAAAACTGACCTTCATTGGAAACCATGTGGCTAACTCAATTTGTGTCATACAGCTTAAAAACAGTATAAAATCCCTAAGCCAGAACTGAATAGATAAAAGACCTGCCTGACATCCTATTCCTTAACCTAAACATATGTGATACACCTGGGGAATTTTGGCTCTAAGAACATAATCAGCCTCCGACTAGTAATTTGAGCATCAGGCACAGCAGGCTTGCATGTGCCCAAATTCCCTTTTCTGTCCCTCACTTACACCAAATATAGAGACTGCTTCAAAGGAAGCACTGAGGCCTCTGCTTATCCAAAAAACATAATTATGCATAAGTCCAAAAACCTCCTATTTTTAAAAAGAAGTTTTAGAATTAAGCATATAGCATACCGTTTTAAAATTAGACATTCTGCACTGCAACAAGTAAGGAAGAGAAACAAAGTCTTTTTCATAGCCATCTCTTTCTTATTCTCTTCTATTACCAAACATTTCTTACGTTTCTAAATTTATATCTGCTTCTTTTCAAAAAGCTTTAGTCATAATTATGAAATATCTATATGAAATTTCTTTCATACCTCATCTCCCACTTGTTCCCCATGCAAATTTTGGAATTTTAATGCAGGTGTATGGAATTAGGTTTGGGTTACTCCAGCTGGTCCAGCAAGTCCCATATTCTATGAGGAATTTTCCTGGGAGCTAAGTTTTTCTTAGTGCTGTATTTTGGTCACAATGATTTCTTCGTTACATTAAAAAAAAAAAAAAAAAAAAAAAAAGTTTTGAAGTTTGCATGCAGTGTAATGTCATTCCTGCTGCAATCTGGGGGAAAATAGCTGAGATACGTCAAGAATTAATTCAGCCTGGGATGTCCAGCTTAGATAAACAATGACTAAAGGGGAGTATATAAAATAATAATAATAATAATAATAATAATAATTGAAGGTAGTCAAATAGCATAAAAATGGGAAACGAAATCTTTTGTGCTTTACAAAGTACAACACAACACTTTTTACATCCTAATTCCTTTTCAAATACTGAAAACTCTCTTCTTTAAGATCACTGGATAATTTACTTTTACTTCTTATAAAATCTTTCTCAATGATGCAACAACTACAGCAAAACTACTGGAAGCTGTCATACAAAAACATATTTTATCCTTTTGACATACAAGCTAAAACTGAGGGACTTTATGGACACAAAACCATTCACAGTAGACACCAGTTCCAACAAATCTTTAAATTTGTCAGCAGTGATGATAAGGAGTTAGGTAACCTTAGAATTTGAGTTCCCAATAATACTGTGATCTTTTGGGTCAACAGAAAAAATCCCTGAAAAGCCTGGTCCCTCTTATAACTACTGTAAACACATCAGCCCCTTTCAAAGACTGAATTTTGGTGCTCTGTCTGGGGGGGGCGATTACCAGATTTACCGTGAGAACAATTCCCTGGAGGTCTCACACTTGAAAAGACAAAAGCAGTGGAGAGAGAGAGGGGAAGTTTCACTTTGCATTTGCCTTTTTAACCCAACTTTGCAGGAGTTCAGGGACGGACATATGGTGCAATATGTGCTGTCAGTAAAATGACAGCTACTCTTTCACCCTTGGGCAACAAAATGGAAATGTGTCTGGTTTATAAGCCAAATTCTAAAAATAACAAGTGTTCCTTTAACATGGCAGAGTAGTGTGACTCATGCATCATTCTGACATAAACATGACATCCACTGCAGTCAAATCATTATATCCAAATGCTGAAGTCAGATGCAGTTTGACCATTTTCAAAATTACTCATCAATCTTTCAAAAATATTTAAGCATCAGAAGGAAAAATAACAGCAATCTGGAGATCATTTGCCAAATATTAGATGCTGCTTTTATTGGGAACTGAAATCTGAACTATGAATTTGATCACTGAAGTTATAAATGTGTTAAAAACAACCCACAATCAGCCAAGTCATGCCAACTATTATAAAAACTTAAATGCCCAGGCAACATAATAGCTTATTTAATGGTTAATGCACTGAAGTGCATGGGGTACCTATTAGTGTACCATAAATTGACTACAGGGCACTAAGTAAGCAAGGAGCAGCCACTTTGCCTCACCTTCCCATCTGTAAAATGGAGATGATGATAATGCGTTCTATGTGGCCAATGTGTTTGTTCCCTTCTAAGACTATAACCATTAGCTTGCCAAATCTTATCCAAAATGATTGTAAGTGGTTAAACCTAACTGCCAAAAATTACCTTATATCGATATATATATATATTTTTAATGTGCACCTCCAGGGAGAGCTCTCCAAAAAGAAGGAGTTGAATCACATTCTGTATCTCCAGCTGGCTATCAAAGGAGTCCAGGTGAGTAGGTTAGACTTGTATTTTTCAGCTATGCTGAAAAGTTCCATGAGCTCTGGCACCCTGAGGGGATAAGGGCTGAAGCAGATGTCCTCAGGGTCACTCATTCCCTGTGGTGAACCACCCTCCAGCAAAGTCTGCTCCCACACTAGGAACAAGGAAGACACTAAACTGAATGTGCCAAGGTTCCCAATGGTGATAGTTTAGTCCTGCAGAGCTGTTTGCAACCCAGTATACATGTAAATGGCCATTATTTCCTCTTTGTATCTATAGAGCAGCCAACCAATTCCAGCACATGTGGATACTGAGTTGGGTGGAGGGAGACTGAAGAGAGAAGGTAGGACTCTTGTTAGTTTCTGACACCAGAAACAACACGGAAATATATGTTACAGACAAATTCTGTCCATATTGTAATTACTGCTTCTTCTTCTTTTTGTCATCCCATTGAATGAAAGCATAGATGCAGAAGCAGAGCATATTTTATTACTGTACCACCAAGACTGCTACTACTGCTGCTAAGAGTTGTTTTTAGCAGCCTGACATAATTAAGTAATTAATATACAGATACAACCAACCTTTCACGTGCCTTACTCCACCTCCTATAATATTGTCTGGGCTGTGTGACAGTGTCAAATTTTGCTTCACAAAAATTCTTTTTTAAGAAAATCTTCTCTTTTGACTGGTAGGATTTATTTATTTTCTATTACAAGCCTAATGCAAAGCCCATGAAATCAGATTAACTTCAAAGCAGTTTAAAGAAAAGTCAAAGGACACCTTCAAAAGCAGATGTTTTACTTTGAGCAGGGAAGTTCAATGCAGCAGTGAAGGGAAATCTCCAAGACCCACCACAGAGCCACAGAAACTGGCCACTATCATAAAACAATTACCCTGGCATTTGGGGCTAGATACAAGCTGTCAGCTGAGTGCCAATGTATCAGTGCCTTCTGCTGTGCTGTAAATAAGACATGGAAACCCAAGAGAAGAAGAAATTAATATATCATGAAATGCTGGGGTGTTTAAGTAAAGGTAAGGCTGAGGAGAGAGAGACATCCTGTTTTTCTCACTGATGTCAGTCGGGTGTTTATCCTCAGACACATCTTTTACCCAAGCAGCTTAAAAAAGTGTGTTGTGGTTTAACCCGGCCGGCAGCTAAACACCACACAGCCGTTCGCTCACCCTCCCCCCTCCCTCTCTGGGATGGGGGAGAGAAACGGAAAAGTGAAACGAGAGTTGAGATAGAGACAGTTTATTAAGATAGGAAACAATAATAATAATAATAATAACAATAATAACAATAATAATAATAATAGTGTATATGAAACAAGTGATGCACAATGCAATTGCTCACCACCCGCTGACCGATGCCCAGTCTATCCCGAGCAGCCGGCCCCCCCAACCTGGCTAGCTACCCCTATATATTGTTTAGCATGACGTCAGATGGTATGGAATACTCCTTTGGCCAGTTTGGGTCAGCTGTCCTGGGTCTGTCCCCTCCCAGCTCTTGCTGCACCCCCAGCCTGCCTGCTGGCAGGACAGAGCAAGGAGCTGAAAAGTCCTTGGCTTGGTACACGCACTGCTCTGCAACAACCAAAACATCGGCATGTTATCAGCATTCTTCCCATCCTAATCCAAAACACAGCATTCCACCAGCTACTAGGAGGAAACTGTCCTAACTGAAACCAGGACAAAGTGTTATGTGGGGAACCTCAGTCTGAGGTTCTGAAACTGAAATCTAGAGATTCCCAGTGAAGGAGACATTCAACAGAGCTTGCTATAATACACCACTGTACAGACCCTTTTATGTGAGCCACTGCAAAAAATAACAGGAAGGAGTTTTTCAAAGAACTTTCCAAAGTTCTTCCAAATTCTTCTAAGTTCTTTCAAATTCACATTCCAAATATGTGAGAAAATAAAAACACTGGAAACAGAAAATAATAATAATAATAATATATTTCAGGTTACAAAACAGGTTGAGAACAATTTTAGGAAAATAAAAATAAACAGACTCTTTAGTTTCATGCCATGTGTACTGATCCCTGTCAAAATTTTCCTTCATGGTGGTGATCAAATAGCAACTAAATTTTGTTTTTCAGGGGGCCCGTCACCCACCATTCTCTCCTTCTGAGATGCTCTCAAAGAATCATATTACAAAAAGGTTTAGGTGACATAATTTAACCATCATCCATTCCAAGATATAACATCAATTTTTTTTTTTTTTTTTTTTTTTTTTTTTTTTTTTTTTGAGTAGTGCAGCCTTTTTCCACTTAAGCTTTGGCTAATGAGCTCTGGACAAGTAAAGAGTCAAAACCTGGTGTATAAAAAATCAGTCAAATCCATCAATAACCCAATAAATAAATAGCTAAAAGCCAGACATGAGAAACACCTCTATAACAGCTCTTAGAACTATTCCCAGTTTGAGGAGCTAGATGTTTCCAGACGTGACAAAAAGAGAAGTGCTCAAACAGAATGTTAAAAAAAAAAGTAAAAAAAAAAAAAATAAAAAAAAAAAAAAAAAGTCCAAGCCTGAAAAGAAAAAGTGCTTGGGCTCCTCCAAACTGCTGGTTACTCTGAAAATTTCCTTTCTATGATTTATGCCTTTTTATGCTCTCTTTGATAAACAAATTAACATAGTCTGTCATTAAATCTATAGTGTCTGTTGTACCACACACAGTGCTACTATCAAGAAGCCTCCTTCTGTAAGGTAAACATTAACATTATTTCCATCAAATCCAGTAGTTTTCTGACAGATATAAATTGTTTAGCTGCATGCAAGAGACAAGACACAAAGTGGAGATTATGAACATAGCAAAAACCAAACTAATAAAACCTTCAGGTCTGAAAGATTAAGAATGTTAATAAATAAATAATAATAATAAAAAAATAATAATAAAAAAGTGATGTCTACTAGTAGTTTATGGTGCAAGAGAACTGGGACATGTAGACCACATCTGTAATACTACTTGAGCAATGCTGTCCAATGACCCAAGTCTGGACTTGGGTCCTGTGTCCATCAAAACTGGGGAAGGTATAAGACCATACAGGCAATTAAACTTGACAACTGCAACCACTTTATGGGTTTTCATTTATTCTTTTCATGGCCTAAAATATCTCCAAGGACAATGTTGTATCACTGGCATTATTTGTGTTGGGACTTTGTTCACCCTATCTAAAATATTAATAACAAGCAACTGATCTTGAGAATGCTTGATACTGAGGTGTTAATTGAGATGTGAAATGAGCTATTATCTAATAACAGTATTTAGGGAAGTCTCCTGTCTCCACAAAGGTTCCTACAAATAAACAGAAAATTTCATCCTTTGTTCTTATACAAATAAGTACTGGTTTGTATTTTCTAATATAAAACCCACTGGTTTTGGTTTAGTGCTAGCAAAAAGTACTAGTTTCATGTCCCATATTTGCAAAATGGCATGCCCTTTCCCACCCTTTATATTTTAGCAGCCAGCAACATTTTTCAGTTTCCTCTATCTAACTTAAAAGAATACTTCCTTAGATTAAAATTACTTGCATTGATTTTCTTGCAGACCCACAGTTAACAAGATTTGGTTCATTACAAATGATTATAAAAAGTCCAATTGTTGTTCGATAAGTAAAAAAATCTAATTCATCACTTCAATAAAACTACTTTGTAGGATGCCAACAAAATTTGTGGGAAATTTTTACATCAGGAGAAAAAGAATGCATTTTCCACATATAGATTATGAGTGAAAATTTTCATGTGTTTTCTGTATGAAAGAAAGATATAAAAATAAACTTTAATTGGAGTACTGTTATAAAAAGTAGCTATACTTTATATCTTTTGACTTTGATGATTATTTTTCTCTTGGGACTGCAGGTACTAGATAAAAGTTTGTATTTTATTTAAGGATCATACTACATCGATATATTTCATTCTTCTTAGAAAACAAATCGTCCAAATGGTCTAAATATCAAAAAATATATTAACATTTAAAATTCATCTCTTGTACACTGATATCTAGTCTAGTATTGTCTCTTTTCTCATTTTTCTTGACATTATTTTCTTGGGGATGTATTAAGGTCTAGCAAGAAAGAAAGCAAGAAAGCAAGTTTTTCTGAACAAGTATTGCACACTGGCATCATAGGTTTAAAATTTCCAAGCTTCTACTTACAACAGAGAGAAACGTCTCCTCTGTGAATAGGAAGAGATCATTGCAAAGTAAGCTTTCCTACTTCAGCTGTGTAGATCAAAATATTATTTTAATTCCATTGAAAGCTTTCAGAAGCAAACTATTATCATTCATCTAGGATTTGTTTGAAATGGAGAATTTTATTGCTTTGGGTGTGCTAGTGGTGACACCAGCTTCCCAGCATACAATAAAGTGCTTATCCAAATGTAGCTTGTTCTAGTTTATTGGTATTTTAATGCAAGGTTTTTATTTCGTTAAATAAATTACACCTCCAAAACAGCATTATCAGTAAACTTTAGTGTTCCACACACATTAAGTTTTAATGAAGAAAGGATAAGTCCTAATGTAGAAATTAAATGTGAGTAATTCCGTATATTGCAAAAAGAATGATTTAATAAATTGAGAACAGAGAGAAGCTACATCCCTACATATGCAGAGGCTTGATCTAGCAATGCTGTCACTGGTGGCTGCATCCAGTTGAACACTCATGAACATATATTAATAATTTGAGTGAAGGAAATAAAATGAAACAGATACTGTCCTAACCACATAAGGACTGCTTTATATGTGGTTGACTACAGTATCTGATGTGTCTTAAGCCTGTTGTCCCAATTGGTACTCTAACCTTGACCCCAATACCTTAAAGCTAAGTGAATGCATAAACAGCTCACTGAATCAGATGCACTAATACAGATGAAATATGGAGAAGTAAAATCATTAGGTAAAAAAAACGAAAAAAAAAAAAAAAAAAAAAAAAAAAAAACTTTCCTTAAAAAATATATATATATATATATATATATTTCTAGTATCCCATTGGAAATGATAGGCCCAGACATGCACCAAGTGAGGGCATTCCAGAAAGGATAATTTAAATGTAGCTTTAAACCCAGGGTTCAAGTTGGGCTGGGTTACCCCAAAACCTCACTTGACCATGTTAAATAAGTATCTAGGCAATACAAAACTGTCATTATTGAACACCTGTCAGAAGCATAAACAGAAGCCATTCCATAAAAGTGGATTTATGAATCAAATTGGCTGACCTTTTCCAGATTTATTTACTAAAAATCTGTTTCAAGTGATGAAAGCTACTGGCAATTTAAAGTTACATATGGCTAAATTTTACCTTCATTTATTGTGTTATTTTTCAGAAAAAAAAAAAAAAAAAAAAAAAAAGAAAAAGAAAAAAGAAAAAAGAAAAAAAAAAGTGTATTTGAAATCATATCTTAATTTAAATGCAGTAATTTTAAGATCTCTTTAGAACATCTTTGGTTAACATCTTTATTGGTGACATGGGCACAGGACATGAGTCCTCAGCAAGTCTGCTGATGACACTGATTTGTGTGGTGCAGTCAGCACGTTGGAGGGAAGGGATCCAAACAAGGGACCTGGACAGGCTTGAGAGGTTGGCCTGTGTGAATATCATGAATTTCAAGAGAGCCTGCACCTGGGCCGGGGCGATTCCAAGCACAAATACAGTCTGGGAGTAGAAGGGATGGAGAGCAGCCCTGAGAAGAAGGACCTGAGGGTGTTGATGGATGAGAAGCTCAACAGGAGACGCAATGTGCGCTTGCAGCCCAGAAAGTCAACTGTATCGTGAGTAGCATCAAAAGCAGTGTGGCCATCCAGATGAGGGAGGGGATTGTCCCCCTCTGCTCTGCTCTCATGAGACCCCACCTGGAGCCCTGTGTTCAGCTCTGGGACCTCAGCATAAGGAGGACATGGAAGTATTAGAACAAGTCCTGAGGAGAGCCACACAAAGATGATCAGAGAGCTGGAGCACCTCTCTTGTGAAGACAGGCTGAAGGAGTTGGGGTTGTTCAGCCTGGAGAAGAGAAGGCTCAGGGGAGACCTTACAGCAGCCTTCCAGTACCTAAAGGGGTCTACAGGAAAGCTGGGGAGGGACTGTTTTTCAGGGAGTGTAGTGACAGGACAAGGGGGAACGGCTTTAAACTAAAAGGAGATAGGTTTAGATTAGATATTTGGAAGAAATTCTTCACTCAGAGGGTGGTGAGGTACTGGCACAGGCTGCCCAGAGAAGTTGTGGGTGCCCCATCCCTGGCAGTGTTCAAGACCAGGCTGGATGGGTCTTTGAGCAACCTGGTCTGGTGGGAGGTATCCCTGCCCACACTGGGGGGGGAGAGGGAAGGCGGGTAGTTGGAACTGAATGGTCTTAAAGGTCCCTTGCAGCCCAAAATATTCTGTGATGCTATGATTCTGTGATAATTTGGTTCTTTCTTCTTGATGTCTTTTGAAAACCTTTTTTTTTTTTCAAAGGTAGTGGTTATAATTTCA
Source organism: Nettapus auritus (assembly GCA_011076525.1). Taxonomy (NCBI): domain Eukaryota; kingdom Metazoa; phylum Chordata; class Aves; order Anseriformes; family Anatidae; genus Nettapus; species Nettapus auritus. Next base: position 196,924,055 of record CM021765.1, read on the forward strand.
GATATGGAACATAATTAGCAACAAAGACAACAATAAAAACAACAAAGAGAACCTCTGATTTCAATGATTTCAATGTTGCTAAACACTATTTTTGCATTACAGGTAAGAAACTTAAATAAAACAGGACACAGGAAAATTTCCACAGCCCTTGGTTTTACTGCATATTAGTTCTTGAGTTGGGCTGCATCTGATACTCGTGACAAGCCTTGATGGAACACTGATGACTGCTTCATCCACATAAAGCCAAGAACAGGAAGAGGCAAAATTTAAGAGTTATCCATGAATTACTTTACTGTCTCCCCAATGACATGTCATCACTAACTAGTTTCATAACCTGATGTATTCCCCATGTAGTTAAGCTTGTAATTTTTATATACAAGGATAATATTTTGTTTTTATTTTTCTCCTTCACTCCATCATTGAGTTTCAAATAAGTATTGAGCTGCAACTCATGAAGAATGAGATAGGGGCAAGGTGACACATGCACCCAGCTCTTCTAATCCATCTCTCTTCTTTATTTCCTTCCATTTATTCCACTCAGTTCACAGAGTGTCTTTCTAAATACAGATATTGAAAACTCATAAGTAAACATACAGATGAAGGTGACATTTGGAACAGATCAAGCAGCATTACCTTACTTTTTTTAAAAATGAAGTTTTAAAATAAGTTATTGGAAGTGCTTCTGAGCCTCAAGTTGTGGAGGAGGAGCGGGAAGTAATAATTAGGGTGGGGGCGATCCTCTATTTCATTCAGAAACTTCTGAACTAAAGAAACCTAAAGACAATAAAAAAAGACTTTACTGCCCTTGACTGCCCTTTGACTGGTCACCAAAGTGCATGGGCACCCAGAATACTGAAAAACTTAATCTCATTTGAAAACCTTTATTCTGAGAGAAAGATTTTTAAACACTAATAAATCTGCTCAAGAAATCCAGCCTTCTGCATAGCTCCAGGAATGGGTAGTGATGGTTCTTTGATGTTCAGTCTCTTGGAAAGCAACCTTAGATAACACCCTTCCTTCTGCCTGTGGCATTGGCTTCTAAGAGCACTGGCCTGCTTACATTTTAGCTTTGAATTAAAAATTTCAGTAAAGGAATATTAAAATTAGTTCCCAATCTGACTTTTTAAGTTAGTGTTCAAATTCAAAAGGAAATTAGCTGTCAATGAATGTTGCTGAGCCAAACAGCTGGACAGATTATGAAAGAGGAGAAAAGATACTTTAGTTTTATCTTGTGGATATGGAGAGATGAAATGAGGAATTAAATAAGAAAAGTCAATAAGAGAAAGGAAATTTAAGAAGAAAAAAAAAAAAAATGAAAGAGAACTGCCATGATAAACACAAAATTAGCCGCAACACACACAAAAAAAAAAAATAATAATAAAAAAAAATCTCTTGGGTGTCATCTTTGAGTGAAGGTGACCTCAAAATTTCCTCTAAACTAGCAACATGATTCACAGATATGGCAGAGAGCATTGAAACTATAGAGATTCAAACAAAGTTTTTTATTACCTTTTTCTTCTGCTCCTCAGCCAGCCCTTCTAACACTCTCTTCTTGTTGCTAAAGTATTCTGAGAGTCTTTGATAGAACAGTGGTTGTTTATTGGCTCCCAACTAGGTTTGTCAGCATTGTTTTTGATCTTAAATGTTCTGAATAACCTACCCCTTATACAGAAAACTACCTCCTCTCTGTGCATCACAACTAATGTCCCAAAAGTCCCATAAACTGGACCTGCTTTTAATCCAAGGGTCAGACAGCTCACAGTTTGTAACAAATTTTCCTTTATCGAGGTTATTCTTCACCATGATCTGTATGAAACCTGCCCAGCTGACAGCAGGGAGCACTTCAGATCATTTGCAAGAACTTGAAGAGTCATGTGGGAGCGCATTAAGCAGTTCTGTACTTCTGAGTTATTCCTGATGGAAATGACTAAGCAGATGGATGACTGGAAGTGTGAAGATATTTTTTAGTTGTATATTTAATGGCTGTCTATGTCAGCCTGAAGAAATCAATACAATAAATATTTAGTCTCCAAATACCATTAGCAATATGCCAGCTAAAGATTATTCCTGTCTGAAAGAACATTTCTTGAATACCTGACCGTATATGATCCAAAGGATGTTTTAGAGAAACATGGAACTGTCAAATAGCGTGGACTCTCTTTTTCCCAATAACCTTCATGTAGTCTCATCACCTCACACTAATATCCAAGAGCAGAACTTAAAATGCCAAAATACTTGGTAGATACAAGATCAACCAATATGGCACTGAATAAGCCAATTAACCATGAAAAAAAGCATAATGAAGTAGCACCCAATGAACATTGCAGTATCACTTCTTGACCCAAACAGGTATTAAGTGCAACATCCACTTTGCCAGCAAGCTATATAGGTTGGTATTACCTTTGCAGCAGTGTTCATAGAGTATATCTAAAAGACTAAAACTCTGAGGAAAACAAAATAAAATAAAAATAAATAAATCAAATCAAATCAAGATGTTTCCACTGACAGTGAAAATGGAGAAGAATCATTCTCAGGGAAACAGTGAGAATGTAGGTGTAGAGTGTAGGTGTAGGAGGAAGGAAAACCAGTGACAAATGGCATGTCCATACAATTCCACTGCACAACATGGTCAGCATTATTGACAGCAGAGGTGTCCTCATTCATAGTGCAGAGAAAGGTAATCACCCTGTGTGAAATGTGTTCATCTGATTCGTGTCAATGTGGAGCAATGCTAGGGCCGCGTGATAAAATGTGACCTTCAGTTTTACACATCCTTGTATCAGTTTTACACATCCTTGTATAACCGAGAGACTAAGAAAGATGGTTATAATGTATGTATATAGTTTTTGTGTTCAGTGGTTAATGTATGTATGTAGTTCTTGTGTTCTGCAATGGACATCTGACAGGACCGGCCTCCACCAGTTTTGTTGCAGGACCATTAGCACTTTCAAACATTCTGTGGGGGAAGCCTGTGTCGGGGCTGGGGTTGAGAAGACCAGTTTTGTTGCTGGCTGTGCAGTGTTAAGCCAGAAGTCTGTGGGGGGAGCCTGCATGGGGGCTAGGGTCGAGAAGACTCAAGAAGATGCCAGAAGATGAAGAGGACCTGCTTGGAGGAGGACATGCGCACTATGAATATGTGTTTGTAGAAGAGATATAAACCAGGGATGGGAACTGTAAGGTGTGCGTCTTGATGGAGCGGAGACTCCCAGCACACCCAGCACACCCAGCGCTGTTTGCTTGCCTCTATTCAAATAAATTAACTTTAATTGGAATCCTGTTTGAAACTCGATCGTTTATTTATTAAACCCTGAGTCCTGTGGGAAAGAAATTAAATCCTTTCTACCATATTCTGACAAGGAAAAAGAGCTATAAGACAGTCAGGTTTACAGAACATCCAGAAGGACTAACATAAAGTAAGTAATTAAGTTAATAAGTAAATAATAAACATTTAAAAAGCTATATCCGAGCTGAATGAAAATGTTTACAGCTTAAAGCAGTAGGTTGGTGTTCATTACCTGAGCCAAACAGCAAATTAGAATGAAATATCCTTGAGGAAAGGAGACCTGTGCCTTTCACGGCAATCCGTACCTTCCTATCGCTATTTAAAGATAGACAAGTGAAGGATTTTACCCATTTTATGATATTTCTTGTCTCTATGTAAGGCAAAACAATTCAACATAATTATTTGTAAATTAAGCTATGTAATAATGAAATATGCAATCTGTAAATAATTAAATCTAGGAATTTCTGGGTAAATTAGTTGTGGCAAAGGTAGATATGGAAAAATGTCAGTCTTTTTTTTGTGTGTGTCTTTTTTTCTTTAAGAAAGTAGAGTATTAAAACATCATCAAATTCTGCAATACAAAATGAATTAGATGTAATTAGCTTATTTGAACCTTTCAAATCTCTCTTTTCATACTTCATCCTGGTACTTTTCCATTTGTTATTTTTACAGAGCCATATTAATGGAGCTCCAATTATTTTTAATCATCATCATCTGAATAATTTACCTAAAACCTTTCAGTCTGGTTTTCCTGTTCAGACTATTTATAAATGGATATGCAAATGCTCTTGGAAATTTGAGAAATACACTGTGTTAAGAGCTGAGCACAAACAGCTTCCAAGTGTGTGTGCAAACATGAGAAGTACTGATGTTCCATCATATCCATGCTTCAAGGAATTCATTCACAGAGACCTTCTACCTTCCACAGAAGGGAAAAAATGAAAGCAAACAGAGCTTTTTGCCTTTTACTCATTTTCACTCTTGCACACGTTGTCCCGAGACCTGAACCCTAAGTCTCTGTTTTCTGGTGTGCAAAGGCAGAGTACTGGTTTGATACAAGGAACTGACAAGACATGGAGGTGGCACATAATCCACATTTCCTCATCACCAGGTCAGAAATTGATGCAAGCATACATTTTCCAATTGAGCATATTAGAATAGAATAGAATAGTTTAATTGGAAGGGGCCTGCAAAGCCCATCAAGTCCAACTTCCTGGCCACTTTAACCAAAAGTTAAAGCACATTACATTGAGAGTCAGAAGTGGAGCTGGAAAATCTTGATGTTGCCTGAAGAAGTGTTTTGTAATGTGGCTCCATATCTTCTCGATATGGAGCCTGTAGTGCTCTGAGGAGCGGTGGTGTCATCAAAAAGTGAACGTTGGGCTTGAATGAAACACATGAAGCCTTTGGCTGCCAGCCCAGAAGGGAAAATTGGTGTGTAGTAAAGTAAAAGATACGTGTGGTCTTCACCTCTCCCATGAAGAGGAGCTGCAACAAAAACATAATGCTGCTTGAAGTGGGACCTTGCCAAGCACTCACAAGGAAATCAAACTCCTGCTGGAATGTGTGATGCTGCAGGAAGAGCTGGTGGAAAATCACAGGCAGCTCTGGGTGTAACAGCTTCCCAGGACTGCACAGAGCTGTGAAACCTCTGTAGAAAAACACTGACTTTCTCACACTGCCAAACTCTGGAGGTGAAAAATGTTTTGTCACAACCCACAAAGCCTAATACATTTTAACTTGGAGCAAATGCTACCTCTACAAGAGAGAGGAACAAAGTTTGAGGTTTACAATACATTAAGGGAAGTAAACACCCCATATCTTCTGGAAATGGCCCATAAATGGACTTTTTCTTTTTTTTTTTTTTCCTTTTCTTTTTTTTTTTTTAAATACCAAGTCAGGCACCATTCATCAAAAAGCTGGCAGAAAGGGCAGGAAAACACAACAGCATCAAACAGGCTCTTGTAAAGAATACAAGATAGAAGCACATTTAAAATAATAATAAGATTACCAAGCCAGATCTTTCTTAACACAAAACAAATGCCTTTATCTTAACATCCAGCTAACTAATTGAACCAAGAGAACACAAGGGAGCACATGGCAGGGAAATAGAAGAAATACAGAAGTTAAAATGCCCAATAATTATCCCCTCTGTGAGTTGAAAGAACTTGTAAGTAAAAAAAAAAAAAAAAAAAAAAGAGGTAACTGTATCTGTCAAGTTTGCCCTGATCAAGGAACGGCAAACTGTTACCACATTTGGAACCTTCAACCTGCCTTGTCTTCACTATTGATTTACAAGGAGTTATTACAACCAACCTGAGCTAAGGGTGCACTTCTCTTTTTTTCCTTGCTTAGTGTCTCCTATTGTCTTGATTACATTCTTGAGGGCAAGTACCAGCACAGATAGGAAACTGTAATGCTAAAATAATCATAATGCTAATAAAATTCAAACTGAAGGTTTAAAAAAGCCCTAGCACAGAGAAATTTCTAGTTTCAGAGAAATTACTTAATGAGGATAAAACCATAACTTTGTAAGGCAGATATCCTGAAAATTTTCTGTCCACCGAACGTAAGTGCAGTGAAAACAGACTTAGAAAATTTAAATTGAAGTCCAATGTTTTCAGAGCCTCTGAGGAATGAAAAACAGCAATTTGGGAAAATCTTCCTTATAACTATGCTTTTGCTACCCCAAAAATAGCTATAAATTTTTCATTGTATTTTCTTTACAGTTCAACACCTTAGGATTAATACTGATTCAGGGATAAATGCATTGCAAATGATGTAGCATTTGGTGAAGTAAAGGCTTTACAACTCTTTAGTTGTGATGGCCATTATTTTACAGTGCACAGCCTTCATGACAAGAGTTTTCCTATTGTTCTGACGAATGCTATATTTATAAATAACCCACTGGATTTTCACATGTACAACCATATTACATCTCATTAGAGTCAAACTACTGAAAATACTGCATGCCAGTCCCTCGAAGGGGAACAGACAGAAAAAGGGAATTGACAGAACAGACATTTCTCTACATCCCTCTTTTTGCCCCTCTTCTCAGGAGAGTTCAAGGCACTACATGCATTAAACACGCGCCTTACAGTAAGCAATATATTTTGTTAATATTACATATACTTCACATTATCCATAAATAAGGAATAGATATTTTATTTTTTAAGAATTCCCCACAATTATTTTTTGTTGTTGTATTTTTTGTTGTTGTTGTTGTTTTGTTTTGTTTTTCTGTTCTTCAGGCTCCTGCCTAAACTCCAGAATGTTTTTTCTCTCCTTTGACAAAGTCTGTTTGACAAAGGCAGAAAGTTGTCCTTCAAGCTAATAAGTCACACAATTCTAAGCACAAGGAAGGAGCATGTGTTCTCTGTTAGATATTCCTAATCAGCATGACACTTCAAATAAGTTACCTTAGGCAGCACAAAAATGACCTTAGACTATTACTTTGACTCATATTTTATGTTGTCAGCCTGCAGAATTTTAATTAGAATTGAGGGTTCAGGAAATCACTACATTTGATCTATCAACTCGTTACAATCCTGAAAATTATTGTAATTTAAGCAGTATCAGAACAGGAAGAGAGCTTTTGAGGTATCATTTTAGGAAACTAGGTTCAGGTTATTTATAATAGGCAAGGAGATACTTGTAATTCATTTTCCTCTCAAAGTATTCAGATCTGACCGAGGTCTCCCTGATTCTGGAAAGCTTAATACAGCTGTCAGAGCAAAAACTGGCTACATAATTAATAAGGCAGGTATCCTTTTTCTGTCCACAGGGCTGAATGTGCTACTCCCAAGCCTTCCTGTTTTAGGAACCAGATTTATACCTGTTTTAAGATGACATTTTGTACTTTGGAAATGCAATGGAAAGAGGTGCTCTTCTGCATTCAGAACATTTCCTTGTTTGTTTTTGTTTTGTTTGTTTGTTTGTTTTGTTTATTATTTTTTATTATTATTTTTTTTCTTTTCAAGTTGGCAATAAAGAATCCCAGTAAAATCTTGGACCCTCAGCTGAAGTCAGCATGTGTTCTGCACATCAGTTATTTTGCGTCTTTAGTACATACCAGAAGAATTCAAGAATTACCATCTGACCAGTTATGCTGTGAATCCAACATCCTGTGCTTGACAGAGGCTGCAGCCAGCGGTGACAAGAAACTCAGCAGGCAACCTGCAGTGGAGAACACACACCAGGGAATCCAAGCTCTGGAAATTTATAGTTTGAACTGTTCCAATCCTAGCATCTGCATGCTTATTCCCAAGCTGGCTCTTCCCTGTAGAACCCCTGCAGTGAGTAAGTTTGTCTGTTGCACAAATTCCTTTCAAAAGCTCTTGCATGATCTCATTGTTAACATTCATTACTATAATTTCAAATAACCTTGTAATCCTAAAAGAGGCTATTTTTTTTTCACCATCTTACTCTGCCTAGACTCTTAGCTTCAGCAATATCATATGATAATGAATCCTACAAATGAGCTGCAATTGCTGTGAGAAAATTTGCTTTTCCGTTTTTCATCTGCTTTATTAATAGCTTGATGCTAGGACTATTCTCAACCATCTATACAAAAGACATCTTTCTGAATCTGCAAAACCTAAAGGTTGGATTCCTCTCCTTTTATTATTAGACACATAATCATTTCTGTCTTCAGACAGAAATAAAATCAAAACTTCCTGCAACAGGAAATGAAGTTTAAAAAAACAACTCCCTTCTCTACAGCTTTTAGGAATTTCTAGTTCCAGCCCAAAGGTGCTCCTTTTCTAGGATTATGAAGCAATAATCAAAATAATAATAAAAGGAACACAGTGAAAGATGACTGTCTTTGGCCTATGACAGAAAGACATTCTCCATTCTGCACTTAGTTCCAGATGGGCTTACCACTTTGATTTACTAGCAAAGACATGTACATGTAGAGGAAAATATTTCTGCTTAATGTTGCAGACAATCAGTAAAAATCAGGAAAGTATTTTTAGGCTGCTTATCTTCCTGATATGGTCTAAAAAACAACAAAATGTTTTTCCATCTTTTTTTTTTCTTTTCTGTGTACAGATACTCTTGTGTTCTATTGTAACTCAGAAAAGAGAAATAGGGCTTTCTGAAAGCATAATTTCACTGATCTTGATTTCCCTAAAGAATAATAATAATAATAATAATAATAATAATAATAATAATAATAATAATAACAGTTTCTTTACAGCCATTACAAAAGTGTTACAAATTATTTTTATTTTATTTTATTTTATTTTTTTCATTGTCTCAGGAACCAGATAAATATCTTTAAAGTTTCAATTCTGCTGTTACCTAAAAGTGTGTAAGACTGGGCAGTTATGGACAGGCAAGATATTACAGTCTGCTGACCATTATTCTAAAGTCCACTGAAAGGCTTTAAGAAATGGTGGGAAAATAGAAAGTAGTCACTTTGACATTAATTGACATCAATTGGAGAACATTAAGATCAAAAAGAAATACTTGAAAAGCAATCGTAAGAACAGCCAGCATGGTTTCTTGAAGGTACAAAACAAAGCCAATCTAATTTGTTCCAATTATTCAAAGCTATATTAGAGGTAGGCAAATCTTCTGGATTTGTGAACTTCTGTGACTACTTTCTAGGTTCATAAAAACCAATTAAGCCCCATGAATTGATTTGTTAAAATATAAATAAGTTTAAATTAATTTTACCTGTATATTGAGGCCAAATGGCAAAGTGAATACAAAGGTTTCAATCTTCAGCCACTGAACACTTGTAGATTTTAAGTTTGCTATGTACACAGGTTGTATGTGTAAGGCATAACAGTCCATTTACCTGTCTTTACCTCTGTGGGTGTAGGTGAAGAGCACCTTTGTTTTTCCCTTAGTCCAGACCACTCAGCTCCCTTCTTGAGGCTTTGTGAAGTTATGACATTTTTCAGAAAAAATATGCTGCACATCACCCCATGTGAATGATGTCTCTACTTAGTTAGTTGAGACAATACCAGAACTCATACATAAAGCCCCATAATCTGATTGACAGGCAGACTGGGTCAGAAAGTAAGGCTGAATTTCTCCTCAGCTGTTGGCTTCCTTACCACAGATAGTTTCATCAGTACTAATCAGGTAAAGTGGTAGTTTGACTGAGCGTTACACATAAATCAAGTCCCAGTGAAGCTAACCAAGTGACAAAATCTCATGCAACTACAGCCCTGAAAATTGTTTCAAATTCAGGATGCGACTTTTGACTACATAATGGAGAGACAGGGAGAAAATAGAGCCAGCTATTCTCAGATATGTATAGGAAAGGCTGTGAGACAACAAGCACAAACTTGAAGATGGGAAATTAGGTTTTGTTTTTGTTTTATCATGAAGGTGGTCAAATATTAGAGCAGGTTTCCTAGAGAGGTTGTTGCATTTACGTTCTTGGAGATATTTAAGGCTTGACTAGGACAAGCCCTGAGCAGTCTCACCTAATTCACTCTGCTTTGAGCAGGTATTGAACCACAGGAACCCTAGAGGCTTATTTTGAATTAGACTGCTGAATGATTCTCTGGTTTTAGTTGCCTGGGAACTGAGACTGGTTAGAGAACTGAGTCTCATAATAATTTTCCACCCATAGGTCACTTAAAAAATTGTGTAAATCTCAGAGAAGTTTGTCCTTTAACTGCTTTTCTCCTTCTCCTTGTACCTGAAACAAACTTATATGACATGACATTATTGGTAAAATCATACTTGCAGGGCATTTAAATGTGTACTATTTGTGAACTGCTAATACTTCACAACATATTGGTAAATATTTTGTTAATAGAGAGAGGGAGAGGAGCTCTGCAGAGAGGGACCTGGGGGTCCTGGTGGATGGCAGATTGACCATGTACCCTGGTGGCCAAGAAGACCAATAGGATCCTGGCGTGCATTACAAGGAGTGTGGCCAGCATGTCAAGGGAGGTGATCCTCCCCCTCTACTCTGCCCTGGTCTGGCCTCACCTGGAGAACTGTGTCCAGTTCTGGGCTCCCTGGTACAAAAAAAGACAGGGGTCTCCTGGAAAGAGTCCAGCGGGGGGCCACAAAGATGATACGGGGCCTGGAGCATCTTCCCCATGAAGAAAGGCTGAGAGACCTGGGTCTGTTCAGCCTGGAGAAGAGAAGACTGAGAGGGGATCTCATTACTGTTAACAACTATCTAAAGTGTGGGAGACAGAGGGATTTGGCCAACCTCTTTTCAGTGTTTTGTGGGGACAGGACAAGGGGCAATGGTCAAAAAATGGAGCACAGGAAGTTCTGCACCAGCATGCGAAAGAACTTCTTCATGGTGAGGATGACAGAGCACTGGAACAGGCTGCCCAGGGAGGTTGTGGAGTCTCCTTCTCTGGAGATATTCAAGGCCCGTCTGGACGCCTACTTTGGCAACCTGCTCTAGGGAACCTGCTTTGGCAGGGGGATTGGACCTGATGATCTTTCAAGGTCCCTTCCAACTCCTACAGTTCTGTGATTCTGTGATTTTTTTCTGCGATATCAGCTGCAACTCATGATAAATCTAATTCAGATTTGCAAAGAGGATATGTGAAGGAAGATATTTGATTTATCTGAAACAATGAAAACCAACTTGAGCAATAACCTTGAAACCAAGAAATGATCTAGTATAGGCAGGATATTTGTATTGTAAATTTTTATAAGTGCATGATTGGCTTGTTTTCCATGTATTTTTTCCCATTTTCTCTAAATAAGACATAAGGTTAGATGCATACTGCCTAATTTAGGTGTCTAAATTGACAACAATATTTCATGTTTGAGTTCAGGAGGATGATTTGAGACTTAGAACTCATTTCCAGACTGACCGACCTGCTCTCCTGTGATGGAGTAGAGGGAAATAATTGCAATGCTAGTATGAAGGAGACTGCCTATTTAAAGTCTCTAATTCATCTTTCAAAACTGCTGCTATCAGGTTATCATGCATAAGTAGAATCAACATTTTTTTTCTTTTAAATGTTAGAATTTTATTAAATGAAGGCTTCCTTTTCATCTAACTTGTCAAGTATACCTCATTAGTATAAGTTCATGTTTTTACATGGCATTTTGAAAAATAAATCTACAGCTTATGTGTTCATCCTGCAAAGTCTATATGTGGAATCTGGAAGCTATATCATGGTCAATTTTTAAATAGAAGAGCTTCTTCACAGTGTTTTTGTTTGTTTGTTTGTTTGTTGTTTTGTTTGTTTTAACTCTTTTTTTTTGGCTGTTTTTTTTTTTTTTTTTGGCTTTTTCTTTTGTTGTTGTTTGTTTGTTTTTAATGTGAAAATGAACTATCTTGTTTTAATATGAGGTGCAGCTTCTGCTAATTGTGGTTAAAATGATAAAATGGCCAGTGGCCACAAAAGCCAACAAACTCATTACCTGTACCTTCAAGTTTCTTACACATAAGGGGACTTTATTTTCCTTTCAGTTAGTTCTTTCATGTTCTGGTCTGTAAGAGTTTTCAAATGCTCTTAAAGAACTGCAAGGCACTGTACTGCTTTCTCTACAGTGCTTTATACTTTTGGTTTTCCAAGTATAAATGGTTATAACAGCTGTTTTCATAGGGCTGAAAATTAAATAAGCTCATACATATGAGTTGGTTTAAGTAAAACGGGAAGGTAATAAAATTTACAGAGCTATACTGCTTTTTCTAATGGACTAGAAATCATCATAGAAGCTTAGCAGGGTAGTGCCAACAGTCACTTTATTTAAAATTCTCATATAAGACATAAGCTGATGAACTTGCTGTGTGTCGTTCCTCATACAGTGAAGATGAAGTCATCTTGTCAGGTTGCACTAGGTGCTATAGTGGAGTCACACCATGCACATTTTAACAGAGGGAAAAATTCCAGCCTTTTTTGTCAGTCTCAATATAAATGTATAATAAAATTACACTGATCCTGTGAGTATCAAATAACATTTTCTTTCAGCTTGTTTCCTTTGTATTTAATATATTTGGTTAGGGTGTATTTTCCAAACAGCATCCTTCAACCTGAAGGCTTCAAGACATAGAGTACAAGACTCTCTGGACTGTTTGCTTTGGTGTTTAATTGCTGCAATTTTTAAAAATGTGCCCCTTAATTTGAATATAAATACACTTGCCTTTCTTTCCTAGGCAGGAGAGTCCTTTTATACAAGCCATTTTCCCCATTCATTTACTTCTGTAGTGCAGTCACTCTTCTGTCTTCTTTTTGATGCATGAAACAGGCTGGGCTCTTCTAGTCTCTCACCACAAGACGTCTTCTGTACCTTTGTATCATTCTAATGACTAGGTAAGTATCTCCTCCCATCGCCAATCAGAAGGGTCAATAATACCCACTCTTTCCCAACTGCCTCCTCTGTTTCTTTTGGCTGGATGGCATGGGCAAACGGTGGCTCTGAAATTAATCTTTTTCCACTATAGTCTCACATTAGGTGTGCAATCTGGCCCACAACCTGTATTTCTCTTATTTTTCCCTTTTTTCTTTCCTTCAAGCCAGGCTTGAGAGTTAAACTCCAAAGGATGTTTTTTTCCTTAACACAGAGAAGCTAAGGAAGTGGTTGCCAAGCAACAGGAGCCATAGGACCTTTTTTTTTTTTTTTTTTTTTTTTTTTTTTTAAAATTGCTTCCTCCCACTCAGATTTCTTTCCAATCTGGAAGCTTATAGGTACAGAGTATTAGCATGGCAAAGCAGCCACCTAATGTCCTTTGAATCAAAGCAACTGTCAAAGGCTTAAAGGCTGTATCATTAGAGAGTTCAAAAGCATCTGGAATTTAATGCTGTCAGATTTGGCTTGGTGGCAGTCAGAATAATTTTAATTTTTAATGCTCTTTCTGCCATCTCAACATTAGTGAGAAAATAAGATTGAGTTATTTGGACCTGATTGGTAATATTCAATACTAATTTGTGCAGATTCTGTATTTTTTCTTCCTAGAAAGACACCACAGTGCTAAAATATTTATATTTCTACAGAACATTCAGGTACCCCTATAAAAATGGACAACCAAAGGATAATGACAGATTTGAACTCTGCAACTTTCAGTGCTGCAAAGCCTCCTGAATTTGCCAGATCACAGGAATTTTACAGCTTGAGCTTTACATCACTTTTTATACACACATTGCATAGATGAGAAAATGTCTGCACTTCTGGACTGACTAACTATGACATGAACTGCATGGTTCATGATCAACTACGTCCTGACTTCAGGTCAGAGAGATCCAGGCATCTGGTTGTCAAGTAGGCATATTCTCATCACCTCCTCTACACCCTGTCTTCCACAGAAAGGAAGCCCAGTGGAATGATCACAGAGTGATCTGGTCAAGACTGCAGGCTTGGATGCATGGAGGATCAATATGTCCAGTCAGATGGTGGTTAGGACAAGCTCAGTTCATGCAGAAAATTAAAATCCTTTTTGAATTCCTCTCCTGGACTTATACATTTCAGTGAAATTTCTATGAGATTCTGTAGATGCCTTACCTGCAGCTACATTTTGGATAAATAGTTTACACACGCAATGGTAAATTAAACAGTGCAAATGAATTTTTCAGGCACTGGAATTCAATTATTTCTATTAATAAACATTTATATACGTTTCCATGTCACCTAGCTTTTTCCCAGAGAAACTCAGACATGATCTAGTCTGAACACAGGCCAGGAATTATTCCCAGTAGTCAGTTTGGATGACTATTTTGGATAGCATGGTAGTTTAACAGGATGGATACAGGCCATTTCAATGACCTGCCAGTTGGCCTCAGAGCCAGGAAACAATCCTGGGAAAATTTAATTTATTCATACATTAAGCCCTACAATTTAGCTATATCACTATACGCAGCTCTTATAAATAAATGAATTCTCCTTTAATATATGTCTGTGCATTTTAAGCATTCACCCGGGAGATATAGATCATTTTGTTTATTTTTAAGCACCTTAACTCTTTGAAAGAAGATAATTCTTCACCTTTTGCTTTCTGTTTAGATCTTTGGGCCTATCCCTTGATCCTCCACATAGTATGCACTTCTAGGCTCCCTTATGGAGTGAATGGTCTCAGCAGATCCCAATGTGACATCCAGAAAACTGGATGATTTCTCTTTGAACAAATTTGTTTCAGGCAAAATGGATGAAGTGATATCAGACGTCATTTGACTCCTTCATGCAGTCCTCAGTCCCAGCAGCCCAAGCAGGCTTTTCTCCCTCTGACTTCTCCACATTCCCTGGTAGTGTGTGACCTGCAATAATTTGTCTGGTTTGCTAAGAAAATCATTTGTTGCAGCAAATTAGGAACTTTTGATTCAGACAAACAGGCATGCAAAAGGCTGTCATGACTTAAAAGCTCCTCAGAGATGCAAGACAGTCCCCACACAGTTAGAGAGTTAGATTTTTGCCTTCAGCACGTACCACTGGCTAGAGATAAAGTAACTCTCCTTATTTAAACAACAAGAGGAAGAGTACATTTAGACAAGTTGAAAAACTTTTTGCAGAAGCAGAGTTTGTAGGAAAATGTAACATCTTTTATGAGCCCAGGTGAGTTAGCTGGAAAAAGTGGATGACCTTCATCCTGTGTAAGAAAATTCAAGATAGAACAGAAGTGCTGTTAGTCCAGCCTAATTACGTTAATCAGTTACACAAAGCAGGATGGCTAATAGCTCCAGCGTATTGGCAAGGGAAGTGAGAACAGGAGCAGCAAGAAATAAACATCATTAGTGACTGTAGAACAGAAGAGGGGTAGAAGAAAAATTGTAATGAACTCCCTAACTGGTGTTTCTGCAGAAAATATAATGCTTACAATCCAGTGGTTATGAATTCCTTTTCTAGACCTGTCTTCAGAGGTTATTTTTTCAGATTTCCATTGCATTAGGAAGTTAAGTGGTGATTTTGTGGGAAAATGATTTTCCAGTGATAACTGCATGTTTCCATCCTTTACTAGCACTCTGTGTGAGTTCTCCCTGATGCATAATGCTTGTTAAGTGTCACCCACACAATTTCCAGTAGGACATTTTTTGTGCTTAAATGACGTACTTCAAAATCTGGGCTAAAAGTGTATGAACTATGGGTTTTGTTGGATATATTATAGGAGTACTAACTGCAATAGCTGTGAAGATGCCTTGGCAAGTATATCACTGGATTATGGTAGGATATCTGCTGCTGCTGAGTTTTGCAGGTTAGAATATTGCATGAAAGTTGACACTAGAGATGTAGGGAAAAATTATTTCAATGTTCTTTCCAAAAAGACTGCAGTTCTTTTTGTTTGTTGTTTGGTTGGTTAGTTGGTTTTTCTTTGTTCGTTTTGCTTTGTTTTGTGAGTGTGTGTAGATTCTAGTAGGGAAAAAGAATAGGAACATGAATATTTGGTGATGATAGCACACTTTTTATCATCTCTTTCACAAAACACAAATGTCAGTTAAGTTTTCACTGAACAGAAGTACTTCTTATTCATTCGCCCATAAAACAACATGCAGTTATGCAGCCGTGGAGTATTCACAGTGGTGTGCGCGCATATGCCTCTACACGCACGTCCCAGTGGGACTGTTTGAACCAGTAGTCCTGAATTCTCAAATGCTAAGCCCATTACTGTAAGTATAAGATAGAGATAGTACAGTATTTCCTTTCTGGGTTGGTTTTTGCTTGTTTGATTTAAGAATTAGAAAATATTGTGTTTTAGAGAAGTTTCTCAAATCTGAGCCCTCATCCTCCCCACCCCCAGATAGGAAAAAGAAGTAAGAGACACTGAAGCTAATTCATTAGAAAGGTAGGAATAAAACATTATTAAGTTTTGTTGTAAATGCTCTAAAGCATGGTAAAGTAATACTAGCCTGATAACAGTAAAGAGCTATTGCAAAGCTATGCACTTCCAAATGCAGCCTCATGCTTCAAAAGCCCACTTTTTACAGAATAAGAAGTGCATTTTCAGAAGCAGGAGTTAATAGTTTGTTGTATTTTACATTGCCAGTCTGTGTATAATTTGCTATTTTAATGTAAATATTCTTGAAAAGATCTCAACTTATTCATTTGCAGTTGAAATGACAATGCAATATTTATTATTGTTACCCTATTTAAAGCACCTAAAAAATCTCCAGTTATTCTTATTTTTGCTTTTTAGTTTTTAATTAATCAAACCAGTGATCATTGATGATGGAGGACTTCTTGAAGTGAATACAATGAAAGGAGAGAGCATTGTTAGCTAAAGCAGGCATGTATCTATGGTGCCTTTTCTGGATATCTTAATGTGACTACCTATCATGAAGCTCCAGTCACAATTAAAGTTCTATCATAAGTTTGATTTCCTCTATCAATAGGGAGCACAGTCACTGATCTTTGCTATCTGGAACTAGCACCAGTAACTTCCAGATACCACAGAAAAAATACAATGCAAGTATTTTAGAGAGAGACAAAGCAAAAACAAATGAAAAGCCAGCTAACAACTACCCTGTATTTATATCATCACATATGGTTGTATTTGTATACTCCACACTCTCAGTTTGCCAAGGTTTTAACAAACAGCCCAGCTGGGGATCTGGTAACTCGGCATGGCCTCTGTCCTTGGCTTGGTCTGTGTAGATGATGTGATTTGAGGATTCATCCATCTTTGTATAGCCTAATACTCCCTGCAGGTTCATTCAGATTTAGATTGTTCCAATTATCCTTCTCAGAAAGGATTCCTTCATGAATAAATAGTTGTCAAAATAGTTTTAATTCTTCTACTACCAAGTTAATTTCTGCTCAGATTTTGAAAATACATTATCCTTTCAATATCATCTGTGCTTGTATGCTGATCAAATGTGGATCTAACATATATGTAGAAATTTAGGAGCTGAATTAAACCTCCCAAGGTGACACTGTTGAAAACTACATTTAGATGCATATATATTGTAGTCCAGATGCCAAGAGATATCATGGCTCCCACCACAGCAACTGGGGAGCTTGGGCTCAGCTCGGTTCATTTGCCTGCATACAAACATCATTGCTGAAGGTGCTGCAACCTATCTGATATCTGCTGCTGCAGAAGGGCACAAAGCTACAAGAAGTCCCATGTCTTTACATGTATGCAGACACCTCACATGCCTTCTAGAGTCTCAAGTAACACTTGTTGCTTGTATTTAGGCAACTGAATTTACCTCTGGATTACATTTGTTCTTTAACACTAAGGGAACCCAAATCACATACACATATAAACACCTACTTTTACATTCCCTAATCTGGAGCTGAATTCCAGCCCCATGTCATGGGGCTCAAGGAAGGGGCTAAAGTCTTCCTTCCTCAGGTCCTCATGATGAATATTTCCTGTAGAGAATTTTTCTTTACTATGCTTTAATCAGCTAATTAAGGTCTTTTTTATGTAGCACACCAATACTCAGATCTCAGCATGAAGTCTTTTGTCACATTCAGAAACATATATATCATAAAAAGGCATAATTAGGTGAACACATTTTACATAATCATATACAGGGAAATAATGCACAAGGCTCAGTACTAGTTCTTGATTGCACTTTAACATAAGAACGATCAACCCTCGGGGATGATAATGATTTGGGGGTTAATGAGCACATCACCAACTCCAAGCTATGCTGTGCCTGCAAGTAATCTACTACATTGAGAACTTACTCTTAGCCATCTGTCCTGACTTTGGGTTCACAACCGGGAAGCATAAACAAGGACCTCAGCCAGTCCAATCTTCTCCAGGGGCTGTACATTCCCATCTGTTGGCAACAAGATCTTTATATACTATGAACTGTATTTAGTTGCTTGATATAGGCCTAGCACCACAGAGAGATAAATCTGGGGCTTTTCAGCATTACTTCTGGTAAAATAACCAAGAATAATAAAAATTCAATTATTATACAGAAAAAGCCTTGTTAAAATGAACAAGGAACTTGGTTTCAGGGTCCAAGAGGGTGGAATAATTCTGTCAGATTCCTGGCCTGTCCCAGCTTTAAAAATATCCAGAGAATTGGAAATGTATTGAAATATGAGTGTTTCCTAGGAGATAAAGTATAGACTATCCACATCTTAGATGTGCTCTCATGCTATTTCCCAGGACATTTCTAAGAACACTTAGCTCCTAGGGAGGACATAATGGAAAAGCTGCATTTGTCTTACTAGTTTTCTGCTCTCTGCATTTTGATGCTCTATGAATCAGCCAATTCACATGAATTCTCCTGTTAAAAATGAACAAACAAACAACCTGAAAATAGCATTATAGCATTATGCAGTATTTAATCAAGAAAAAAAAAAAAAAAAAAAAAAAAAAAAAAAAAGTTTTATGTTTAAAATCTAACAGGGATTTACAAAATCTCAGTTGTATTCTTAGCTCTGATACTGGTTTACTTGGTGACTTAATCAAGTCTATTATAGCCTGATTTTTAGAAATGCTTAGAGCTGTTGTTTCTATTGATTTCATCTTAAAAAAGCAGCTGCTTTTCCATAGTATTCTATGGAAACTTAGGTTACTAATCTCTCCTGTCTGTTTCCCTCTTTGAAACAGGAGATATCTGGTATTTGCCTAACCTTCAAGGATATTTGGAGGCTAAATCCATTAGTGATTGAGAGGCAACCAGATCATTTGATTCATGTAATAAGCAAACCTAAAAGTAAAGTAAATAAAGATGGAATGTCAGATTTCTCATATACAGCAATTCCTTCTATTGTCAGTTTTTTGGGGAAATTATTTCAATCCTAATATTTCAAGTAATATTGTTGAGTATATTAAGTATAAAAAAGCTCTTAGCAATCATACCAAAAAAATAAAGACCCCGATCCATGATGGTGGGATGTCTAAGAAATGAACCTTGAGATGTCAATTTGGAGAACAGAAACACTGATTCTTCTTCTAATAACCCTCTACCTTGGAAAAAAATTGATTCATTTTCCAATTATTATAGCATATTTTCTAATCATTAGAAAACATATTCCCCCCCTCTCCCCTTTTTAAGGCATAGAACACTTCATCTTCCTTCAACATCTTAACTGTCAAGTTGTCTCTTTTTCCCACTTCTGTCTTTATTTTATGTGAAAATAACATTTTTTTTTTTCATTATGTGAACATAATAATGTTCAACTGACATCCTCCTTTTGCATAAATGCACGGAGGTTTCTCACTACAATGAACAACATCTTTGATATTTTCTATTGTACGTCGTATCGTGATGAAATAAACACGTACAAAGAAAACTCAAAGGAGTTGATAGCAATTCTTTACTGTGACAGTCTGGCTCAATTGGCTTCCAGGAATCTCCATAAAGAACTCATGGGAATCTCCATCAGAGACAGAGTGAAGTGAAAGTGAGAGACAGCACAGTATTTATTCCCCAAATTCTGTGAGCTCAAAAGCCTATCTAAAGTTTTGAGCGATAAGAATGACTAGCTGGAGCTGGCTGAGAATAGACAGTATTATTTATTTGCAAATCACTTCATCTGAGTGTAGTGCTGGGCCTTGTAAAGCAATAACATCAGCAGGAAGAAAAGCAGGAAACAAGAATTACAGCTTTAGGCATCTTTTTTTACCTTCTCTGCATGGGTGGATGACTCCAATCCTACCATTCTAATAAGCAGGAAAAGATTTCTAACACAGTGCATATCTTCTTTGGAAAAGGGTGTTGGTGTAGTAGACAGTTGAAGGAAGGGGAAAGTGGTCTGAGAGTTATCTTTTTTTAGTAGAAAAAGGAGAAAAACATATAAATAAACATTTGATTTTTTTCCATTAAGTTCTTAATTGTTACAGTTTCTCCTCTAAATATAAGCACAAGAGGGATATAGCACTGTTTTACTCCATTAAAATTTATTGTGTATAAATGAACTGTGCAAATATGGTAATATATTTTTATGGATACATCAAAGCAAGAAAGAATGTGATGGTAACTGTGTTACAGCCATATGCCAGCTCCTTCAGACAGAGCCATTACCAAGCATAGCCTGTACTAGACTCTCAGCAGAGGAATCGTTGCGCATCAGTAAGCAGAAGCAACACAGAGCTGGGTTAAGAATGCTGGAAGTGATTTACTTGGGGAGAACAGCCCAATAGAACTGAGAACCCAAGCTTCTACCTAAATAAATCTGTCATTAACATGGGTGATTTAGGATATAGTCACATGGTCAAAGAAACAGCAGGTAAATTCCTGGAAGGAGCTGACTGCTTCCTCAGACAAGCTGTTGAAGTCAGTGGGAAGAAGTAAGAGCAGTTCAGCAGATCAGGTTTTTTTTGACCACAGGAATAGGCAGATTATTTGAAAACATTCTCACTCATTTGTGTTAGTGCATAGCTACAGAGTGAGAGACCATATTGTGAAGGAAGTGACCGGTAATCAGCCACCATTTATAAGTGGCTAATATTTTAAAATATAAATATTTTATGGAATATATTCCTCAGTTTTCAGAAGGTTAAGGAGAGATCAGCTAATAGCTGGTTATGGCAGATGTAAGCCATTAGAGAATGGTAAAAACACTGTGATATTTTCTCAGTTTCATATATTTCTTTTTATTATATATTTGACAGAGAAAGCATCCATTAATTAGCAGATGATGTATTTCACAATCTGCCTGTCTTTGCAACAATGGGAGATGTTATTAAGAGAAACTATTACCTGAAATAAAAGCAGCAGCCTGGAGAGGAGAAAATCACATTCTCAATATAAAATGAATACAGTGAAATTAAGGAAGTTAGAGAAATAAGAACAAAATAAATGATACTTTCCCAAAGCCCAGTTATGCACATTTAATATGATATATATAAAAATAACCTAGGCTTAACTGATTGCTATGCCCGTCACTAGCTTCCAAATTATTATTATGCACCACTGAGTGAGAAAGTGATACACTTAAATTAAAGGGTCCACAGATCAAAAAGATGAAAGATGGGTAGTCTGGGGCCAAATTACAAAATAAAATAAACAAACAATACAATACAAAACAATCAAACAAAAAAAGTAAAAGTTAAAATAAAATGAAATAAAATATCTGATGAATATCTTGACTGTCTTCAAGAACAATATTAATTTTGCTCTCAGTCTAAGATTCTTCTTTTTCCTAAAAACCTTAGATCCAGTGCAATATTAATACCGTTCCAATTAATATTGTTTTCAACTAGAAATCTCTAGAGTTAAAGCAGCAGAGTAGAAGCCAGTAGACCTGCTATATTCATCAAGGAGCACAGGAATGCTGTGCTCCTTATACTTCAAATATGAGGTATCTCACAAAGACTACCACAAAATCTTTCTCCAAAGTTATTGTATCTCTAACACATTGTTACATCTGTGTCTTTCTGACACAAAAATTATCCTTGTGAGTCAGTAGGGTTCACAGAAACATCTACTTCTCAGCACTATGAGGAACAGTATGACTAAAGTTGTCTACTTCATAGTTGACCAGTTCTTCAACACAAATATCTGTCTCCCTCGTTTCTAAGAACAGACACTTTTTTATGATTGATCCCCCACCAAGGTATCATTCTTGCAAAAACTCAGCAATAAAGGTTTAGGAGAGCTTTTTGTCTTTCCGGTACAGGACCTCAGTGACCTATCTGAAGCAATCTGTCATGTGAAGGGGTTTGCATCATAAAACAACGCTGTTATAAGACCAGTTGGCATTTTTGCCTTTTAATTTTACCCACTCAACAGACAAGGTATCTATAATCAAGCTTGATTTTTGGCCAAGGGAAATTATGCTTTCCTTTGTAAACTCCAAGTCACCTTATTTATATTTTGTTATAACTTCCACTTGAAGTATGGTGTAGTATATCATATAATATGTAGCCCTGCAATATTGTACTGCTATTGCCAGTAACAAACCGTGTGCATTGTTCTGAGTTTGCAAGGCCTCAGAAATGAAGCTTGCCAGGTTTGTTTTGTCTGAACTTTTCTTGACCTGCCTGCAATTTGCATTGATTTAGGTGTAACAGCAATTTCTCTAATTGATTAAGTGTCTGTACATACTGTTTTACTTCTGTCACCTTTGTATGGTACAACCGCTGATTTATATAGGTAACAGTAGCAAACAGTAGTTTTATGTAGAATATTTATGACTCTAACACAATGATAAAGTATAGAGAAATACAGTTCAAGAGTACATGCCTTGAGAAGCAGAGGCACGTGATGCTGCATAGAGGAGTGCAGGCACACAGTGGTAAGGTGGGTTACAGGTTGGCACTGGGATCCCACACTATAGATAACTCATGAATGGTCAGTTAAAACATCTGACCTGGACATAGACAAACAAACAAACAAACAAACAAACAAAAACCTTATGGGTAATAAGAAAACAAAGAAATTGTATCTTACATACACAAAAAGCATCATATATAGTAAATTCGGAAGTATCATGAAACTTCAGACCAAAGAAGAAAATCAAAGGTGGAAAAGTATCAAACAGGTAAAAATACCCACAAGTGGATACTACAGGTTGGAAGGAAAAAACATCAACATCATCATATTCCTTCTGGTGAAAGACTCCAGATGCTGACAGCTTTCTGTAACCTCCATCCCTCCACAAACATCAGCATGACACCAACCAACACTAGGACCCAGAGGAGCAGGGAAAGAGTTACTGCAAGAGGAAAATGGATATGAACTGGGAAGTGTATATATACCAACTATAAATGTATTATTCTTTCTCTCTATGCAACATGTAGATCTGGATAATGATTAGACTCTTAAGATTTCATTTATGTTAGCTGTAAATTATGTACTCTATTTTGCTTTTATATAGTGAGCTTACTCTTTGCACATAAATAAGTTTTTTCAGCACAGTAATAGGAACAGTTATCAAAGTAATGTTGCTAAATTAGATATTGATGACTATTGATCAATTCTCCACACAATTTCACAATCTTCTTTCAATAGTTTATGAGTTCTTCTTTGTGAGTGCTTATATCATTAAGAGCAATTCCATGGAACAGCTGCAGCACTAAGCCAAATCTGAGGACAATTTCTGAGAAGGACCATTTCTGAGCTCTGAGCTGCTCTTTCTTTTTTTTTTTTTTTCTTTTTT
>CM021765.1:196947378-197068250 GCA_011076525.1 Nettapus auritus
TTTTTGTGTGAAAGAGTTCTATCTTATATAAGTTGTAGTGTATTTTTTGTCTTATGCATAGAAAGTAAATTGGTCAGGAACCTGTGAAAATAATACCCTTAAAAGTACTAACATAATTCATATTAACCCTAATTCAGCCAATGTTAACAATTCTTAAGAAGTACAAATACACCTAACGACAGGAAAGATCTGCAAGCAGCAAAGACAATGAGGTATTGGATACTCTGAGAATCAGCACAGCCTCACCTGCTCAAACAAGTGTGTCAACACTAGACCTTTCTGTAAAGATTTTTTAAAGCTGTTTCCTGTGATTATTTCTAACATTTTCATTAAGTTTCTTCCTGGTCAGTCTACATCTTTGCTGTTTCTGTACAATTATACATCACAGTTGTGTCCTTTACAAAAGAACTACCTCTTTGTTCTAACTTATGTCCATTTCTTACTTCTGCTACCCATTTGAACTGTGCTTCAAGCCCTCACCTTACTCCCACTACAGCTTTTTATTCTTTGCTTATGTTTCTAGACTGAAGAGCTCCTTCATTCAGAGATTCTTCTATAAACCAGCATTTATAGACCTACGTAACAAAGTGACTACTCTTTGTAGTCTTGTGAATGGGATCCTTGTTCTTTCAACACTACTGTGGTCAGAGAATACACTGGTCTTTACCAAGTTCCTTTCTCACAGGTGTTCAGTCACATACAACATGCATATAAGAGATGACACCATGACTTCATCTCATCTTTGTATATTCCTGTTCTTTAACAGAGCCACTAGCATTTGAGAGTTTCCCCTCTGTGCAATTAAATAATAGGAAGGGTTGAGGGAATTAGAACTATGACTGTATTTTTTTCAGGGATTGAAAGTGCAGACTTAATTTTCCAGGGGACTCTGTGAGGATTTGTCACAAACGTGGAACTCAAAGAATTCAAACAAGGAACTTCCATAATAAATACACTTGAAACATTTTTTAAAGGCACATTCAATTGGACTTAGATACTTAAGAGTCTGTCTTTAAATGTTCCTGGCAAGATATAGTAGAAAGATCACTGGTTCTCCAACTGGAAGTAATTTCTATATAGGTATATATAAATGTCAAATTCAAAAAAGCCCCAACAACTCAATATAACAGGAGATTTCATTCATATATATTTTTACAAAAATTGTGGTGAGCTTTAAGAGACCAAGGGGAAAAAGAGGTAATACCAGTGACATCTACAATGCTTGCAAAGCTTGGAATCACTAGAGAAAAATATCATAGAATATTTTTACCAGGGGAGGCTTGCAACCATGATATAAGCTAGCCAGCTAACTCTGTTCTCAGTTTACACCCACTCAGCACCATAACACCCTTCAGAAAAAGACAGATGTAGGGGTGTGAAATATCATGTGGCATGCACAGTGATGATCAGCAGCAGATCTGTCAAAAGCTCAGACTGTGCCAGGGCACAGGGCTATAGGGACACTCTGCAAAGTAGCAGGAAGGCAGAGATGACAACTGGCAGCTGAACAAAAGGCCCAAGTGAATCCCACTATGTCAGTGGTGAAAACCAATAGCAATTTCTCCTTTTTGAGAATAACAACACCTGCTTAATTTTTTCCTGAAATTGCAGAATCCATTGCTATATCCCTCCCTGCTTGTTTCTTCTTCTATGGTGCATTTGTATCTTGAACTATTAGCATGTCATATGTGTGATTAGGTTTTGAATTTTGGAATTTAGATCAGTTAGGCTGCCATCTGTCATGATCTAGTACCATCTGTCAAAATAATTCACTTGGATTCCAATTACTTCCATACTGGTGGCAATGTGAAGGTCTTGCAGAAGTCATGGCATTCAATCATATAGCATGTATATAAATTCAGATGTCACAGTTATTTATATAATAGTACAATCCTATTACATGTATCTGTTTCTTAATCTACTATTCCATACTATAAAACTACTGCAGACCACATCTAAATTTAAAAATATATCAGCTAGATCTTTTAATTATGTATCAGAAGCTCTTTTTAATCCTTAATTAATACTGTTTGCAGACTTTTCAAATCTGTGCATTATTTATTCCCATTGTGTTTTTGAACCAGTGAACAACAGCCTCCTACAAAGGCAAGATTCATTGCACTTAATGCTCACCATTTTAAAATTCAGTCATCCACTCCAACTAAATGCTTTAAGTCCCTTCCACGGTCAATCAATTCCAAAGACTTCTATCTTAAATCAGTAAAATAAATTGTCATCCAGAGGTGTTGGTCTCTCTCAGTTAATTTCTAAACCATGCTCCTTCTCCAAACACATGACTGAAAAACAGCTTTGGAGAGTTTTTGCCATGTTGATGGAAAACCAAATCAACCTCAGAGAACTTCTATGTGATATCACAAGGCTTTTTATATAGACGAACATTAAAAGTCTCAATTACAGTCTCAAATCAGCAAAATTCAGATCAGAAGACACAGATTCTAAATACTGTTGAAAAAATCTAGGAGTGTGAGTCATCAGAATAAGACTGGTGAACTTTCTAACTAGTAGATTGCACTCACACAGTATTGATCTAAAAACTATGCAGAACCCTAATGGAGGATTGTCATTTGCAAGCTGAAGAGGCGGAGTACTCATAAATGAAAACAGTAGTAAAGGTGAAGTGAGTTTCAAGAGAGAAACAGAATACGGATTCAAACCAGGACATCCTGATTCTTGGTATTATACCTTATTGCACAGGTCAGCCTTCTGCAGTGCTGGTACTGATGGGCTGCCTTACTGTTTTTTGTGGTAGCTTGTGTCCTATCCTTTCTGTTGTTTGCTGTTACATCTGCTAATGTTCGTAATTGCCTTCCTTTCTTCTTAAATGGCTCTTTCCTGTAATAACTATTTTCTTGCATAAATGATCTTGCCAACCTTTTCTGCTGTTTCATTATAGGATCATTTGAAGTCATTTTTCTTCTAACCTAATTTTAAAAGCTTATTATGACTTCATTAACTCTGTCTTTCTATGTTATGTTTCCATATCATGTTTAACATGCAAGAGTATCATGTAGTGAATCACCTCCCATTTAGTATTTATTTGAAAATTAAGTCATAAATCAAATACCCAGGACCACTTCATTATAAAGTCAATGCAACAATGACAAGTTGGGTGAAATGAAGTAAATCTATCTGTGATATCCTTACAGCAGTTCTCAGAAATAAAACATCAGTAAAGAAATAGTTATCCCCAGAGTGTTACATCCTAACTTAGAAACAAAGGTGAGAGACAGTTAGATGATGACAGGTGAAGAGAGAAATAATAAGATGCCATCCAGCGTATTTAGGCACTTCTTTTTCATGGCTCTAGACGGAGAAAAAAAAAAAATATATATATATATATATATATAGTTGTTTAGAAGAAACTTCTGGTTACTTATATTTGCAGATGAATGCAGATGGTAAACCTTATGGTTTGCAAATGCTTTAGTATCTATATCAGCTAGTCTCAAACCCTATTTCCAGTCAGCTTCAGAGACAGCACTTTTCCTGTTTTGGAAGTAAGGATGGCTCTATCTAAGCATTGTATATAGATTTCTTTTTAAATATCATTATGTCTCAATCTGTCAGTAAAGTAAAGATAAAAATACCTACAACAAGCTTCACTCAAGAATGTCATTTCTTTGCTAAAATAGATGTAATTCATCATAACAATAGACTCTAGAAATAGGAATCCCATTGTGACATTGTGGTGCATTAGTACATTAAATTACTGCCTCTTGCATAAAATGATCACTGAGTTCAAGCACTAAATAGCTGATATTAAGGCACAAAATTGCTTTTTGTGTTTAATTTACTAAATATTTCTATTCTGTTGGACTTCTCTTGTTGCTATCTCACTGTGGTAAAAGAAACCAATTTCTTCCTTTGCATCCTAACAAAAATGGATTTTCCCTCTGATATTAGCACAGATGCTAGAGGCACTGCCTTCTGTACAGGACTGAAAAACAGACTATGGTTCAGTTCTGTTCTCACCAAAAATGTCTATTCATCTTCCCAGTAACTGTTCTAAGATGGATACAAACCCAGTAACTTTGCTTTAAGCAAAAACTCAAAACAAGACAAGGTTGAAACCTTTCACCATTTATCTTTACACAAATAGTAACACAAATGTTGTGTTTCCTGTTAAATGTTATCAGTCTGAAGGGAAACTACACTGAGATCCTACCAGTCCTGCTGAGGAAGGGTTGTAGTTTAGGTGTAACAGTAATTCATCTTCATTTCAGAGCACAGAGATTCAAGCATACCTCCTGTGAAATAGAAATCCTAGATTCAACACTTTTCTCAAGTAACTTTGATATCTACTCATAATATGATTTCTAAAGAGCGCAGTAGAATGTATCTGACTGACACCCTGCTTTTTCTCAGCATTTTCATAACCCAAAGAGCAGCTGCAGGCAAGGATACTCCTCACAGACCATGCCAATAACTCCAGCCACAATTGTAGAAGTACTCTTGGAAAAGTAAAAGTAAAGTTTGAGATTCAGCCCATTAGTGCTGCAGGGGTCATTCTGTGTCCAAAGAGCTCTCTTTGTTAATTGTTTTCCTGTGATGGGAAACACTAGGCAACGACTAGGATTTCAAAGATTTTTAGAAATCTTTGAAGCCCATTTTCCACAAAGGTCCACTCATCACCAGACTAACATTTAGCCCAAAGCCTCTGGCCATAAGGATAACAAAATTCATCTGCTAAAAGTTTATCAGCTCTTCCTGTGCCTTTTTAGAACATTTTTTTCAAAATAAATCTCTTGAGTAACTGCTCATTGCCTGTTTATTTCTAACTAGAGGAATTCTGGAAAGACCAGGATTCATCTGGCCATTGCGAGAGTGGGTAAGGACCAGGGGACAACACAGAAGAGTCTCTATCACCCTCTTGCCTCCCAGGCAGCAGCCAGAGGTAAGTGGAAGACCAAAAGCTGTTCTTTCTATTAACCCACTGGTACAAACCTGGAAGCACTTTTAGGACAAGACCAGATGGGCAAGAGGTCTTCCCTGTGACTCCATGTCCAAATAGCTCCCAATCCACAGCCAGAGCTCCTAAATTCAGAAGCCGTGCTGCCACATTCACTCCCTACAACTTTTGAAAAGTCATATGATTCTTGCACTTCAGTTCCTCCTCTACACAACAGGGCTAATAATAACCTGCCTCATCACTGTGCTGGCTTTAATGCATTAGTAGCTGTCAAACATCTGCAGAAGCAAAAGGGGCTATTTAAGGGTATGTTTCCCTGGCACAGTACAGCACAGAGTAAAAATATGTGCTCAGGAGAAGGTAATTAAACCTGTGCTCTGTCCCAGTAATGAGCTCTTGAGGCACATGGGGAGCACCAGCCAGAATAGATCTCTGCCCTAGCAGTGCCCATTTCCAATCCCTGATGAGCAGCTGAGTAATCAGAGTTCAACCACCTGCTCCAGAGCTAATACCCCAGCTTCTTCACTCAATTACATTTCTTCCTAATAAAAGTCATGGCCCCCTTTTGGCCTGCTTGTGATCTCTTTCCCATGCTTCTTGCTCCATTCCTGAATCAGGTCTGCATCCACCACACCTTGAAGTACCTCTGTGTTTCCTAAGATGGCTTTTTTTCAGATCCATCCTCTGTCTGTGACCTTACATGCAAAACAAAGGAAAGCTAGAGACACTTTTATTGATCTGGGGAAAAGCATGGCAGTAGGACATATAGAAATATGTAAGTCTTGTATAAGTTCCTTCCAGAATGTTAACTCTAGAACTTTAGTTTGGACTCAGCAATCCCCCATCTCCTCATGCTGCACACGTTCCAGTCAAGCTCAGGGAAGACACTGCAATCCCTGCCACAGCGGTAGCCCCTCATTCCCAGCTGTCAGCTCTGCATCTTCCCCTTAATTAAAGGAACTAGCCAAAGGAAAGTCATTACTATTTGACCGCATAAAAATGCCATTCTCAAAGCTTTTAAAATCCACTCAAGTGCTGCAGAACCAGGGTTACTCTACTGAACTGAAGTAAATAAGGCTGCAGAACAGGAATTAATTCATCTCAGATGTTTCAGTATCTGGACAAATTACTGGGAGGATCATACACTTGCTGTCACCTCTGCCTTCTTGGTTTTACAGAGAGATCTGTTCTTTTTGGGTGTTTGTACATTACTCAGGATAAACATTTGAATGGGCCCTGCTCCCGCAGAGCACTTTAAACAATAAAAAAGCAAACATAGCACATGCAGCAACAAAATTTCAGTAGTTCACTTGCACATTGAATTTTTCTGATCATCTCAGCATTTTTCTGTATGCAATTCTGATAGCAAAAGGAAATAGTTGCAAAAGAGAAGGAAAAAAAGATGAAGTAGGGTACAGTAGAGAAAAGTAGAAATATAGGTCTTAATTCGGCATTCAGAATCCAGATAACACAACAGGAAGTATATTAGGCAGAGAGGCAAGGAGATTTAGTTCATGTGTTGGTCTGTTTAATATTAATCCCATCCATTGTTTTCAGTTCATACTAATCAGCAGGTTGTAATTACTGTGCAGTCTCTGTCTAAATGATCCTGATGCTGTCCCTACTGTCTGCACTGCACACCTCTGGTCTTTGTTTTTCTAAACAGCATGGCTGCTATCCAAAGGATGTGTCTTCAGCTGCAGACAGAGGAATTAGAAGGAAATCACAAGGAAATGCCAATGGATTTTAAAAAATCAGTAACTGCAAAAAGGTCTCATCAACATGATGATTTTCTGCAAATATTCTGCAATATAATTAAAGAACATAGACTTAAAATCCTTGTTTTGATGAATATAAACAGAAAAGTGTCATCCACAATAATTTTTCTGGTGTTAGATAAACCTTTGAATGCTCACAGTGCTTAATTCATACAATAATTTGAATGCTCATGGTGTTTAATCCATACAATAATTTCAATGCTTTCATCAACATCATGGTCCATACTCAAAGCGATGTATAGGCAGTGGGCTTATGTGAAACACAGGAGACACAGGGACAGATATTACTGCTTGCAACATGGTAATGCCCAGAAGATCAGCATCTTACTGTGTTTTCTTAGTAAGAATATATGTTATGAGAGTCTAAACAGCTAAGGAAACACAGCTGGTTAAAGGAAAAACAAGGCACAGAGTCAACCGACCTAGAGATCACACAGCAAATTAACAGCAGTCAGGAAAAAAAAATAATAAAAAAAAAATAAAAAAAATAAAGGCTAATAACACCCAATGCTGAATTGAGTATTGTTATGTGACCTCTCAGAAATATAAAATGGCTCATTTTCACATGAAGTTATTAAAGGTTCCCTTCTTTTGCCTTAAGACTCCTCTGTATGCTAAAGCAACTCAACATTTCCAACAGACTTGGAAGTCTTCCTTTCATACTCTGAAGCTCTCAAAAAGCAAGAGGCAGCATATCACAAGGACCAAAACCACTCATAACTAATCTCCTACTGCAACAGTAGTGGTTACTAGACTATTAATAATTGCATTATGGTTTTGAATGATCACATTAAGTTTCAGCTCTTCTGCTAAGTACTGCTTGTTACAACACATGGGCTCAAGTATTTCAAATTTCCTCTTTAAAAATATTTTTCCTAGCTGTTCATAACAGAGAATGTTCCCTTATGTTCAAGCATGACATAACTTTGACTTGAGAAAATGTAGTATGATAATTAAAAAATAATAAAAATAATGGTCCCTCTGAGTCCCACTACAGCCTTAGCAGTAACCGATTCTGCCCAGTGCTCGCCCAGTGGGTGGAAACAACTTTCCCCTCACATGCTACTCTATTTTGCTTATGAAATGATGACAGTTTAGAATTTAAGTAGTTTATAAACCTACAGTAAGACCAATTTCACCTAGCTTTAATCAGGTACAGATTAACTTGTCCCCAGTTCCCTGTATGGAATGAAAACTGAAAGAAATATTTTTGGGGAATTCTGATCTGTTTTATATGTCTCTTTCACTGTATTGACTGTTAAGAAAGAAAAACGTAATGATTTAAAATTAAAGCTTGTTGGAGGGAGAAAATAAAAAGTAGACAAACAGGATAGCTAAGTAAATCCTAGCTAGTTGCCCTACTGCCTTCTTCAGGAACACCATACACAATGTGATGACTCAGGGAATCTTCGTCCCACCTGATAGACAACAGGGGCCCAACTAAACCTGCCCCAGGGCTGCCCCTTGCAAGCAGCAGCTGCCATCGAAAGCTAGTTGCTCTCATTAGATCTGTCACAACCAGCTCTGCTGCTGGTCCCTCATGGTCTCCAGCTTTGCTTGCTATCTGGGTTGAGGGCAAACAATCACTCCCAGCATGTTTAGGCATTGTCAGCTGACCCAGGCCTTTAGACATTATTAAGTCAATAACTTTTCCTCAGATTTTTGGCATGCATCCTTTTTTCTTCTCATTCCCTATTCCCTCTTTCCACTTCCCCTTCTCCCTCCTCCTCTTCATTCCCCTCCTTCTCCTTCCCCTTCTCCTTCTCCTTCTCCTTCCCCTTCCCCTTCTCCCTCTCTTTTTTTCTTCAGAAGTACTCCCCAGACTGCTGAAGCATATAATACAATTAAACCTCACTCAGGCCTGCCCACTTTTCCCTTTTGTTCCGATACCTTTTCTACTACAAGATGCCACAAAAATATTTGCATCCCTCTGGAGCTGTCTGGGAGGCAAGGACACATTTCTCTTTTAGGTTTTGTATACAGCAGACATCACCATCTCATCTGTCTGTAGCCCATGGGGAATACAGGGTCATCCATTACCAAGATCTGACCTTTTAAAGTGATGTCTACATTAGCAATTCCTGCAGCGTAATAAGAGCATATCTGTAAAGCAAAATAGCTGATGTTGAGGATCTGATACCTACACTGAGCAAGCTCAGGGGAGTTTTACTTCATATCTGTAGCATATTCCCAGAAAATAGACACCTATTTGTGACCGAAATGCATTAGGAGTGCATCCATTGTGTGTACCTTTTTGGCTTCATTTCATCTGAAATAAAATAAAATAAAATCTAATTCATTCACTGTGAAACCATGCAAAACAAAGAATTGGAAATGGGAAAAAAATGGGAGACTCCTTTTAAAAGCACAACCTGAAAATAATAAAGTTACCTCCAAAACTATAATTCCATTTGGAGAGAAAACTAATAAGTGTCCACTCAATATCCCTACTACTCTCATCACAGAGCTTCACTGCATCAACATGGTGAAATCACCTCCTAGCTATCCCTTTGTCAAAACCTTTTCTGACAGCATGACTAAGGACAAGGGTTCCTCTTTAACAGACATATTTTCTTTAAAAAGAGGTATAAACTCCCTTCTAGCTGCTTTTTCTCTAAGTTGGTGACCCCTGAAGGCTCATACAGAAGTCAGAAGACTTGTCTATAAGAAGGTAAAGTAAATAAAATCTATGCCATAGGATATTATCATTTCATAGACAGCTCATGACTGAGAGTCCCAATCTTTATGAAACTCCTGCCTTCTTGTTCATCAGATCATGGTGGTAACAAACACCCTCACTGTAAGCAGCAATACTGTATTTTCACTGACACAGCCAACAGATCTGAGAAGGAAGGTGATGGCAGCAGTTCCCTGCTTTCCCCTCCTTTTAAATTCGTTTTTGGTTTGTTTGCTTTTTTGTTTTTCATGTGTCACTGTCCCTCCTATTTTTTTCCACTTATCATTTTGCTGCATGTAAAAGGGGAAAACAATTAGGGCTGAAGAATTGGTCCAAATAATATAAAGCAAGTTACCAGCCCTGTTAAAATACCCTGACATCATTCAATTAAGATAAAAGTAGGAATTAATAACGCATCTAAAATACTAATGTCTAGACAATTCCATCCTACAGCTGCCCCTCTTGCCCAGAGTATTTCACATCACTCTAGTTATCCCTGGATTTCTGGGGGCACAGACCTGTTTTCTTTAGAGAGGAGTTTTCCCAGTGTTCCAAGTTCCTCTTATAAGCAGAGGCTGATGTTGAAAGTGTTGATTTCTTCTTATTCTGATCCTCCGCAGTTTTGAGGTTCATATGAGATTATTTTTATCTTCCCATTTGCTGAGTTCTTCTTTCCCTTTAGTCCACAATATAATATTATGTTTACTCGTGGTCATTTTGTTGAAGATTTCTATAGATAGTAAAGTCAAGTTTTACCATATGCCATGGTAAACCATGAAAATTCAATAAAGCAAGACAGAACAAATATCCCACCAGTACTTAAGGTTAAGGGCAGTTCATAAGGTCTCTGGTTAAGCCACAGCCACCAGGATATTTTTAATGTTACACTTTAGATACTCAACTGCTTTGCTGAAGCAGAAAGCAAACAGGTTAAGGAAAGTATTTACACTAGGGTAAGTCCTTACAGTCTGTGGCCTGTCACTAGTAGTGATAAGCACATGGGTAGTGGGCTTTTATGCTCACTGCAGTGTCAGTGTCTTCAGTATATTTAAGAAGAAATTGAAAATTATACAAGTCAGTCCAAATACTAAGTACCTACCACAAGCAGAACATCCAAACATGCAAGAGCAGGAAGTAAAAACTAACAACTATAAGCTGTCTTATTTGTCTTTGATTTACAGCTTTCAGAGGGCTTATAATAGGTCTATAATAACCCCTGGTGCTTTGCTTTACTTTCACCCACATGCACACACAAACCCTTCATCCTCTGATGTCTGAGACTTCTGGGATTAATTAGCGAGAGTATTCATCTTATTAAGGATGCATTAATAGCATGCACTGAAAGTATTAAACTGCTGTTGTCAAGTGAAAATTGCAGAAGATGATGATTGAATCAACCTTCACCAAGTTCAGCAGGTGGGAAAGTCCTTGTATTGCTTTAGGCAGTTGGGGCTTAAAGAATACTTTTGCCTTTTCTCTTAGATAAGAAAACCTGTGACACATTTCAAATTATGAAGGACCATAAAACTAGTCTTTTTCTTGTTATCTAACTTCTGATAAAAGTAATTTTTAGTAGCAGGTCACATTCAGCACAAATCTAGTGGGACAGAGTTTTCTTAGATCCCAAAAGATAGAGAAAATCCAAGGACAGGTTAAAAGAAGGTCTCCTACACAAGTGACATTTGCTTCAGGTACCATAAGCAACATCAGGTCCAATGTAAGGGACATATTTCACTTTTCAACATTTGGGCTCAAGATCCTTAAAGAAATAGAAAGTAGATGTTTGCGTTCAACCTAGTCTTCTACTCTATAGTCCATAATGAGCAAGGCACTCTCAGACCAAGATTCAACTCATCCTGGAAAAAAATCTCTAGGGAAGTAAGATGAATTATGCCCTATAAGTGTCCTCTTTTAGTAAAGGAAGTGACCAGGATGGCCAGTTTGGATCTGGAGGTCTTTATCTTGGAGGTCTTTTCCAATCTTTGTGATTCTATGATCCCATTTTGGAGCATGGTTTAGTGGGTTGTAGGTGGTTGGTTGGACCAGATGATCTTGGAAAGAGGGAGGGGGAAGGGGAAGAGGAAGGGAAAAGGAAAGGGGGAAGGGGAAAGGGGAAGAAATACCACAATGTAGAGGCTGATATGTCAGCAAACAGGAATTCTATTTATTGACAATTTCCAGGGGCTCTTTGAGCAAGAGTGCAGTACCAGGATTAGTCTCTAGCTCAAGCTTGAGAAGCATTAAAGGAGAGCATTTCACAATTTATTTTATGCAGTCAACTGTGATGTTTTCATTTATATATTTTTTTCATCAGTTCCTTAATTAAAA
The DNA here is from genome assembly GCA_011076525.1 of Nettapus auritus. Lineage (NCBI taxonomy): Eukaryota > Metazoa > Chordata > Aves > Anseriformes > Anatidae > Nettapus > Nettapus auritus. Next base: position 196,959,092 of record CM021765.1, read on the forward strand.
GTCATCAGAAGAATGCTAAACATTTTGTTGTCTCATATTAGAAACCCACATGAAAATTTAGCTTAGAATACCAATTTTATTTTCAGTAAGCAATAGCTGCTCTTGCAATTTCAGGTTTGGAGTCTTTAGAGACTTTGTAGGATTCAACAGTAATACAAAGCAATCTATTACAGGAGCTAAGTGCTTGAAACACAACAAGCCAGATTCTGGTATAAAGATGATGATAATTTTTTTATGAAAATGATCTGAAATTACACAAAAGGTATGCCACCCTGCAGAGTTAACTAAGGCATTAAGTCAGATCTAACTTTTGATCTCCATTCCAAGCCATCTCACTGGAGTCCATTGATGCTCCAAATCTGGAAAAGCTGGCATATGGAAAGGATATAGAAAAAAGGCTCCAATTTCTATTTCTGTTGGCATGTACCTGATTTGCAGTAGAGACAAAAGCAGAGATGTTGCAATAGTTTCTGATACTTATTCCATCTTCCTAGACTAGACAACAAAATAATCATACATGGGCCCAAATTATACATAGATAGCAGCTAAGTTTAACAAAATGTTAACTTAACTGTTATAGAGCAGATTATCTTGAGAGTCACCACGCAGCACTTGCGGGGCAAGCAGGCAATCAGGCCCAGTCAGCATGGGTTTATGAAGGGTAGGTCCTGCTTGACGAACCTGATCTTCTTCTATGACAAAGTGACGCCCTGGGTGGATGAGGGAAAGGCTGTGGATGTGGTCTACCTTGACTTCAGCAAGGCTTTTGACACCGTTTCCCACAGCATTCTCCTCAGGAAACTGGCTGCTCTTGGCTTGGACTGGCGCACGCTTCGTTGGGTTAGAAACTGGCTGGATGGCCGGGCCCAAAGAGTCCTGGTAAATGGAGTCAAATCCAATTGGAGGCCGGTCACTAGTGGCGTTCCCCAGGGCTCGGTGCTGGGGCAGGTCCTCTTTAATATCTTCATCGATGATCTGGATGACGGCATTGAGTGCACCCTCAGTAAGTTTGCAGATGACACCAAGTTAGGTGCGTGTGTCGATCTGCTCGAGGGTAGGAAGGCTCTGCAGGAGGATCTGGATAGGCTGCACCGATGGGCTGAGGTCAACTGCATGAAGTTCAACAAGGCCAAGTGCCGGGTCCTCCACCTGGGACGCAATAACCCCAAGCAGAGCTACAGGCTGGGAGATGAGTGGTTGGAGAGCTGCCAGGCAGAGAAGAACCTGGGAGAGATGGTTGATAGTCGGCTGAATATGAGCCAGCAGTGTGCTCAGGTGGCCAAGAAGGCCAACAGCATCCTGGCCTGTATAAGAAACAGTGTGACCAGCAGGGCTAGGGAGGTGATTGTCCCCCTGTACTCGGCTCTGGTGAGGCCACACCTCGAATACTGTGTTCAGTTTTGGGCCCCTCGCTACAAGAAGGACATCGAGGTGCTTGAGCGAGTCCAGAGAAGGGCGACGAAGCTGGTGAGGGGCCTGGAGAACAAGTCCTACGAGGAGTGGCTGAGGGAGCTGGGATTGTTCAGCCTGGAGAAAAGGAGGCTCAGGGGTGACCTTATCGCTCTCTACAGGTACCTCAAAGGAGGCTGTAGCGAGGTGGCGGTTGGTCTGTTCTCCCACGTGCCTGGTGACAGGACGAGGGGGAATGGGCTTAAGTTGCGCCAGGGGAATTTAGGTTGGATCTTAGGAAGAACTTCTTTACCGAAAGGGTTGTTAGTCATTGGAACGGGCTGCCCAGGGAAGTGGTGGAGTCACCATCCCTGGAGGTCTTTAAAAGACGTTTAGATGTAGAGCTTAGGGATATGGTTTAGTGGGGACTGTTAGTGTTAGGTCAGAGGTTGGACTCGATGATCTTGAGATCTCTTCCAACCTAGAAATTCTGTGATTCCGTGATTCTGTGATGTCTCACTAGAGATGTGAACTCTGCTGCTGAGACAATGTTAGGAAAAGCACCGTGGTATTCCCTACACCGGGAGACATATCAATGTATACAAATACCTAAAGGATGAATGCAATGAAAATGGAGCCAGCCTCTTTTAAGCGGTGCCCAGTAACAGGACAAGAGGTTCCATCTAAACATCAAAAAAACACATTACTGTGTGAGTAACTGAGAACTAGGAACAGTTTGCCCCCAAAAGGTAGAGTCTTCCTCCTTGGAGTTCTCTCTGTACATGACCCCGGGGCATCCTACCCTAGGTGTCCCTGCTTGACCAAGGGGGTCAAATCAGGTAAATTACAGAGTTATTTTCCATCTTCAGCAATTCTCTGATTCTGTGATCGTGGGATTGTGCTCAGGTCTGAATTCAGGCATTTGAAGAGAAGATGACAGCAAAGCCCTCTAGCAGGAATGTGGCATGACCACACATAGCCCTGTACTACTTTGCAAACATAAGGTTTGTTCCTGGAAAAATAGGGGTGGAGTAAACCTCCCTGTCTATTACAACTCACTGAGCTTTCTCCTGACTCATCAGTGGAGATCTGTCCTGTTCTTACTTGCCCAATGCCAAAACCCATGAACATATTTAACTGAGAACTTTCTGAAACTGCAGGGTTTTCATATCTGCACATTCCAGATTGTGCTGCACCCTGAACAGAGTGCTTTTTGATTAACTAGTTTTGCTTGCTACAGGATTACAGTTAGACCTGGCACAGATGGCCAGTGATATCCCAGCTGGCATTTTGAGACCTACTTTGTATTCAGAAGTCTGGTTTCACATAAGAGCAAAGCCTCATTACAGTAAGAAAAGTCTACATTAATTCCTTTAAAGCTTTTGTTTTTAGTGGGAAAATAGAGCCAATAAAGGTTTCAAGAGACTTCAAGCTATGGGAATAGTCATCCCCCCCAGCCGTCCTAGCAAGAAAGAGAGCAAATTTTCCATATTAATTTCCCCACCCCTCTTACAATCTGTATTTCCTGCTGCCTGAGCAGGAAAAGAAAGACTAACAGACTTATCCTCCCATAAAATCTCACATATCATTCTGAGCATCTCTTGTGCAAATAGCTCTCTTCCAACTGAAAGGCTCTTCTAAGTACTTCACAGCTCAGCTGGCTGGAGAACTTCTTCTGCCCAGCTTGGCCTTTTACCTTATCAACTCTCCTGAAGCACTGCTGTTTCCAAGATGAAGATTTATGGCTTACAGACAGCTGACTTGCCTCAAACTGTTCTCAAATTGCTAATGGTTGACATATGCACAGCCTGTGGGACAATATATGCCTCCATCATCCTGCCACTGTGACAATGTTACAAGGCAGCAGTAGAGAGATGAATCTCTGCGTGCAACCTCTGTCAGTCCTGATACTAGCAGGATTATTCCTCTACTAGCTTGCAGTGGATAATTGGCATGACCTCATCCAAGCATGCAAAATGTGTTTACCTATTTAAACTGGTTATTTCCTTCAAGAAATATTCAACTCACAAAATTTGCAGACATTGAATATTTCCAAAACGAGACTCTGTCTTGCATTCATGAATCATCCGTGGTCTGCTTCTGTGGCATTGCAAATTATATTGAAGAACAACACATTGTGTGAGCTTATACTTCATTTTGTGTAGTAGAAGGTCTTCAAAATTAGGCATGATACAAATTAAATATTAAAATTATTTTAATATGTTTAAATCAGAGCAACTTGTACTGATTAATTTATCAGATATAGACAGGAAAATTTCATATCAAACATAAAAAAGTATTTATGTAAAATTTTCATTCAGAGGCTGTGATTGATGAAGATACCTGTTACTCAGGCATAAATTTAAGTTAAATCACTAGCATCAGCTGATTCAAGTATTTTCGCAGTTCACATACCCGAGCAGCTAGGACCGAGGTTGGTTCACCGTCCCACTTCCCCATATCTTCCCCATGGTCATGTAAATAAAACCACAAGGTACCCTGTGGTGTGCGTCTTGGATTCTCCCTTGCTTGAGCTGGAGAACGCTGGCACTTAATGGCCGAAAGATTCTTCCATCTAGGTGAGGAGGAAGTTATGTGTTCTTCTAAGCGTTGGGACAGTCATCCACAGCTGAAATGCAGGCCCGTACTGGGGCAGTGAGATTTTCTTCATATTTATTAAGCTCAATGGACACAGCATCCACTGTTGGCCCCATCCCCTCATCCCAATTCATTGCTGCCAATGTGCTGGCATGTGATGAGGGTGCAGCTCGTACAAACTTCCGCCACATGGATGTTGTGCTTTGGACTTCATCGGGGTCTTTAGGTGTCTGGGCTTTGTTTAAATCACTATAAATCATCTCCAGCACAGCTAATTCCCTCAGTTGCTGGAGACCTTTAACCCTGGTGGCCCACTTGCCTACTTGATATACAATATATTCCTTGTGGGGATACCTTTCTTTCACAGCTGCCAGGAGCCTCCAGAGGCTGAGGACCTGTGCCTCTCTCCCAATTCCTCTGTCAATGAGCCTTTCTCTAGAGAGTGATCCCAGCTGCTTGGCTTCACTGCCTTCTAATTGTAGGCTACTGGCCCCAGCGTCCCAGCATCGAAGCAGCCAGGTGAGGATGTGCTCACCTGGATGACGACTGAAATCCTTTCGTATTTCTCGCAACTCACTCAAGGATAGAGATCGAGTGGTTTCTGATTCATTTATGATTTCAGTCTCTTCTCCCTGATGTTGTTGTGATGATGGTGCTTTAGAGCTGCCTGCCTTTTCCTCCTCTGCATTCTCAGGAGGAGCTTCTTCCCTTATTAAATGAGCTGACTTCCATTTCCATTGTTTTGTCTTGACTATAGGGGCAACTGATACCAGAGATGGTTGGTCCTCTGGGGTGGTCACAGTGTGTGTTATCTCATCATCAAATTCAGAAACTTCCTAATCCCCTTGAGGGTGCTGGGCAGTGTTAAATGACATTTGATAGGCATAAGCCAGGCCCCAGCAGAGTGCAGCAAGCTGGTGGAGTTCTCTGGTATTACCAGGGTCAGGGCATACATCTTTCAAACATTCTACCAGTTTTTTGGGATTTTGCACTTGTTCAGGGGTGAAGTTAAAAACCATTGGAGGAGAAAACCGTGACAGGTACCTGCCCATATTCCCCCCCCACACCTTGCCACCCACATCTACTTTGTTTCAGGACAGGTCCTTGGATGATATTCTTAATAAATTGTTTGACCTTACGTAGGAAGAAAAACAATAAAACTAGTAATAGGAGGATGACATCCAACCAAGGGTATCCAAAATACTCAAAGGCTGCTGCAATTAGCCCACAGGGAGAGAAGAAGAAGGCACCACCTCTGATATTATTCGCAAGTTGACTGCTAGGGGAGAAAAAGAAGGTAGTGTAATTCTTAATATTTCCAAAAAGATAATCTCCAGGAGACCAGAATGATAACAATGCAGGGCCTGAGTACCAGACAAAACTGGAGGCCAGGATGTTACGGCACAACGTGGTAAAGAAACCAGCACAGATTTCAACACTTTCTTTGATCGAATGTAGAGGCAAAAGGAGAACAGAGACCGGATTATATACAACATAGTCACACAGGAAAATATTAACAGCCAACCAAATATTGTGACTAGCAGTTATGTTATGTTGTAATTACTTTTATTAGTTCTACTGTTTTCTCAACCCTTGAGCCCCACATTGGGCGCCGAAAAGGACTGTGGTGGTTTTACTCGGATGGGCAGCCGAGCTCCACCACAACTGCTCTCTCACTCCCTGCCTCCTCAAAGAGGAGGGGGAGAAAAGTCAACACAAAGAGCTCAAGGTTTGAGATGAGAATGATTTAATTAAAGGGAAAGGGAATGGGGAGAAAAAGTAACAAAAGAAACAACAAGGCCGCGCGGAAGCACAGAGAGAAAGGAAAAACTTATTCTCTACTTCCCATCAACAAGCGATGTTCAGCCATGTCCTGGGAAGCAGGGCCTCAAAATGCATACCAGTTGTTCAGGAGAGAGTGCCCTCCCCCACGAGAGCCCCTTTATTGCTGAGTGTGACATCAGGTGTTATGGAATATCTTTTGGTCAGTTTAGGTCAGCTGACCTGGTGATGTCCCCTCCCCATCAACTGCCCACCCCCAGCCTGCTGGCTCCTGGGGCTTGGAGAGAGTCCTGATTCTGTGCCAGCACTATGCAGCAATAGACACAACACTGGAGTGATACCAGTGCTGTTCCAGCTGAGTGCAGCACTGTGTGGGCTGCTGCAGGGAAAATATGAGGTGAAAATTCAAAATCTATTGGTAAAGAGCTCTCCATTAACTTCTGGCATGAAAACTACCTGTCGGCTACTTCTAGGATCATTTCTCAAAACTTAGAATCATAGAACATCATGGGTTTGACCACAGGACCACAATTTCTAACTTGAAAACAATGCTGTACAAAAAAATTTGGTTACTTCTGAAAGGAGGAAGATGCAAAGCAAAGACTTAAATGATGAAGAGTCAATTACAGCTGCTCAGAGGTGTTGTGGAGTTTCCATCCTCAGAGATATGCATAGCTAGATATGGCCTTGAGCAACCTGCTTTAGAGGACTCTGTTTTAAGCAAAGCTGTTGGACTGACTCTCTTTATGGGTCCCTTCCACTTTCAGCTATTCAGCTTCTATTATATGCAAGTATATTGTTTGTCCTGAATTACTTTTTATCTGAGTTACTTCTTTAAAATATGGAACAAGTTGCTGAACACCAGTTTCTTGAAAATTAGAATTAAGTGCAGTTAAATGAAACTCAGAACTTCAGTTCTAAGTATTCTACAATCCAGATACAGATGATTTCAAAATCTAGACTAGAAAATATTAACAACATTTGAAGCTTTCTCATGATTTTTTTCAATGTTTAATTTTTCTCTTTATTTTTTTCTCTTTTAATTTCCAAATCAAATCCTTTTCTTTGCTACTGATCTTTATCTGTACTTCTTTTTTATTGTGAAGTTTCAGTTATTAAATCCAAAAGGATATAAAATTGCCTTAGGATGAAATCTTCATATTCATTTTTTACATGACAGAGGTTAGAAAACGTGCAGGGAAAATACATATATATATATATATATATTTTAAGGTTTGATTCTATTTAATTTATATCTGTTTATTACCCTGTTTATTACCAACTGCCAACTGTTAGGTAACCTGCTGTTACTAATCCTAAAAATATCTTGTTTAATATTAGTGGATTGCATAAATAAGCAGCATAGTTCAAGAACTGTAGGAAAAAATTATTTGCACTTTTATAAGTTTTATCATTAAAAATTGTTTCATATTTTTCATTTTCATGGGGTGATAGCTGAAAATTATCTAGGCAGGCAATACAATAGGAAATTAAATTTGAGGATTGTAAGGATTGCAATTGTTTTTAATCCAAGTTTTCTTGTAAATATGCTTCCTGAGCTTCTGGAAGATTTTTACAACCTTCCTTCAAGGAGGCATAATCATTTGCACAGTGTCTTTGGAAAACAAAGGAGTGTAAATTCACAGATTCTTCACTGGAGATTTAATGCAGATTACAGGTATACAGGCTGGAGAGATGAGGTTATTATGGAACTGCAAGAAACAAAATACTTTTAATAATAGAAGATGAGGGAAAAGGGAGAAAAGAACTGAGAAATATTTCACAATGAATTCAGGAAAAAAAAAAAACCAGTTTCTTGGCAGCAGAAATCATTTGGGAAGATTAGATTCAATAAGATTTGAAAACAAAGGTAGAAATGGTTCTTTGAAGAGTCAATATATTTCTTACAAACATTGTTTTAAATATAATGTTATTTTTACATTTTTAAAACAGTGTTTTCATGTTAACATTTTTTTTTCTTTAAATTAAAAATTAAATGAACTGGAAAAGAAACAATTTCTTTTTTCGTTTGGCAAATCAAAAAGACATTATTTGCAAATATCTACTGAGTATACATTGATCCCATAATCATTTCCTATAGAAACACTACAGTTTCTCCATTTTTTTTTCTAACTCAGAATCATAGTATTGTAATCAACTGTCTTCAAATGTGTCATACAAATAAAAAATTGTCTTCATGTCTCTTCATCATATTCTATGTCCTGCACTACAACCACTATCATAGTAAATTACAAGAACACCACACCTGGGTTTAAAATAAATGGTTATTATTTTCTCAGAGTATAATAAATGTTAAGCAAATTTGCCGGAATTCCCTAAGATAACACCTGACTGAAAGATCACTAAAATGATTGAAGAGAGATTGAAGAACAACTTTAGCTTCATAATCACATAGACAAACATTTTTAAAGTGCATCAGCTCTTCTGTGATGACTCAGATATGCTCTCAGGTACCTCAAAAAAAAAAAAAAATAAAATAAAAAAAAAATGTCAAGACTGATTAGATGAAGATCACCAAGTCCTTGAAAAATAAGTTATTGAGTCAAGTGCTTCCCAAAAGTGAATGGTCTTTCTGAATGTACTTTTATCAGAAGAGAAAAAACTTGCAAGTTTGATGGTACAAGCACGCAGTGCATCTACATATGATAAGATTTACCAATGTCTACTTGTGCTGAAACAGTAAGCTGTTGTAACTGAAAATCCAGTCTGTATATTAATTTGTTCCCAGCTACATGTGTATTCTTCAGTATTTCAGTTGCTAAAAGGGATTTGATATATTAGGTTAAGAAGGTAAAGAATAAGATTATTTTCTTGAACTCTAACTAAATGAAATGGAAGAACATGAAATATCTAGGGAAACTCCAAAAAAAGCCACAATTTGACCACATTATTTTTCTAAATGAGAGACTTAAGAGAAAACTAATCTTCAGTCCAAAAAAATATTTCCAGCTGCAGTAAGTCCAAACTCATTATGTGTTTCACCTACAGTACATACTTTGGTAAACATTTTTGTTTCCTGGATACAACGATACAATTTTCTGTTTTATTAGAAGTAAGCAGACCTAGAAAAAAAATAATGTGTAGAAACCAAGGGAATTTAAAACAGGGCTGAATTTGACTTACTCTTTCATCTCACAATGCAAAGAAAATAAAAGGCTGCTAACCAGATTCCATCTAAATATCTGCTTGTTTATTTCTCTTCAATAAAAGACAAAATGCGCTTTTATTAAATATAGGCTACCACAACAAATATCATGGTATAAAGTAGTATAGAATGAAAATCAGTTCATAGGTATTAAGATAATGAAGAAATGTCCAGGCTATGCTCTGAGGAGATTTAACACAAGAAAAACATATTACAGTGACAATGGAGATGGCTTTACTATTAAATTAACTTCTAATAGAAGAAGAAACACCTTTTATTTATTTATTTATTTATTTTTTCCTGGAATGAGATAGAGAAGATATCACCCCTGGAGCTTCAGGCTGTAAGTATATAAAAAATACATATAGGCTTGTAGCAGGTGGAAAAAGGAATGAGGAATGGTAATAATAACAATATGTACTTCAGCTGGGAGGCAGAAGCAGTGATACGATTTATTGATAACAAAGCTTATGAGGCATAACAAAGATTTGATAACGTTATCTGATTATAATTGGGAGATATATTTAATTACACACTATATAAGTGACACTATATACCACTCAAAGATCCTAAATTAAAGACATTACATACTACGTAAAAACTACATAAGACCCTTGGTTATGTGACATTGCATCAAGAAAACCTTTCCATTGAGTCATGAGATTTTAACCCTCTTGCTTTCTAAATTTCTTTAGCCAAAGTAGTAAGGAGCCTAGTGTGTCTGAATCCACTCCTAGACCCAGACTTGGTCAACATTTTATGTCTAAGGTTTATATGCATTACACAAATCCTGTATGTTCTTAGCTAAGTTTATAAAGTGAGATCACAAAACGCTATTACAGTGCATTAGTATGCTCTTACTCTCCCAATGCACTTACCCACTATCTGTTGCAATAAGTGCCTTCTCAATCTGCAGAAGTAACCTTGGGAGTTGTCCCTGCCCAAGGAGAGGTCCTGGCATGCAGCCCGCTGTCATGTCAGGAGAGTTCAAAGGGCTTTGAGGCTGCTCACTGTTTATGGGGCAGGATGATTGACTCATGGTCACATTTGCATATAGATGTTAGTTTTCTTCCAAATTTAGCTTGAGTCAGGTTTTCTTCCAAATTTTGCCAGTAGTGGAGGCTGATTGGGGGGGGCGGGGGGGGGGGGGGGGGGGGGGGGGAAGTGCATTGTTGAAACTAACCCTTGGCTATTTTTCTCCTCTGTCCTCCAAGTCCAGGATACAGACATCATAACTAGATATATCCATCACCACCGCCATTGACAGTTATCTGCTTAGGCTGTACGCTGTGCTTAAGCTTGGGTGGGAAGTACAACATCACAACTCATCAAGAAAAAAATGAATCTACCCTGGAACAGGAGACCTTGTAGACATCAGAGCAGCAGTAACAAGGCTTTTCACAGTGTCTTCTACAATATTCTCAAATGAAAGATAAGACAAAATGATCTGGGTGAAATTCTTGACAGACAGAAAACTGATCGTGAACCTGTCAGAAGGTAATAACTAGAAAGGTACACCAGTAGTTAAACTTGAAAGAATTATCAAGCACAGTTCCTCTATGAATTTGTTCAGAACCCATTACTAACCTTATTTTTGTCCTATCAGCCTTGTCATCAATATGTATGCAGACTGAATTTTCAGATGATAAAAGTAGAAGGAACAGGGACTGAAATTCAGTGTGACCTTGACAAACAGAAAAACAAAACAAAACAAAACAAAACAAAAAACCACTGATGACTAGTAACAAAATTCAGATAAATATTGCATTTTAATAGAGATAATCAAGTTTACAAACACTGAACGGGAAAAATCTGCTTAGGAAACAGTTTTTAAAGAATGCTGGAATATGAAAGAACAGTCAACACAAACACATATATATATATTTCCTGCAAGGCACGTGAATTAACCTTTCTACTCTCCATAGCTTATTTAAGCTCTCAGCAGGAGTTGTACATGCAGTTTTAAGTAACACAATTAAGAACCACTCAAAGTCCAGAAGAAAGCAATGAAAATAATGATCAGAGGACTGTAAAACATGATTCAAGAGGAAAAGTGGAAAAGACCGAGGTTGTTTGATCCAAAGAAGAAAAGGCAGAAGAATTCTACTGTGGCAGTTTTCAAATAAAAAAATGTCATTTGCAAAGAGAAAGAAAACAGACCATTCAAGTCCACCACAACTGGGAAAATGGCCAAGATCTAAAACCTGCAACAAGGCAAATATTGGTCACATAGCAGGAGAAGCTTTCCAATAGTGAAAAACAGTAAAACATTAGAAAAAGATGGACTAAGAAACTTATGGAACTGAAGGTTTCTGAAAGAGAGATTAGACAAAATTCATTCAGTCTGGTCTAGTGGAAGGTGTCCGTGCCCATGGCAGGGGGGTTAGAATTAGATGATCTTTAAGGTCCCTTCCAAACTCCAAGCCATTCTGTGATTCTATGAAAATGGTCTGGGTAATAATTTTTTTTTTTTTTTTTTTTTTTTTTTTTTTTTTTTTTTTTTTGTGCTGAAGGGCAGATAAAAGCCGCTGTCAAGGTGCTTTCCTGACTTATTTTCTTTGAGTCCAGAAAATGGGACTCCTGATCCATTTATCTGTTGTTTGCCTCCACCAAGGGCAAGCACTTAATTTGCAGTAGGGGCTGAAGCTGTGCTATAGTCTGAGGAAATCAAGATAGCAACGGTGGTTAACTTATAGCTCCCTTAGTTTGTACATCATAGGGTCCTTGACTAAGGAAACAAATGTCATTATCCTCATAAATGAGATATGAAAAGATGAAACTTTCCCAATGTCAATTGCAGAGCCAGTGACAGTCACGTCTCTGAAGTTCTTATCTCTGTCCTCTGCGTAACATAATAGACTGGTTCATTCACTGACTTATTCATGTGATTCTTGCTGTATATCTTTGAATTCTATAGCTAGACTTTTACTGAGCAACAAAATGTAACCCAGAATTTGGCCTTGCTTTGATTGGGGAAGGTGGACCACAGGACCAACAGTGATCCTTTGATAAGGTTCTCTATGGCTTTCTAATGTACCAAGGCAAATCCTACATGCATAGTGTTGTATAATAGTATCTTATGTTCCTCATGGATCTTGTTGAATCTAGTTTAGATCGAGGCTGAGGAACTGTGAACTGCTGTCACATACACATCTCACTAAAAGAGCAGGAGAAGATGTGGTATAAAAAGAAGGATGGACTCCAGCACAAACCAGCCCTCTCCATCTTCATTTCTAGAGCCAGAGCTTGCCAGATAATCCAATCTACAGAGAGAAAAGACCAAACCATGTCTATCCATAAAGAGGAACCATTGAGATCAAATGGAGGTGTTTGTTTCTAGAATGAACTAATAGTACACGTTGGTTATCTAACTCTCATTCTGTCTCACTTTCTTTTGACATTTGGTACTGTAATTCTATGCATACTGTCTCATTAGTATACCAAATTAATTGTTCTGGCTGGGATCCAAAGATCTGCTGGACCTGGCCTCAGATGTTGAGGTAAGGTTACATACAGACTGCTATAAAGCCAGGATCTGAACTCCAGACACCAGTGACAAGCTATTCATGGTGAGCCAAGTTTGCCTAAATAAATTGTCTTTCCCATTGAATCCTTCTCCTCTCCCTGCCCTCTTTCAATATTTCATTTTCTTCATTTCAGCTGGGCTATGCATAGAAACTATCTAGTAAGTAGGAAAAAAAAAAAAAAAAGGAAAAAAAAACAAACACCTGTGTATGTGACATTTTCTCTTGGTGTAACAATCGAGCTAGAATAAAGAAAGTATGATTGAAGAAAAAATAAACAAACAAACAAAAACAAAAAATACAAACAAAAACACAACAACAGCACAATAATAAGAAGAAATGCAAGGATAAGTATGTCGTCTTTTAATTTCCCTTTAAAATTGTTCCCAACAAATTTGTATGTTTCTGAGATGTTCCTCATATTCCATTTGGCTCAAAAGTGTGTTGTGCAGAAAAAACTCATAAAGAAAGATGCTTACTTGGCACTGAGTACGTTTCAAAAAAATAAGATTTCTATGAAATATATGGAAGGGAGGATATGATTTATTCTTGTTTTAGCTTTTGATTACTGACAAACAACCATTATTTGCAAGTAAGAGACCAGCATCATATTGTTACAGAATTTCTATTGCCTATACAAACATGCACACTCTCTTCTCTCACACCAGGCCTGCTTAAAATCTGCCCTGCCAATTTTTTAGCTGTGGTCAATTAAACCTTGCTCTATCATGGGAGGCATACCATTATTCACAGACATTCAACTGACTGCAGAACAAAAGCAGACTGACACAGACTAGTGGGTGTTTGACAACCTGCTCTGCACTGTGCACTGAGAATGGAGGACTGAGCACACTCCAGTTCAGCTCCTGCTACGTATAATTGCATTTATACTGCTATCATAAAGAAGTCATCCTCTCTGTAATTAAATCTGTGCATCATTAAATAGTCACTGTTTTACTATTTACAAAATCAGTGAATTTAATTTCTCACGCTACTCCCTGAAAGTATTTTTGTGATCTGACATATTTTAATTAGCTCCAAAAGAGTGGTCTTCTTGTATCAAGTCTGCCTGAAAGAAATCCTTGCATTTAGAGCATTGACAGCTGCCTAGGTTTGCAGATTGCAAGGTATCAGTGTTTAACTGTCTCTATATATATCTGTCCAGAAAGCCAACTGCATTCCTGGGCTGCACCAAAAGCAGCATGGCCATTAGGGTGAGGGAGAGGATTCTTCCCCTCTGTTCTGCTCTTGTGTGACCCCACCTGGAGCCCTGCATTCAGCTCTGGGTCCCCCAGCACAAGAAGAATTTGGAAGTATTAGAGTGGGTCCAGCGGAGACCCACAAGGATGAATAGAGGGCTGGAGCACCTCTCCTGTAAAGACAGGCTGAGGCAGTTGAGGTTGTTCAGCCTGGGGAAGAGAAGGCTCTGGGGAGATCTTACAGCAGCCTGCCAGTACCTAAAGGGGGCTACAGAAAAGCTGGGGAAGGACTCTTTGTCAGGGGGTGCAGTGATAGGACAAGGTGGAATAGTTTTAAACTAAAAGAGGGGAGATTTTGATTAGATATAAGGAATAAATTCTTCACTCAGAGGGTGATGAGGCACTAGGACAGGTGATGAGGCACTAGGACAGGTTGCCCAGAGAATCTGTGGATGCCCCATCCCTGGGGGTGTTCAAGGCCAGGCTGGATGGGTCTTTGAGCAATTTGGTCTAGTGGAAGGTGTCCCTGCCTATGGCAGGGTGTTGGAATTAGATGATCTTTAAGTTCTCTTCCAACCCATTCTATTCTTCTATGATTATATATACTTACTACATATTAAAGATGTCCTTTTAATTCTTTTACAGACTGTCAAGAATGAACTGGACCATTGAGGAAAAGTATACTTAGGTTTTTTTTTTTTTCATCTTTGGATAGTTCCCATCAAGTTTCACCAAAGTTTCAAAGCCCTGTTTTTCCATTTCTAAAATACATCTGGAAGCTTAATGAAGCCTTTAGCTTGAGACCATCCACCTATGGAAAAGGGAAAGCAAAACTGTAACTCTCAAAATCACCTAATTGTAACATCAGCTCTTTGTTATCACCTTAAATCAATGTCTCAAAATGGCCAAAAAAAAAAAAAAAAAAAAAAAGTCAGGGCAGTGACCAGCAAAGAAGCTAAATGTGAAATCATGAGACCATGTACAGGGCAGAGAGTGGGGCTTGTATCCAAACCTGGGTAAATCATGCATACATAAGCACTGCTTAGATAACATGTAAGCATAGCTGAAACATAACATTTATGTCAGGTGTGGATACAGCAGCCACCTTCTGATATCTATCTCCATCCCTCCCTTTAAAAACAGTTTATTTTATTTTATTTTATTTTATTTTATTTATTGTGTGTGTGTGTGTGTGTGTGTGGTGATGTTTTTTTGTTTTGGTTTGTTTTGGTTTTTAGTGGGTTAGTACAGCTGGCAGATTACTTTGGTCATAGACAATGAGATTGTTTTGGTGTGACAGGATTCCCAAGGAGATGAAAGCAGTATCCCACTCATACTTCTTCTCCATGTTAGCCATGTCCCTGCACACAAATGTTTTTCTCTCCGTGACTTTACAGTTTGCCAGTTCGTAGGAATGTTTTCAGCTTGACACAAAAGCATGAACCACTGTGTTGTTCCCAGCCTGGGCACTGCTACACACTACATGAAATGTTCAAGTGTCCTTTAGAAAGCACTCTTGGGAAGCTGAGCACCTTCTCCTAGGCACAAGAGCAAAGGAATGTTGTTACCACAGCCCCTATCATTGTGGTCACTTAAAGAACTAAATCTGGGTGCTTAAATGCAGGCTGCTGTAATTGGAAAAGTGACTTTCATTCAGACACGGGAGTTTTTCTCAAATATTAAGCCTGTACCATTGGTAAATGTCCCCATTTATGTTACTAATAATAAGAAGGCATATTAAAATGGGATCTTTAAAACTCACAGGCAGTAATTACACTTTTGAGAAATTAAGTATTTCTATCATACTGCAATACACAAGGCAAATTGAACTTGGTGCTGACCAGCCTGATATAGCAACACGACTCGGGTGCATCAAGCTGATTCCACTGAAAAATACATAGCCACTCTGAATAGCTATGTTAAACTAAGCCAGAGTTGCAGAGTTGGTCTATATGTAGTGCTGCATGCTATAGCCAAGAGATGCCCACAGCACTTGTTCACAAGGGTGCCCAGCACTAAGGGCCACCAAGAAGCTGCCTGCTGCTGGCCGAGTAACACCACTCGCTGCTGTCTTTAGATTGTTGCTACCTCAGGAGCTAAAGCCCCAAGACAAGGATGCCATGTCTTCATCAAAACCATGAGCAGTATGTTCACAGGTGAATAGCACAGAAGTGGAGGAACATAAAGAAACTTCCAAGTACTTTGATCTTCCCAACACCCCATCCCACCTTCCCTAGTAAAATAAACACAAAAAATAATAATAAAAAAATAAAATGTAACCCCTTTTTATTTTTTATGTTATCTTCAGCTGACCCATGTTGTGACAGAAGAAAAATTGTGAACTTTGAGGATAAAATTGCAGAGCATTCAATCATGGAACTTTTGCATTGTCTTCAATGTAAGGCAGAGTGGCATCTATGGTACAGCCTTGAAGCACCCACCAGATATATTAGACAAGATCTTCCCCTCCTCCTACTCAACTGTTCTATATGTTTCTAAATAATACATGTGAACTGCTCTGGCTCTAAAGTAGACAGATACAGCATGATCTAGCACTTGGCAGACAGGATTGCTGACTTTGAAATGAGTTTGACTCTTGGACCCTAGCTGCAAACAGTGAAAAACAGTAGTTTAATTTAGTGGAACATGTGTTGGAAGTTTCTTTTTTTATTACCATGGAATCCTGACTCAATAAAATTAGGCCAAAGTTTTCAATACTTTTAGGACCTGGAAATTATATTTAGGCACTTAAATAAGTGTTCTGGTGCACCCATAAATTTCACTCTAGTCAAAATGCAGATGCTCAAAGTTCAACATGCTCAAAGTTCAACAAGGCCAAGTGCCGGGTCCTCCACCTGGGACGCAATAACCCCAAGCAGAGCTACAGGCTGGGAGATGAGTGGTTGGAGAGCTGCCAGGCAGAGAAGGACCTGGGAGTGATGGTTGACAGTCGGCTGAATATGAGCCAGCAGTGTGCTCAGGTGGCCAAGAAGGCCAACAGCATCCTGGCCTGTATAAGAAGCAGTGTGACCAGCAGGGCTAGGGAGGTGATCGTCCCCCTGTACTCGGCTCTGGTGAGGCCGCACCTCGAATACTGTGTTCAGTTTTGGGCCCCTCGCTACAAGAAGGACATCGAGGTGCTTGAGCGAGTTCAGAGAAGAGCGACGAAGCTGGTGAGGGGCCTGGAGAACAAGTCCTACGAGGAGCGGCTGAGGGAGCTGGGATTGTTCAGCCTGGAGAAAAGGAGGCTCAGGGGTGACCTTATCGCTCTCTACAGGTACCTCAAAGGAGGCTGTAGCGAGGTGGGGGTTGGTCTGTTCTCCCACGTGCCTGGTGACAGGACGAGGGGGAATGGGCTTAAGTTGCGCCAGGGGAATTTTAGGTTGGATCTTAGGAAGAACTTCTTTACCGAAAGGGTTGTTAGACATTGGAACGGGCTGCCCAGGGAAGTGGTGGAGTCCCCATCCCTGGAGGTCTTTAAAAGACGTTTAGATGTAGAGCTTAGGGATATGGTTTAGTGGGGACTGTTAGTGTTAGGTCAGAGGTTGGACTCGATGATCTTGAGGTCTCTTCCAACCTAGAAATTCTGTGATTCTGTGATTCTGTGAAAGTGTATGGACCACTGGATACTGTTGCCTGGATACTTCCACCCTTCATTCCACAGCCATTTCTACACATGCTTAATGGGATTTGAATTAAGAAAAAATAGTTGAATTAAGCACGTAGATACAGACAAGCCAGAATCTTTAAGCATTTAGGCAACCATTTCTAGATAGAAATGTCATAGTAGATGTGTTTAGATATCAGAGTCTTAAGAAAGAATGTCAGAATGGACCTACCTGGTTTAAACTGGTGCTTTCTCCTTCCACTTCTCTCTCCACTGCAGAGAGTGCTCCAGCTCTCATACTCCTTCTCCCCAAAAAAATGATTATTTTGACCAACATCCCGTTTGCTGTTTCAGAATATACTATTCATTATTGTTAGTATAACAAGTTTGTAAAATAAGGCTATAAAAAAAATGTAAGTCATAGGGATCCAGATTTCTGTTAGTAAAATTTGAAACTGTTCATCCTTATCAATCAGGAATAAATGCTGGACAGCTTAGCTAGCTGTTCCTGCCAAACAACAAATGCCAGAACTTCAAGAACATAAAAGCCAACAATAACAAAATACACATCTGTGCATTTCATAGGTTTAAGGAACAAAAAAAAAGTGTTGCTGAAAAACAGGATTATAATCAATGTTGCCAGCTTCTCAAAATTTCATTGCATATCTCAGGAATTATCTGATTTATAAAATTTCCCAGACTCATGATTTCCCAATAATCTTAACTTTCATTTTCTCTTAATAATCTTTTTCATTTTTTTTTTTTGAGAAATCCTTTCTCTATACTTAAAAATTGTAAATAAATCACTCAAATGTTACTAATTTCTCAAAATATTTCTCTTAGACCCATTGTATCCTAAGGTCCTTGTGCATGTTTCTTTGAATACGAAGACATACCAATATTATAAACAGCCTTCAAATCTGGAAATCAAATGAAAAATAAACAGTACTGCAACTATGGAAACCGTTGGTTGATTTTGCAGCTGTTTTAAGAAGCAATCCACAGAGAGAAATAAAAATGACAGTTAAGGCTTCAGTCCTACTTTTTTTCACACTGGGGGAAATTTGGGGGGAACTCCAGATAAGTCAGCTTAATAAAATTAGTCAACTGGAAACAGGATTTGATTGACTCTCCAGTCTACTGAGAAGGAAGGACCACCAATTTTAAGAATACTGAGGAAGAGGAACACAAAGTCAATTCCCTAGCAGTCTGACATACCAAAACAAGAACCACACAGTAAAATCAAGGTTAACTTACTGCCACAAGCCTTGAGGCTGATGACTGCAATGAGGTCTTTTGTCCAGTCCTGATATTTAAACTCATATCCCAGTTTCTGACAGGAGTTATATCCGGCACATACACATAATTTTCACATTTACCATCAAGAAAAAAGGTGGTCCAAAACCTGGAACATTACCTTGTGTTTCAGAAGAACATTTCACTGCCTCAAAAAACAAGATTCAGAGATGTTAACACCAGAATATTCCAAATGGTCTTACTGGTAAAATAAAGGAAAAAAAAAAAAAAAAAAAAAAAAAAAAAGCATTTTAGCCTTCCTCCAGCAATAGTGACCTTCCTAATTTCACTCTGACATATCCTACTGCATTTTTTGATAGGCTTGAAGGAAGAATTCTGCAGATAAGGATGTGCGAGGATCGGGAGCTTGCACATTTTTTTTTCTAGGAAACACTTTTCAAGTAATTTCAGAGAGTAGGATCTCATCTAACTATATCATATACATGTTTTGCAGAGATCTTTTAATGATATGCTCTGTTTGTAATAATAATAAAAAAGAAAGAAAGAAAAAAATGTGTTCATGACTCGTCTCATGATTATTGAACATTTATTTTTGAATTAGTTCTCTTTTCAGCACTCTTCTATCTGACCTCTCCTCAAAGAGAGGCTGTGTGCTCCCTGAAATTCAAACTGTGAAAATCAACCTTTATTTCAAGCAAAAATAATGTGTTGCTTCAGTCTTCAAGATACAGATCCCCAGCCACAATGATAGGTAACATTGCATGTTACATCCATGTATTTACATGCTAATAAAGGCAGTTGAAGAGCTACTCCCCACTGACTGAACAAGCCACAAGGCAATTCTATCTTTCCTCACTGAGAAGACAGAGTTAACAGAAGAAAAAAATAATAATAAAAAAATGGGGAAAAACATTAATAGAACAACTTGTGGGGAAGGGAATGTGGATATACACCCTGCAAGACAAAGTGTCTCAATTCTGGTTCTGTAAAAGACCCGCAAGTCAGTTTGAGAATCATGTCTCTTTTCCCCTTCACTACGTGATAGTTCCTCTAAGTGTCTGTTCTCTTTTCAAGGTGTTTAAGAGCCCTTCTGAATCTTACCTTGGAAGGCAGCCAACAAGTCTCTGCCATGGTGCAGAGAATGTACAGCTGAATACCAATTGATTTCACTGTGTAATACACTGGGGTTTGAACTATGCACCTAATGCAAAGGAGGACAGAGACTGAACTTTGAGTAACTCGTTTAGATAAAGTAAACATCCTGAAACAAAACCAAACCAAACCAAACCAAACAAAACAAAAAACCAGAGATTGGTTAATATGAATTACATTTGTGGCATAACACAAACTTCCTACTAGAGTTGTGGGAGGTTGGATAACTTCTGTTCTACGGATAGATACTGTACAGATCAAACTAGCAAAGCTGTTTCCCTTCCACAACTGGAATGCTGCATTATATAGCTGTAGAAAACACCCTTTAAAATATATAACATGGTAAACTGTAGCTCAGGGACAAGTTAGAAACTCCTTCAGCTACCTTTACCATTTCAGTGCATCGTGGAAACCTGTATGTGTTAACAGTTAACTCATAATCATTTCCTTCTAATGCCACTAACATCCATCTAAGACCGAGAGTAAAATGTTATATTGAGGGCTTTGGACGTCCCCTTTCATAAGATTAAGACT
Organism: Nettapus auritus; assembly: GCA_011076525.1. Taxonomy (NCBI): domain Eukaryota; kingdom Metazoa; phylum Chordata; class Aves; order Anseriformes; family Anatidae; genus Nettapus; species Nettapus auritus. Next base: position 196,979,300 of record CM021765.1, read on the forward strand.
TTCTGAGAAACTTCTGTGAATTCAGATAGAATCAGCTAGCACCCAGCCTTTGACAACACAGAGCAAGAGGAAACAGTCAGAGAAATCCTTTTTCTTTTATGTTTAATCTGCATAAGAGCTACATGAGAATCTGTACACTAAGAATTCAGATCAAAAAGTGAACATAGGGAAGATGAAGGCCCATCTTGGGTTGACAGGCAGAACTCTAAGCTCATAGACTTTCATGTGTCACAATTTGGATATCCACGCATAATATTTTCCTAGTTCAGAAGGGCACTTCAACAACTGGAAAGCAGCTCAGGGAGCTGGAGTGAGGTGAATGTGGAAGAATTCTGTTTTCTCAAGGAAACCTTAAACAAACAATGAGCTTGATGGATCATTTATCATCATTAATCTTGACCAGAGACTTTATGGTCTCTTGGATTAAGCTTGTTGAATGTTATGCTAGTATTTGTTTCCAAAATTACTAATATACAATTTTGATTCAGAGTATTGATTGAGCCACACTCTCTTACTTGCAATTATTGATGAGTCAGCAACCTCTGTGCAGCCCATTGTGTTCAGATATTGATTATCTTTCATGATTCTGCATGTGTTCATTAAAGAGTTGATAGCAAGCTGCCTAAATGGAAAATGCCATAATCCATTTTGCACATAACAAATGCAAGAAGTTACAACATGTCAAGAAATGGAGATGAAAAAAGAGGGTGACTCCATCCATTCAACTAAATAAGTGTCAAATAATGAAGAACTTCATCTTAATAAAGATTTGAACAGACATTAGATGAAGAAAGCTAGCCATAAGAGTTAATCAAATGTCTATCAATAATCAATACAATTATCCTGGGATCACTTGAAGAAAAGATCTGTAAAAATATATTAATCTGAAGAGCTCATAAGCTGGAAACAAACAATAAATAAACAAACAAACAAATAAATGGAGAGGTAGAAATGAAAGTGGCTGGGTACTCCCAAAATGTACCCTATTTCAGAATATTAGGTATACAGGTCTACCAGTTTCTCTTTACTCTGGAAATTCATATACGTATCTAAAATTTAAAGTCAAACAGACATGTTATATAGTCCTGCAGAAAACAGGGGTGGACAAGATCCAAGACCAAGAATGGTCCAACCCAACATGCAGAAAATAAGTAAAAACAACCAAAGGTTTACCTGAATGAACAAGAAGATCCAGACTAAATTTAAATATAAAAAGGAAGCATGCATGACAAGTCAGATCAGCCAGGAGGAACACAGGTATGGGATCTGAAAAGCCAATTCCAACCTGGAGATGAATCTGGCAAGGGAAATGAAAATTAACAAGAAAAGTTTCTACAGATGTATCAACAGTGAAAGAATGACTAGGGAAAATTTGGGCCTACTGCTGAATGAGGTGGGATATCTCATGACAACAGGCAAAGTACCTCTGAATGCTTTGTTTGCCTCCTTATATACAGGTAGGAGCAGCCTTCAGGAATGTCAGCCCCTGAGACTAGAAGGAAAATCTGGAACTAGGAATACTTACCTTCAGTGGAGGAAGATCATGTTACTGAAACAAACTACACATTCTTAAATCTCTGGGACTTAATAATATGCACACCTGAGAACTGAGAGAGCTGGCTGATGTCACTGTGAGGCCACTCTCAGTTGTCTTTGAAAGGCTGTGGTGACTGGGGAAGTTCCTAAGGACTAACAGAAAGCAGGTGACACTCCTATCTTCAAGAACATCAAGAAGGAACACCTAGGGTAGTACAGTGGTCAGCCTCCCCTCGGTACCTGGGAAGGTGATGGATCAAATAATTCTCAGAACTATTTCTTAACTCTTATTCTTAGTGCACAGGAAGGTGATTGGGAGTAGTCAGCACGTATTTATGAATGGGAAATCATGCCTGACCAAAGTGAGAACCTTTTACAATGTGATGAGCTGTGCAGTGGTCAAGGGGAGAGCAGTGTATGTACTTCATCTTGACTAGAAAAGATTTTGACACAGTCTCCCATAACATTCTCTGTCAAAGGAGATGAAGCATGGACTATGTAAATGAACACAGCAGCACAAAGTACAGCTGTAGACCAGTTATTTGTGGTGTACCGCAGGGACCCAGTACTGTTCAGCATCTTCATTAATGACCTAGACAATGTGACAGGTTGCATGCTCTGCAAGTTTGTAGATGATTCAAAACTGTGAGGAGTGATTGATGAACTGGAGGGTTGTGCTGCCATTCAGAGGAGCATTGACAAGATGGAGAAATGGACCAAGAGGTATAGGCTGGAAAGCAGCTTGCAGAAATAGACCTAGGGATCCTGGTGGAAAAGAAGTTGAATGTGAGACATTGGTGTAACCTTGTGGAAAAGGAGTTCAATAGCAATGTGGAATGCGTTAGGTAAAGCAATGCCACGAGGTCAAGCAAAGTGATCCTTTCCCTCTATTCATCCCTGGTGAGGCCCATCTGGAATGCTCTGTCCATTCTTGGGGTCCCAGTACAAGAGAGACACAGACATACAGGAGCAAATATAGAAAAAATAAATAAATAAAGGAATTCGATCTTTCTTATGAAAAGAGGCCAAGAGAGCTGGGACAGTTCAACCTGAAGAAGAGATGGCTCTGGGGGATCATTGTCTACAAATACCTGATGGGTATCAGTAATGAAAATGGAGTCAAACTCTTCTCAGTTATACCCAGTGGCAAGATATGATGCAGTGGCCACAAACTGAAATAGAGGAAATGCAAGGTGAGCAGAGTAAAAAACTCTTCTAACTGTGAGCGGTCAAACAAACAAACAAACAAACAGGTTGACCAGACAGAACTTTGAGCAGGAAGGTTGGACCATATGGTCTGCAGAAGTCCCTTTGTACATCAAGGATTGTTTCCATTCTTCTATATGAAGTTATATTTACATTATCAGTCTTTTGAGAAACTACAACATGACTGCAGTCATCTTTGAGAAATTCAAGGTTCAGGCAGTTTTCACAAGGATCTACTTGTGATCCTTGTGATCTACACCCACTTCTCCCTTGTGGGAGAAGAACTCATTGAGAGCAGTCCTGCTAAGAAGGACTCGCGGGGTTTAGATGGGAGATTTAGATTAGAGGTTAGGAGGAAATTCTTCACACAGGTGTTTTCACATTCTTCCAGGGTGAGGGAGAAACTGAATTGAAGTTCTCCACATCTTATGTGATTTCCTAACACGTGGGCCAGAAGGTTAGGGCCACTGTAGGAAATGGAACACGAAGGAGTATATTCCCTAGCCTAATTTTGGGTGCATGCTTTAAGTTTTATTTTCTTTTCAGTGGAGGGAGCCAAACTCAGGAGGGAAACTCACAGCACTGGAAACAGGCTGCTGTTCTGAATTCTAAACAAGAGCATATTGTTAAGAATAATTCTGCTCTGGCCCAAGCAGTAGATGAGTTAACTTATTGATTTTTTTTTTTTTTTTTTTTTTTTTTTTTTCCCAAGAGCTATTTTTTCTGCCGAGCTTCATGTCCTACATTTGCATATTCTGGCTTTTCCAAAATCTTGGAAATTAAGAAATACAAAGTAGTAACCTTTGCAGTTCCTGAATCTGGTTATAATCAAATGGCTTTCAGCCTCCACACTCATAGCACCTTCATGGGCAGAAATAACAAAAGAAACAAGCACCTTCATCTGTTACAGCAGAAATCTCACAGTCTGCATGGAAGAATCGCTTTGTGTTTCTATGCTGTGTTTATATGTTATACAAACAAGCCTGAAAGGCTTATGGGTACTGTTGAGTTGATGGGCTGACTCTATGGCCAAGTCAGTAAGGGACATGGAGGAAGGAATGGAAGGAGAAAAATCTGCAGCATGGACTGTAATGATATTGGTGACTGTAAAAAAAAAAAAATAATAATAATAATAAATAAATAAAATAATTTTAAAAAAATGATTATAATTGGTAGAGATTTCAGGCTTGTGTTGTGGGCATTTAGAAGAAGGGCAAAAGGATGTGGATTATTTGGTTATAAATAAAAACAGGAAAGTAGAATGAAGGTTATATTATTCCAATGTAAAACTGAATTATCTACTCTGCTATTACTGAAAAGGGTATTCTAATATAGAGCCCTGACTCATATTTTAGGATCTGTATGTACCAAAAATGGGAAACTAAAGGTCAATGGTTTTACAAGGTCATTATAAAAAGACCTGGAAATTCAATTAAGCTCTAAATAGAAAAAAAGAACTCATTTAAAAGATTTAGTTTAGTTTAGTTTAGTTTTTCTTTCTTGTTTTTCTTTTTAAAGTGTGCCATTGAGAAACCTCATCATACACAGCCAGTATTATAAAGGTGATAAGCAGGTCAGATGGAGGCAGATTTCTCATAAGGCTTCTGCTGAATTTCAGAGCTGCCCAACAGCAGAGTAATCCCTTCATTTTTCTCAGTCCTGGTAATGCTTTACCTAAGTTCCATATGCACTTCTGAGTACTTTTCAAAGCTGCTTTAAAAAAAAGAAAAAAAAAAAAAAAAGTAGATCAGAGTATAGAGGAGCTCAAGAAGAATGATCAGTTGGATGGAAATTGTTGTCCTCAGGTGTATAAGAAGGAACTACATGCTTTGCCTACTTTATGTCCCCTGCGGATTTAACAAAGCAACTCAAATGTCCCCCTCCACAAGTTTCCAACTATTACATAAATTGGAAGCAGCATTTAATTCAGACTGAGGAGGAAACAATATATTTTTTCCTTTTTTTTTTTTTTCCTGTGAAACAAACCTTAATTTATTTGTAGAATCTTATTCTACATGTTATCATGTTATCTGTTTTATTTCATATGCCTGAAAGCCATTCAGCCACTCCCAAACCCAGTAGCTGATACAAACAGAATAAGCTTGATGCCACCAAGTCCAGTGAGCTCCGCTAGTATGTATAGGAATTTTTTTGATATCATAAAATCTGTCACAGAAGTTATTCTGATTGTTTTCTTCAATTCTCTGAAACCATATTTGGTCTTTTCCACTTAATATAGATTCATCAAGATTGATAGCACTACAAGGAGATTTTAGCTGTTATAAGACCCACAAGACAAATTACTCGTTAAGCTCAAGAAGCTTTATAGCAGGGTTATGTTCCATGGGCAAAAATGTAGAAGGATGATGAATTGTATGGCTCAGTTTTTTGTGTTTGTTTTTCTGATGAATGCACTTTAAATTGCTGAATAGGAGAAGGTTTTGCTGAAACTTATGGGTGACATAAACACATCAAAGTACATGTGTCAGTTTCACTGGTAGAATTTAACTTTCCACTGCTTCTCTCCCTATGTACATATATAATCTTAAAAACAGGACTATGTTTGGTTTTCTTCTCATTTATATAGTTAGCAGTTTTAATTCCAAAATATTGCAATAAATAAATAATTTGAACAGTTGCAGAGAAGTGATCTGTAAGAAATTGTTAAGGTAGCATCAGTTTTACCTTCACTATATGAAGAGTTTACCATGGTGTAGTTCTCCCTGCTTAACAATTTAGCTCTACAGCACAAAGCAGATAATCTGCATTTTCAGCAACAAACCAGCCCTTTGTTAACTTTTTTCAAACTAGTTTTTTTGGTCCCCCTTCACTTTCTTACAATTCCTACACTGCTTATGTTGGGCATATTTCTTCCTCATTTCTTAGCCTAGTGCCTGAGTTGCAGTCCCCTAGCTAGCTCATGAGGATTCTCAAACTAACAACTCCAAAATTCCAGCCAGGCCCATCACATACGTTCATAGAGACAACGTGAAACTACTTCTTTCTTATTAAGAAGATTATTATAAATATTAGTTACACAATTACTAAAAAACATATACAAATACATAGTTATAAGTGTGCATGGAGCATTTATTGAAGAATATCTGAAACCTTATAAAAATACCTTTTTACCAGAAATGCCCTTTACCTTCACCAGAAATCCCCTTTACTTATCTAACTACCACCAGCTGTGTATCTGTAGCAAAATTCCTTTATCTCCCTCTACATCTTTCTTTCTTTACAGGGTTATCCAAACTGCACACTCCCGAAAGGAAGGATTGTCTCTTACTGTGTTTTTATACAGTGCTAAACAAAATGGCAACTTCTATGAGCCACCAGGTTGAACTCTGTATTCTCCTGCTCAAAGCCAGGGCACAGCCTACATGTTAAACTACTATAGGACTAAAACGTAATCTTTGGTCACTGCACCGCAGGCACTAATAAAAAGAAACGGTTCAGACCAAACTGACCTTCACAGTATTTGTGCATCAAGGCTTTGTACACTATTTTGGCTAAACCCTTGACTGGAAAATAAATCTCAATCACATAAGTGATAAGACAATCACATCCCTGGACCTGCTGGCCACGCTGTTTCTTATGCAAGCCAGGATGCTGTTGGCCTTCTTGGCTGCCTGAGCACACTGCTGGCTCATATTCAGCTGACTGTCAACCAATACTCCCAGGTCCTTCTCTGATAGGCAGCTTTCTAACCACACATCTCCCAGCCTGTAGCTCTGTTTGGGGTTGTTGTGCCCCAGGTGCAGAACCCGGCACTTGGCCTTGTTGAACTTCATACCATTGGCCTCGGCCCATCGGTCCAGCCTGTCTAGATCATCTTGCAGAGCCTTCCTACCCTCGAGCAGGTCGACACACGCACCTAACTTGGTGTCGTCTGCAAACTTACTGAGGGTGCACTCGATCCCCTCATCCAGATCATCGATGAAGATGTTAAAGAGGACTGGCCCCAGTACCGAGCCCTGGGGGACTCCACTAGTGACCAGCCTCCAATTGGATTTGACTCCATTCACTAAGACTCTCTGGGCCCGGCCATCCAGCCAGTTCTTAACCCAACGAAGCGTGCACCAGTCCAAGCCATGGGCAGCCAGTTTCCTGAGGAGAATGCTGTGGGGAACGGTGTCAATTGCCTTACTGAAATCAAGGTAGACCATGTCCACAGCCTTTCCCTCATCTACTAAGTGTGTCACCTTGTCATAGAAGGAGATCAGGTTCATCAAGCAGGACCTACCCTTCATAAACCCATGCTGACTAGGCCTGATCGCCTGCTTGCCCTGTAACTGCCGCATGATGACGCCCAAGATAATCTGCTCCATGATCTTCCCTGGCACTGATGTTAAACTAACAGGCCTGTAGTTCCCCAGGTCTACCCTCCGGCCCTTCTTGTAGATGGGCGTCACGTTTGCTATCCGCCAGTCAAGCGGGACCTCCCCTGATAGCCAGGACTGCCGATAAACGATGGAAAGCGGCTTGGCCAGCTCTTCCGCCAGTTCTCGCAGTACCCTCGGGTGGATCCCATCTGGCCCCATCGACTTGCATATATCCAAGTGCTGTAGCAGGTCGCCAACCATCTCCTTGTGGATTGTGGGGGCCACATTCTGCTCCCCATCCCCTTCCATCAGCTCTGGGTACTGGGCGTCCAGAGAGCAACTGGTTTTGCTGCTAAAGACTGAGGCAAAAAAGGCGTTAAGCACTTTGGCTTTATCCTCATCTCTGGTAACTAAGTTTCCCCTCACATCCAGTAAAGGGTGGAGATTCTCCTTAGTCCTTTTGGTATTGATGTATTTATAAAAATGCAGTAGCCAGATTGAGCTCCAGATGAGCTTTGGCCTTTCTAATTTTGTCCCTGCACCGCCGCGCAACAACCTTGTAGTCCCCTTGAGTGGCCCACCCTCTTTTCCAAAGATTAGAAACCCTCTTTCTTCTCCTAAGTTCTAGCCACAACTCTGGTCAGCCAGGCTGGTCTTCCGTGCCAGCTCGTCTTTGGGCATGTGGGGACAGACCGCTCCTGAGCCATTAGGATTTCTTTCTTGAAGAGCGCCCAGCCTTCCTGGGCTCCTCTGTCCTTCAGAACCACCTCCCAAGGGACTCTGCCAACCAGCGTCCTAAACAGCTCAAAGTCAGCCCTCCGGAAGTCCAAGACAGAGGTTTTACTGGTCCCCTTCCTGACTTCGCCAAGTATCGAGAACTCTACCATTTCATGGTCACTCTGCCCAAGACAGCCCCCGACCACCACATCTCCCACCAGTCCTTCTCTGTTAGTGAACAGAAGGTCTAGCGGGGCACCTCCCCTGGTAGGCTCAGCAACCAGCTGCGTCAGGAAGTTATCTTCCACGCTCTCCAGAAACCTCCTGGACTGCTTTCTCTGGGCTGTGTTGTGCTCCCAGGATATGTCTGGGAAGTTAAAGTCCCCCACAAGAACAAGCGCTGACGATTTCGCAACCTCTCTCAGCTATCTGTAGAACTCCCCCTGTACTCAGCTCTGGTGAGGCCGCACCTCGAGTAGTGTGTTCAGTTTTGGGCCCCTCACTACAAGAAGGACATGGAGGTGCTTGAGCGAGTCCAGAGAAGGGCGACGAAGCTGGTGAAGGGTCTGGAGAACAAGGCTTACGAGGAGCAGCTGAGGGAGCTGGGACTATTTAGCCTGGAGAAGAGGAGGCTAAGGGGAGACCTTATCGCACTCTACAGGTACCTGAAAGGAGGCTGTAGCGAGGTAGCGGTTGGTCTATTCTCCCATGTGCCTGGTGACAAGACGAGGGGGAATGGGCTAAAGTTGCGCCAGGGGAGGTTTAGGTTGGAAATTAGGAAAAACTTCTTTACAGAAAGGGTTGTTAGGCACTGGAATAGGCTGCCCAGGGAAGTGGTGGAGTCACCATCCCTGGAGGTCTTTAAAAGACGTTTAGATGTAGAGCTTAGGGATATGGTTTAGGGGATGATTTGTTAGTGTTAGGTCAGAGGTTGGACGCGGCAATCTTGTAGGTCTCTTCCAACCTAGACATTCTGTGATTCTGTGATTCTGTGAACTCCCCGTCCACCCCCTCATGCTGATTTGGTGGTCTATAACAGACCCCCAGCAGGATGCTTGCCTTTTTGGCCTTTCCACTGATCCTAACCCATAGCGACTCCACCTTGTCATTCCCAGCCTCGAGTTCGACGACATCAAAATACTCTCTAATATAGACAGCCACTCCACCACCCCTTCCGTGCTGCCTGTCCCTTCTGAAGAGCCTATAGCCAGACATGGCAGCACTCCAGTCATGAGAGTGGTCCCACCACGTTTCTGTGATGGCAACCAAGTCATAGCCCGCGTGCTGCACAATGGCTTCCAGCTCCTCCTGCTTGTTGCCCATGCTGCGTGCATTAGTGTAGATGCACTTCAGCTAAGCCTTTGCCTTCTCCCCCAGCCTAGCCACTGTTCCCCCTGGCACACCTCCAACAGGCTTTGTTTCTTCCCCGTCCCCCTTCTTGCCTAGTTTAAAGCCCTCTCAATGAGCCCTGCCAGCTCCTGGGCCAGGATCCATTTTCCCCTCGGGGACAGCTGGGACCCATCTGTGGCCATCAGACCGGGTGCCGAGTAAAGCGCCCTGTGGTCGAAGAACCCAAAACCTCTGTGTTGGCACCAGCCTCTAAGCTATGTGTTTATCATGTGGGCTTTGCGTGTCCTCTCTGAATCCCTCCCTGCCGCTGTAGGAATGGACGAAAACACCACCTGTACTCCTGCTCCATCCACTAACCGTCCCAGCCCCCTCAAGTCCCGTTTGATAGCCTTCAGGCTTCTGTCGTCAGTGTTATCACTGCCAGCCTGAACTATCAGTAGTGGGTAGTAATCAGAGGGGCGAACCAGGCTGGGAAGCTTTCTGGCAACGTCCCTGACCCTGGCCCCAGGGAGGCAGCAGACCTCCCTACGGGTAGGGTCAGGCCGACAGATAGGGCCCTCCATTCCCCTGAGAAGGGAGTCGCCCACAACGATCACCCTTCTTTCCTTCTTGGTGGAAGCAGTTTTGAGGCATGGAGCAGACTTCCTCACCCTAGGCTTCCTGGGTAAACTTCCTACCACATCCTCATCCACCACACTCTCGAGCTCCAGGGCCTCAAACCTGTTGCATAAGGGTACCTGGGAAGGTGGGGCAGGTGGGGGGGGGGGGGGCGTTTCCTGCAATGTCGAGCAGGAACCTGTCTCCATTCCTCCTCAACTCCCAGGTCCCCTCCCTCTGCCCGACAGCGACCAGGCAGGGGGTCCACCCCCATGTGGGGAGTCTCACCCCAGTGCCTCTCCTTCGGGCCTTGCAGGGAGTTGCTCCACCAGTCTATCGCCCTCTCACACTCCCTGATGGCCCTCAACCTCTCCACCTCCTCCTTGAGCTCTGCCACCACGTGGACCAGGTCATCCACCTGCTCGCACCTCACGCACACGGTGTCTCTGCCTCCTTCAGATGGCAGCAGCAGGCTCTGGCACTCCCTGCACCCAGAGACCTGAACTGCCGCATTTTGGAGCGGGCAGTCTGTCTGGGTGCCTACAGATTTTCTGGCACGAGCTCGCTGCCTAGTGAGGACCATAGTAGCCCAGCTAATGCTAGACAGGCGATAGGTGAGGTGTTCTCGTGGATGGGCGGGATCGCCCTTCCCTCCCTGCTCGCTCTGCCTGCGCAAACTGCCGCGCCCCTCCTTTCTGCCGCGCCCCGCCCTGGTTGCCCGCCCTGTTCGCCGGCTCCTGGTGGCTCTCGCTCCCCAGGGGCTGTTTTTGAGTGGCCGGGGAGGGGGCGCTGCTGGCTCCGCCTATGCCTCGTCAGCGTCCCTCACGAGGGCTGCCGGGTCGTGGCAGCTCCCTCGGCTGCCTCGAGTGGCCTCGATGCCGGGAAAAGAGCCCTGCCTGTCCCGATCCCCTGCTCCGCTGCAGAGCACGTCTGCCCCGGAGCCGATCGCCTCGGCAAGTGGCAATTACTATCTGTCCTCCCAGTGCAAAGCTCTTCACTTTAAAGTACAACCTGTAAAAACAAAAGTAGAGGCTAGTCACTTCAGGTGAGACACAAAATCAACGGGGAGATGCTGATTTATTTGTTTAGGAGAGTTTGCTCCCATCAGGTACTACACTCATGGGCAAGCCTGAGAGCATAGGTTATGTTTAGGATCATCTTTAGATAAATGTTGGCCAAACAGAGGGAATGGCATGGAGCTGGGAGAGGGGAGGGTCAGGTTGTGTGTTAGGAAAAGGTTATTCCCCAAGAGGGTGGTTGGGCACTGGGACAGGCTCCCCAGGGTAGTGGTCACAGCACTGAGCCTGCTGGAGTTCAAGAAGCATTTGGACAGGGTGCTCAAATGGTCTGATTTGAGAGATGGACTCGATGATCCTTGTGAGTACCTTTTAACTTGGGATACTCTATGATTCTATGTTTCTATGATTCTATTCATAGTGTACCACAAACCATTCTGTAATAGGTGGTGTTTTTTTATTATTGTTTTATTTTATTTTATTTTTTGCATGAGTTGACACTACCAAACAGTGGGAAAGGATGCTTGCACAGATCACGCACACATCCACATAAAGACCAATGATCTTTTTTATTGTTTGTTACATTTTACCTAGGTAATGCACTTTTGCTCTTCCTTCAAATTGAAAAAGACAGTCTCAGTCTCAATTGTCCAGTGAAGCAAGACCTGATAAGAAAATCCCTTCAAGAAGGAAGATACATGGAAAGGAAGAGGAATGTGTTGGCCCTTCAAGAAATTCCATACAGGATTTTACTGCTGAAGGACAGTAAATTATCTGATAGAGAATATGCTAAAAGGCAGTTGGGCTAACAACATTCAAATGTATCTTTTGTATAACTTTGCAGGATTTGTCTCAGGATTTGATTAGAAAGGAGAAAGAAGGCCTTCTTCTTCTTATCCTATCAGTATGAGTGACAATGCTCTCCATTCTTGTTTGTAGGAAGAGTTTGCTCTTACATTTGGTCATAACTTTAACTGTTTGCAGCTATTTCTGATGTGAAGGAGAAATTGATAAGACAAATAATGTCATGTATTTGGAGATAAAGCAGATTTTTACAGCACCCAGACAGCATAAAGATTATCCAGACCTGAAGGCAAACACAGCTTTATAGCCTGAATAGACCTTTCAATAAAATATCTGGACCAAAACACAAAGACATTTTCATTTTTCTTTATGTATTGTATCCTGATAACAATATTTTTAAAAAGGACTTGTTCCTCTTCTGCAGCTCATTACAATGCAATGGCTTTACCTGACTGCAGCTAACTCAGTTCTGCCTGCTGTTAGGCACTGAAGACTGATTAACTTTTCTTCTTTATTCATAACATAACATCTTCACTATTAGACTGCCTTCATTTAAGGTTTCTCTATGTTTTAGATCACAGTTGCAGAAAAAAAATAATGAAAATAATATTTTTTCCAATCAAGAGCTGTTCCTTTATCCTTTTATGCTAGAAAGAAGGTCTGCAATGTCTATATAAACCTGAAGGGAAGGTGCAAAGAGCATGGAGCCAGGCTCTTTTTCAGTGGTGCCCAGCGCCAGGACAGGAACACAAACTGGAACACACGAGGTTCCATATGAACAACAGGAAGCGCTGCTTTACTGTGCAGGTGACAGAGCACTGGCTGGAAGAGGTTGCCCAGAGAGGTTGTGGAGTCTTCCCACTGGGAGATTTTCAAAAGCCACCTGGAGATGATTCTGAGCAAGCTGCTCTGCGTGTCTCTGCTTGTTCAGGGGTTTGGACCAGATGGACTCCAAAAATTCCTTCCAACCTTAAGCATTCTGTGATTCTGTGAATCTAGATCTGAATTAAGACTCATTGACCTTGGTGCCCAACAAAAGCATTTAACAAAAATGAGGTGTCCAAATTTCAGCTGAAATATATGGCAAGCTTCCCTAAGGAAACCTGCAAGTCCTCTTACTTGCTTGTGTTTTTGAATAGAAATTTCACCTAACATAGTTTCCTGAAATAGTTTCTGCCTTAAATGGCTAACATAGTTTTTCCTGCCTGTGTTTGGTAAACACATTAGAGTCATTTTGTAAACTATTTCCATTCCTAATTTTGCTCTAGTGCTATAGGCAATTTCAGCATGCCACAGAGGCTTAGCAGGAAGCCAAATAATATGGTTTGCCTAAATTTTGCCATATTTATATTATCTTGCTCTTCTCTAGTGTCCAAGTAGAAATATAAACAGGGTAAATGTAGACACACTTCCTAACAGTCAGGTGAACTCAGTGACAAGCCAGAAGCATGTAATATGTAAACAATGCATCTACATTTCTAACACAAATAGGACATAGGAGATTGTCTCAGAATCAGCATCCTTTATAACTGCTTAAAAAAAAAGGAAAGTCAAGATTTCTTATGCCACAGCACAATGAAATTGCATATTACCAAGCAATTACATAAAAATAATAATCAAAAGAGCTTTTTGTGTGTCTCCATTCTAGTCCCTTTACTAAAACTAAGACAAGACTAAGCCCTGGTCTACTAAATGTGAGAAAGTGCTGCTGAATATCTATTTTACCCTAATCCCAGAAGGATTAGATCTTATCTCAGCTGCTACACCTGGCTCAAAACAACTGAGATGTCCTGGGAGACGCAGGCAGTTCAAGTAAAAAGAAATAAACAGTTTCAGAAAGTGCACATTCAGGTCAATTGGCATACCAATTCTCTATACAAGATACTGATTCAGACAGTCATCCAGACTTTGTCATAGTCTCTCCTTAGAATGAGAGCAAATGACTTCCCATGAGCCACTGAGCTGTGAGCTTGAGAAGTGCAAGCAGGTTTACTTTGTTTTGCTTGGGATTTTGGGTTGGCTCTTGTAGCTCTCTTTTTCAGTCATAGGAGTTGGTCTGAGATTAGTGAAAGAAAGGATACCTTCTGGATACCTTCTGGACAACTAGTCTATATGTTGTAGATACATATATTAAACATCTATTTATCTTCCTTAAAGAATCTTTAGATGCTTGCTTTCATTTGGTGGGGTTATCCTTGCCTCTCCCATGTGTAGAGGACTAAATTTTTGTTTACAGTTCACAGAACTGAGCACCCTGTCAATTAAAAATTTCTTCCTCAAAGCAGAAAATACAAAGATGTTTTCCTAGACTGGGGGTCCAGAAAGTTGCAGAACTTCAGTTTGTCACTAAGCGGTTTCCCAGAAACTTTCAATAAGAGTGCTATCATCCACTATTTAGATATGGACACAGAACCTTTTGCCCTGAAATCCCACTTCAATCAAATGAATAGCATTTATTTTCTTTCTTTGTTCTCCAAGGAAACATTAATGTGCAGTAATGTGGGCACTCTCTTCTAGGGGCAGAACTCTAGTGTATCAACCACAGCCCAGGCCCTTTTATTTGAAAAATCATTTAACAAAAGCTTGCTTAAAAGTGCGCTTTAACATCCTGTCCTGGTTTCAGTTAAGACAGGGTTAATTTTCCTCCTAGTAGCTGGTAGAGTGCTGTGTTTTGGATTAGGATGAGAAGAGTGCTGATAACATGCCAGTGTTTTAATTGTTGCAGAGCAGCGCTTATACCAAGCCAAGGACTCTTCAGCTCCTTGCTCTGTCCTGCCAGAGGGCAGGCTAAGGGTGCAGCAAGAGCTGGGAGGGGACAGACCCAGGACAGCTGACCCAAACTGGCCAAAGGAGTATTCCATACCATCTGACATCATGCTAAACAATATATAGGGGTGGCTAGCCAGGATGGGGGGGCCGGCTCCTCGGGGAGAGACTGGGCATCAGTCAGCAGGTGGTGAGCAATTGCATTGTGCATCACTTATTTCATACACACTATTATTATTATTATTGTTGTTGTTGTTGTTGTTGTTTTCTCTCTTAATAAACTGTCTTTATCTCAACTCCCAGGCTTCACTTTTCCGCTTCTCTCCCCCATCCCAGAGAGGGAGGGGGAGGGGGAGCGAACGGCTGTATGGTGTTTAGCTGCCGGCCAGGTTAAACCACCACACATCCCTACACAAGACAAGTAGATCATTCTAAATTATCAGAATGGTTCCTCCTACCCTTTAAAAAAATAATCTAAACTCCATAAAGGAACCTAGGGGAGGTTTAACAAAGAAAAGCACTAGAGGTCTGCTATGAGCAACCTGTACTGCATGATCTGCCAAATTGCACTGCGATTAGGGACTGTAGCAAGACAGGTCTTTATAGTCTAACTCCAGACGTTTCTGCCACTACAGCAGCCCAGAACCATGAAAACAGAAAATTGCCACCTTCTTTCTCCTCTCCCCCAGGAAAAACATGGATTTTGTCTAAATGTCGCCTTAAACACAAATCTCCAGAACAAGAACAGCAACAAAATATTTATGACTCATTGGTATGAAATTAGTCAGTCATTTTTCTGTCAGTCTACAACTCCTCATTTTAAAAGTCAACACAGTATCTTTAGGTGGTGATCAAGGACAATATAATCTGGAAAGACCAGAAGCCTTTTGCAGATTATCTGGGCCACAAGCAATTAATATGCTTTACCTTTAACTCAGTTATGTCTCCATAGGAATTGTTGTTTACACAGAATGTTTTCTAACACAAGATAATACTCTTTCTATGCGATTCTGCAAAATTAACTTAGTACAACGACAAGTTTATTACTTTTCATTGAAATGGTACTGAAAAGCTATTAAAGTGCTGGTCATCAGCCTAATAGCATTAATGTTTTTTCCTTTTGCTTCTTAGGATGTGAAGTGGACAAAATGATAATTGATCACAGATGTGCTATTCAAATGAATATGTGAAAGGAGGAGCTCTATAAATACAAGAGAAATGTAAAGTGATGTAGTGCTCTATTCATTACCATAAGGGTTGGATTTCCATCCAAGCGTCACAACTGAAAGGAAGACAGAAATCATGCTGGATTGACTCTAGCTATGTGATATCCATCTGGATCGAACCACTGTGGATCAGAAGATGCTACACATTTACACTCCTATTGAGGCCAGAGGTTTTGGGCACTCACTTGAAAACAAATTTTATCTATTATACAAAGAGATACAGCCATGGCTCATCCCTATTGCTCAAGACGTTCTAGCAGCACAGAACTGAAATAGCTGTTGTCTTGAGGAAACGTGCTCTCTGCACAGATCTAAATAGCTTGGATCTGCATCTGTCATTAATTGGTGCAAGTCCAGTGATATTAACACTAAGTGGATTTATACCAGCTGATGACCTCGCCCTGGGCCTCTTAAAAAGTCACCCATATTCAATCAAAGAACTATGAGTAATCAGTTTTGGTCAGACGTTTTATTTTACACAGATTGCTGCAGTTGGTTCCACTCTGCATTTAGATCAAAAGTTGTTGGGCAAGGACATGACCATCAATACAGGCCCATTAAGAGCCATAAAAGACATAGCTTATATTGGTAAAAGCAAACAAGCAACAAAAATTAAAAACCAAACCAAACAAACAAACAAACAAAATACAGCAGCAACAACTAAAATGCCATTATCCTTCCATTGTTCTCTCCCCACCCTAACAAAAACTGACAACAAAGAAAGGAGCCAGGTCCATTAAAATACAAGATTCAAGATTTTTGAGTGCAGAGTAGGGAGAATATGCTTGCCCCGTCTCAACTGTGAAACAATAAAGTCTGTGGGAACGTGGATTTCATCTGGAGCTAGAATAATTATTTTAAACAGGCCACGTATTTGAAGGGGACCTCTTAAAACCCTTTTATAGTTCAAGGAGATTGCATATTTTTATACTTTAAACAATAGTTGAAGCAGCAGGTTTTTCTGTTAACTGGTCAAGACATTTTTATATTTATTTCCAGCCTCCACATGCAATCAAGCAATAGTTTAATTTATGCACATTAATGTATATTTGTTTATCCTTTAAATCTGGCCCTAGAGTTTCAGAAATAGTTGCCTGCAGTCATTCAGTGCTTGAAGAACAGCCCTATTTGCATAGATATGAATAACAGCCAAATGCCTCAGTAAAAAGAAATATGTATCATTTATAGAAATTTCCCAAATGCAAGGAAACAGAACCTCAAACACTGTTTACCTAAGGCCTGTTACATAAAGATAGATAATCAAACGTACAAATAATTACCCAGGCAACCCATACTTCATTACTGTTACTAGTAAATATTTTTCTTGCCATATACTTTCTGTAATGTGCTTTCATACAGTTCTATACACACCTAGCCAACTATTCCATTTTATTTTCCAGTGATTTACTTTAAAATTGTATTTATTTGTTTTTAAATAAAGGACTATAGCTAATGGGTAAATAGTGGAATCAGAAAGATGGGTTCTTGCTAGGGCTGTACGAAAGTTAGTAAACACTGCATTCAGTAATAGGATAGAATGATGAGATACCTACTGGAGTTCCCTCAAGGATATGTAGATACAGACACATTGGAGAAAAAGATCAGTTCATTTCATTTTATGATGTCTTTATAACTTAATTCTATTTGCATCTTTTCTTAGGTATGTAGTCAAGTAGAAATGGGAATGATGCCTAATTTAACTTAATGAAATTAATTACAAGTTTGTCTGCAACAACAGCAGGAACAGAATATGTATACAGTCCAACAGAAAGATCCATGGCGAGCACCTAAGCTGTAACCCCCCCAGATTTCTCTGCAGATTTACCTGCTCAAGGCCATTTCACATAAGTGGATTTTCAGATTGGTTCTTCCTCTTGCAGCTTGCCTTAGTCAAAGAGTATATTTTAAGATACTCAGAGATTTCATCAACAACAGAAAGATTTTCTGCTTATTTATTGATGTCATAAGCACAGATACCTAACCTAAACTCCCTATTTATCTCAAACTCTTCTTTGAACACTTTATTTTTTATTTTTATTAATGATGAGCTTATATTCACAAACTGAAAAATAATTACTACATCTAGGAATCACTTTATAAGAAGCTGCAGCATGGAGTTATATCCCCTGCTTCAGTCTCCTTCCAGCTGTACCATGCAGAATGCTGTCGCTAGCTCTGCGTGCTGTGTACAGACACACACTATTGCACAAATTGGATTTTCTTCCACAAGAGAGAACACTAAAAATGACAATTAACAAAAGCCTGTTTTCAGACATTATTATAAGAACTACAAAAATGTCACACTGATTTCTCAATCTTTATTTCTATGAATCTAAAACAGGGATCTGAATAAAACCTATTTCTTCTAATTTGAATTTTAAAAGGTGGGAAAAAAAATCCCAAGTATCTCCTTTGTCAAACTAGATGCCAGCTCATGCAGAATGTGCAGTTTCATAAGTGTCATTATTTTTATTTTTTCCTGGATATATTCCTTTCATAGAGTTTATTGAAATATTTGTTACATGCTTTTTGAAATGTTGTGCAAATTACTTATATCCTAAAGCTGCTAGGCATGGTATATAACAAAAAGCATGCATTTAAAACATGAGCAGCTCTATCCTACCAAATGATGCAAGCTAGCACAAACATCTACATCACCTCCCTAAATATCAGCTATGTACTAGGGTGCTTTTCTGGCCCACAAGCCGAGGTGGGCTATATAATGTTCAAGCCCTTCTCCTCGTGGGCAAGTGTTTCGACTATCAGACCATTATGTAGAAACATGAGAAGAGGCAATCCTTTCCTCCTCTTGCGGATGTATTTTTCTAAGGTGACTTCAGTTCTGGAGGGTCTTCTTGCTGATAGGTGCTTGGCACTTTCTGAGCAAGCTGAATGGATCCAGATGCAAGGGAGATACATGCCTCTGCACTTTCCAGAGGGGCTTAGGAAACTCTGCACTTTCCAGAGTGTCTGTCCACTCTGGAGACAGTAATTCTGCTTAAGCTTAGATGAGGACACAAGCATGCACACAACTGCATGCTTGTTAATGTAAGAAGATTTTCTGCTTATTTATCATCAGTTTGGGCATGTATACCTACCCATCTTCAGAAACTAGTCCAGCCTGTTGCGGTGTGGTCTCAAAGCATCCCTCTGCTTTGAAAAAAGATCCTGAAAGGGGAAAAAATAAATAAATAAATAAATAAATAAATAAATAAAAAAGCAACTGGGAAAGAGGGGGTCATCTTTCCCTTTCTTTAGTAGCTCAGTAATGGGAGCATCTGCTTAGGTAAGGAAGGATTGTGTTTAATATCCCAGTCTGTCTTTAGGGATTTGAAACTTTGCATCTTCTAGACAACTGTTCTTGCCACTAGGATAAATATGTAGAATTTGCTCAAATATTCTAGCAGACAGTTTCACTTTGATGGTACCATAAATATACATTAAAGAGAGAAAGTAACTAGCTGTGTAACATAAATTACACATTTGCTGCATCAGTTTGTTTTTTTTGTTTTGTTTTGTTTTGTTTTTCCCCAGGTGACACCTCTCCACAAAACTACAGCCCTGCTCACAGCAGACATGTAGTGAAACTCTCCCTTTGGTGCACAAGGCTGTATCCCAGAGATGCTGGTGACATGGGTTCCAATCTATTGAGGCATGAAAATTACCAAAATCACATATTCTCATTACTAGACACTGGAAGTGCCTTCCACCTAGAAGGTGGTTGGGGTATATCCTCCCAGTGCGCAGTAATGAGAACATGTGCAGTGCCTGAACCGGTCACCACAGTAACCATCTAAATCGTTATGAAAGTAATGGATTTAAAACATACTTTCCCCAGAGCTTAATAATCTCAGACATCTTCCTCTTCACAAAGCTTTGGCAGATCCCTTTTTGATATATCCTACGTTTTAATGTGGCTTCCGTTAAGTTAAAAGGCTAATGAAAACACAACACTCTATTGCTTAGCATATTGCAACATAACTCCCCTTGTCTGTAAGGTCTGTGAGGATCCCTTTCACCTGTTTTCTTATCTGCAATCTATTCTTAAAACGTTGTAGGTTTTATAGATCTATACAGTTGTTTCCTTCTGATACCTGGTGCACCTGGCCCATTTCTTTTTCTCTAATCAGGATGCTGCACTAAGGCTTTCAGGTCCATAAAGTTCCTGAAGGATACAGATGATTGCTCAAAACCATCTGGACTTGCCAGGTGGTTATACTAATCAGCCATGGAGAGCAGTTGCCTTACAAATATTACTATTTATCAGCAACCTTTGGATTTGTCACATTTTATCAGCAACAATTTCTATAATTCTGTACCTTCATCCTAAAGCTTGTTGTGTCTGCTGATGTTCCAAGGCCTATAAGAACTCACAGAAATGGCATGAAAAGAATATCAAGACTTCAAAATCAAATGCTCACATGTGAGGAAACACCAGGATTATCACAGAATCACAGAATCACAGAATGTCTAGGTTGGAAGAGACCTACAAGATCGCCGAGTCCAACCTCTGACCTAACACTAACAAATAATCCCCTAAACCATATCCCTAAGTTCTACATCTAAACGTCTTTTAAACGTATTTTAAATTATGATTGCCCATAAAACAGTAATTGACTTATTTTATGCACACAATTTATTTAGTCTCTAACACAAAATTCACATTTTTTTTTTTTTTCCCTAAACCCACATTTCATTCACTCTCCAAGACGTACATCAATCCTTGTACAGTTCTACTTGTACAGCCATTTAGTGGTGTATTTTTTCCTTCTTTTGAAAGGTAAGCAGTCCTATGAATGTTTTGCTTTCTGGTCTACTTAGGAGGTGGAGTAGTTAAAACTGACGCAAACTGGTCTTCTGAGCTGAGTTTAAGCAACTTGCATATTGAAGTGATGGAGACAGTGGAAAATCTCCTTGGGGACTCTGTAAATAAAAATGAAAATGCAAGCAGGGCAGGATATTGTATCCAAATAAGTATGCCCGCATGCCCACATTTATACATAGGATTGCAAAGAAAGTTGAGGTAGATTCCCTCATCAGCCACCCATGTACATCAATGTTATGTCTGAGAGCCCTGTCCAAATGCTTCTTGAACTCCAGCAGGCTCAGTGCCATGACCACTGCCCTGCGGAGCATGTCCCAGTGCCCAACCACCCTCTGGGTGAAGAACCTTTTCCTAACACCCAGCCTGACCCTCCCCTCTCCCACCTCCCTGCGGTCCCTCGGGTCCTGTCACTGTCCCCAGAGAGCAGAGCTCAGCGCCTGCCCCTCTGCTCCCCTCGTGAGGGAGCTGCAGGCTGCCATGAGGCCTCCCCTCAGCCTGCTCTGCTCATCAGTGTTGTACAAACCCAGACACCTCAGCTGCTCCTCATATTTTGCCCTTTAGACACTTTACTATCTTCATAGCCCTCTTTTGGATACTCTCAAATAGTTCTATGTCCTTGTACTCTGGCTCCTGCTTCTGCTTTGACCAGCTGAATTCAAAGCATGAACACTAGTGGACTACAATACCAATCTGCCAGGAATTATGTGAATCCAGAACATAAAATTCATTATAAAAACCATGGAGCTACAAAGCCACAGGTATAAATGAGTGCTGCTGCCCACAAATTTTAAATAAATAAATAAATAAAAATAAAAAGTAGAATCTCTTGAATTACACAAGGTGAAAAGTGGGAAACCTTACTGGTAAACTGAGGGCTATCTTAGCTCTCCTACCACCAGCATTTAATGAACAGAGTCTTCTACTTAGTTATCTTCCAGCTATCCAGAATACCTTACAGAGTGAACTATCATTATGGTCACTAGGAAAGTACTGCCAGCTCTTCCTTCCTACCATTCACTTGAAAGAGCAAAATCCCAGAAGTAAAAATGCAAATGACTCTTTCTCAGCTTCCAGTACAGCTAGATCAAGGTTTGCATATAGCCATCTTCTGCCTTTGTCATTGCTGTTAGTATTCTGGGGTACTTGTGCTCCATCCAGATATACCAGCTCGTAGAAAAAAGTTGTGTATGCCAGGATGGGCTGGCTAGGAACAACTTGGTGTCCAAAATCAATTACTATTGATTATCTGCATGCTCCATTTGCTCTAGCAGGGATGTGAGTGTAAAACAATGGCATTAAGGTTACTTTAGGAACTAATATAGAGTAAGGGCACTGCACACTAAGCACCCAAACCCCAATCTCCTTTCTCCAAGGAGATCATTCCTGAAGATAAGTGCTATCACTTATAAATCCTTTAGAAACCTTCCTGTGAGCATGTATTTCCCAAGGAAGTAATAGAGAATAATTATTCCTCTCGCAAATGGTTTTGTCTAAAGCTCTGGTAGCATAAGTTGAATGCAACAGGTTGGCAATATATGAGGGAAACTGATGAAAAACTGAAACCTAAGATGGCTTTGGCCACATAGAACCCATTATCTGTGGAGGGAACATGCTACTGAGAATAATATTTCAGCCTCAAGTACTCTGTGTACCTATTCTTCTGTGTATGTGGTAGATTCATTGTATGCTTAAATGTCATTAAAGAATACCAAACTCCATTTGTCTTTTTCAAAGCTGAAACACCATCAGTCCAAAGGCACAGTTAGAACTGGAACGTTTCTGAACCAGTCTCCTACTGGGAGTAGTAAAAGCTTGGTAAAGGTCTTCATGGGTTTCAAAAAGCAAGACTTGTAAAAACGGTGTTTGTGTTTGCTTGGGATTCTTATTTATTTATTAGTTTAATTATTTGCTTACTTTTCTGTAGCTAACTAGAAAGTGACAAACATTTCCAAACACGAAGTTTTGTCAAGAGAAATAATATATTTTATTAAACCAAATGCTGCAGCTGGGAAAAACAAAAGCAAAGACGTTTTAGGAGCGCAAAGAACCGAAGAAAGTTTTATGTGACTGAAAACTTGCTAGCTGCTCTTACTACAGTGCATTTCTTCTCCCTATGATCCTCCTCTTGTTTATACCTCTGAAGCATAAAACATATTTATATGTAATTGTTGTGACAAAGCTGTGTACAGTAGAATAGCCAGTAGATCTCTAGGCAATGAGCTGGTGTGGCCTGTAGGGAAAACGCTAATGCCTTTTCTTGATTCAGAAAACTAACTTGAACTCAAGCTCTGCACATTCCAGCTCTTTATTTGGCAGGTTGATGCTCTGTAGTGAAATGCTTGCTCTCTCAGATCTGAAAATCAAATCCATCAAACGTCGGACTGATGTCTCAGTAAAAGCTTTGCCACAAAATATGCCTTCTCAAGAACATGTGATTTTATGAAATCAACATTTTTCTCATCAAGCAGGTTTTCTCAAAACAATTCCTCACCTCTTTATCAGAGATTATGGAGACAAACAGAAATAGTCAGTGATAAAAAGATCAACAAAAAGACAAATTTTGAAACAATGCTAAAACCAGAATATCATGCTATATCTTTGATCACATTTTCTGTCAACCCAGGCTTGGGAATGGGAAGAAAGACAGGTTTTATATAAAGTAAAACCATCCTCTTTAGCTACAAATAGACCATTTCCAGAATGAAGTGCTCTTGAGAATACCTAGGTTTGAGTTAAAGAAAGGGAAAAAAAAAAAAAAAATAAAACAGTTTGTGAAAATAGGTCTCTATTTCAAATCTCTTGTAAGGTTGTAAGGTAATGAGAAGTTGAGGAAGTATTCATGTTATTTTAAAAACAGAGCAAAACCCACATATAGTCCAATAGAAAAAGTGGGTTTGGGCCCTTCAACCTACTTCTTAAAAGGGAATCCAAGTGAATTCTGTACTTTTTATTCTCCCTATGGCCCCAAAGCCTGATTAAATTTTCTATTCAAGAAGATTTAAAAAACATATCACATATTGTTCAGATACCTCTAAGGACTGCTTCTACCTGCTGACAAGTTCTCCCTGGTGGGTGGCATTCATCAATCAGCCTGATTTTTCATTTAATTTTTTGCCTTTCTGACAGTGACAATAAGTCACATCTCCTCCTCTTACAGGCACAGTCAGGTGCCACAACCTCAGAGAAGCTTTCAGTACCTCCAGCTGGGTGGGCAGTACTTTAGGAGTCAGTTAATGTGAATAAGCCTCCAACCTCAGGTAACTTATTTTGAAAACTGTGGCATTAAAACAAGCTTAAAAAGTTAAACAATAGAGTAAACATTGGCCAACCAGGCTAGAAATGCTGACGTGAAAAGGATTTCTTTGGAAACCACAGTATTTCAAAAAGTAATATATATAAAATAGACCTCACTCTGCAAATACCATTTCTAACAATGTTACTACAGAAGGAATGTAGGAGGAGATACATAAACCAAACCTGCTAATATCAAACCATAGCGCAACAATCTCATTTTTTCAGAAGTCTAGGCAAATATCACCAGTACACTTTTGGCACAGTGACATTTAAAAGACCAGTTTGTTGTAACGTGGTCAAGATTTTTATACCTTCTCTTGGCAACAGGGATGGATTCTTTCTCAGCGAGGACAACTAGGACATTTTGTCCCAATATTATTTGCAAACCATCTTTGCTAATTCTGACCAACTCTTCTGGTGGAAGAAGAGAAATGGGAAAGTCAGGAACTCAGAGGAAGGCTGCAGACATAGAGGGGATGTGGCCCTGACCCAAAATTTCACTGAGGACTAAAAAAGGGGGGCAATGAGAAGCATTGGCTGTGAAGAAAGGGGGGTGCTCAGGTGCCCTCCGGACTGTGCTTCTAGAGAAGAACCATACTGGAAACACCAGGTTTGCGAGGTCATCACTTGCTTTCCTTGGCTTTGAATACTGAGATGGTTCAGGCAGCATGGCTCTCCAGGGGCAGAGAGAGAGAGAAAAAAAAATGCCTCTAACTTTGAACTTGTACAGTTTTCCTGAGTTAAAGAAGTCACCAAAGGACTTCCCTTACTTTGAATGAGGTATATACTGATAAAAACCTTTCATTTATCAATACTGAGAACCCACTTTTATCTCAAAATACAATAAATGACCCTAGCTGCAAGCATCAAGCCCAGAACAATAACCCTTAACTTCAGGACCAGCTTCAGGCAAGCTGTGAACTTAATATGGGCTGATTTTGTCAAGAAAGACTCAGCTATTTCACTCAGCTACACCAGCAGAGCCATCATTTCTCAGCTAGAAGCAGATCAGTAGCAGACAAATTTGAATGTCAGTAGGAGCTATATTTAATACTGCACATGTTTTGATAGGTCCAAGCAGTGCACAGAGTCCCTTCCTGACTGAGGTCAAGCTGTTTTCCTGACTCATTTCACAACAAATCTCCTAATTTCTATTCTGAAATGATTTCCTTTTTATCCAAGAAAGACATCTATATTTTGAGCATTGATTGGAAAAGGTGTCAGAAGTTTTTAGTGAGCATAATTTTCCCCCTCTCCACAATCCCCTCTCTTTTTTTGTGTCTGTCTGAAGTGTGAAATGCAAGAAATCATTGCCTGTCATAAGGTGCTTTCTGAGGAATCCCAGCTTAGCTCTGCTCTAGACTCCCTATCTTCTGGCATACTCGGAAACCCTCGTCTGTTATTCCAGTTTGTTATAGAGCATGTATCTTCATTATTCCATCCTATTACAAGCATATATCTTCATTATTATCTTTGCCATTTATCTGAATTAGCCCCCTACAAGCTCAAATTGCCAAGTTGTGTCTGACTTGAGTGCAAAAATATTCTGTAAGCATATGCTTATTTCAACATTTAGATTTCTTTAAATATTATTAGTTTTGTGATGGCTTCCTTTTTTTTTTTTTTCTTTTTTCTTTTGCGTGGAAGACAACTAATTATTAGTCTTCAAACTGTTTATATAGATTGTCTTCGTAGGTAAGGGAAGGAAATGGCAACACCTACTTTTGCATCCAAAAGCAGACTTCTGTTTAGCCTTCTTTCTCCTTTGAGTACAGGGATAACCAAGATAGCTAGTTCAGCCTACTTGTCTAACCCCTAGGCACCCTATGTTAATTGTATCTCACACTTTCCTCTTGTTAAAAACTTAATCACAAAAGCTATATTTCAACACTTAATAAACTAAATTTTAGCTATATTGTGTCTCCAGTGGGTTTTTTGTTGTTGTTGTTGTTTGCTTTCTTTACTGCAAATCTTGGGATGCACTTGGATAAGGCTTCAGATGAAATCTTCACCGTGACAGCCCAGCAGGTCTACTCTGTGTCCCTGGCTGTGCCACCATCTTTCTGTGCAAGAAACCCTGTAGCACACTGTTAAAAGGAAGGTAGATATCAGTTGCTGTTCACACTTTCTGTCTTCCACATTTCTTCTTGCTTTCCCTTCTTCTCCAACCCCACCACCTCAGCCCACCCCCCCCAGAGAAGACTGCTTTTAGACTCCAGGATCAACCCTTGATGCATCAGTCAAGATGGAGGTGACTGGGAAAGTCATTGCTACACTTCAGTTGTGTATCTGAATGGGAGTCCTCATCACCCCACTTACCCATGCTGAAAAATAAATAAATAAATAAATGCTGATAATGATTTGCAGGAGCTACTACAACAGAAACCACAAGTATGTACATAGCTGCAATAGGATAAATATTTTATATTTAACTACTACTGATGTAATCAACAATACAATTTTCCTACTGTTTTTACATAGAAAGTAGAAAAGAAAAAAAAAAGAGCAGAATGGGCAGGATTCATTGTCTGTTAAGATCACCTAATTCAAGCCATCTTTAAATTAGCCACTTAAATTGAAACAGCCGACAGCCACTTAGGTTTCTTCTATACTTAATTGAGAGATACAGATATCTCCAGAGGACAATTTTCCAACACTAATCTTACGATGAGATGAAATGACCTTTGAAAGTGTTTCTTTTTTTTTTCTTTTCTTTTCTTTTCTTTTCTTTTCTTTTCTTGTTCTTTTTCCTCTTTTAATTGCAGAGGAAGGCACAACTGCTACTTCAGACTACCTATCCAATTTTTAAACCTCTAAAGTTAGGTAAGATGAATTTCAGTTGATTTTACTAGTCAGCTCATTCTATCATTTATGCTTTCATTACAAAAATATTTACTCAGTTGCTTCAGTACAGCATCTCATTAACTTGGATCCATTTAGCCATTTTGAACACACATCAGAGCAGTAGCAGAAAGAAAGGTCAGACATCAAATGTGACTGAATTGAGGGGTAACAGTAATAAAGTTAGGAAAATGTGCCACACAGTCTTGGGTGGTTAGCATCACAGCATCTTCCTTATGTTTCAGCAAGAAAAACAGGGAGATTTCATGTGTCAATATATTTTGCCTAAAAATGAGAGTATCTAAAAATCAGGTGGTTAGAGCATGTTGCTGAACAATAACTTAACAAATACAGAACTATTTCTGGGTAAAACGTTGAACAGAAATGACCAACAAATTGCTGCAGTTTCTAAGGGCCAAGGATAAACTTGCTCTCTTTAGAGAAACTACGACATCTGCTGGCTTTTAATGAAAAGCCTAGAATTAGCTCATTATTAGAGACTTCAATTGAAAAGAGGTATATTTTGTTAGGGCACAAGTGTGATTTTGGAAATGCAAACGATGGTGACAGTATTGCAGTACATCAAGACAGAAGCTGGGTTTTGCAAAGCCAGTGAAGTCATAGAGGAAAAAAAAATAAAAAAATAAATTAATTAATTAATTAATTAAAAAATTGTAAGGTGATCTTCCCAGAGAGACATATAATGGGGCTTCACAAAACATCACAGACCACTGAAGCCTGACAGGATTGCTCTCAAAATGCTCTCATATTCAATATTCAGGAATAAAATTTAAGCACAATGATTTACTGTGATTCCTATTGCTCCCCTCTTAGTGCATATATTTATATTTTTCACCACTGCATTCTAAAGCATGAGCTCTTCAGTTCTACAGTGGGAAGAAAAAAACATCACAGAGAAAAGCATTGGACAGTTGCACCAGTAAGAATTTTTACTAACAGATATTTGCTAATCATATTTGTTAATTGAATCTGATATTCCAACAGGTGAACCAGAACCATGGTGCTGAAGAAAGGCTGGACTGTTTTTAAATAAATAAAATAATTAGAACTACCTTGCTTATTTTCTTTAAAGCCATGTCACTCATCTCAGGCAAAGGAGTCTCAATTCGACATGCCCCAAATTGCTCTGCAGAATGTTATTCATTACTATATGCTTGCACATGTCCCAGCAACTGCCACTAGATTTCAACCTGCGTGAAGTGATCCATTCACAAACTGTGTTCACAATCACATTCATACACTTCTTTTGAATGGTTATAATGAAAGATGACATGTAAATGGAGGAGGTTATATTGTTATGGCTGAACATTAACACTGGGAAGAAATCTTTCCCTTGAACTTGAAAGTCAAAGGTTTGAACACATTCTTCTCAGCTTGCAATAAAACTAAAGTAACAATCAATGCTTTTACCACCTCCAGATTAGCTTATTATTGCAGAGTATTACATTCGGCAAGGCCACAAGGAATATGGGATGCCATGGATGCAGGAAAGTGGATTACTTCCTTATCCATTCAAGGTATAGCAAATAAAATACATCTGTAAATGGCACTAATTTGGTTTCAGCTGGTGTCACTGAGGAACAGAAACTCTGCTATTGTTTAGCAACAGCAACAATTTTTAAACCAGGAAATTTACACAAAGATACAAATAATTAAATATCTCCCACTGTATCGTTCATGCACTTCAATAAATTCATTAGGATATTCTGCTCTTATTGCCATAGGCCAGCTAAAATGTAAAGATTTGCAATGACAGGATGCTGATGCCCAAAACACCAAATCTTTTTTTTTCTTTTTTTTTTTTTTCTTTTTCTACAATCTTGTCAGCAGCTTTTTAAGCAAACAAAAAAAAAAAAAAAAAAAAAAAAAAAAAAAATGATTAATAAAAGAACAACCTCTCAAAAAGTCAGTATCCAGAATTGTACTCAGATGTTCAATAGGAAACTAGTCACTGGAAGCCTGGAATTGGCACCATTATATTTTGATGTACAGTACAAAGAACACTTCCAAGGCAGAACTGGAAATGGACCAACATCTGCTACCTGCTAATTAACACTTTAAACATAGCATTGCAGGTGGCTGAAAGAGAACAATACAAACCTGGAGCATACTGTCAGGCTGAACCTCACTCTGTTAAGAGGGATTGCGCTTGCTCCCTCCTTGCTGTAGAATGCATTCCAGGACCGTGCACAGTGCCATGCATTTGTCTGCTTCTTCATTGTCTTGACAGTCAGTATTATAGTTATTTAGATGTTGTGTAACTATATTAGTTAATGTTTGCGCAGTGCTTTGAATATGTGAATTGCTATCTAGCTATTCAGTATTATTACTTCCATTAGGATGAACCTTAAAAGCATATTGAAAAAGATGGTGCTTAATTTAAATAACCACCTTTAAAAGGGATCAGCAAATCCATCAGACTTTGTTAAGATATTGTACTACTACCTGATATGTTCAAAATTATATCTGCTTTTGCATCATACTTGCACACACACACACACACACACATGCACTTTTCCATTTCAAGGATCAGTATATTGGTTTAAATAGGCTTTGCTTTTATTACTGCAAAACAGGAAAAAAAAAAGTAAACATTACACATTTAATTAAGTTAAAGTCAAATAACGTCTTATTGATAGTGTCAAGAAAGCTAGCCTTTGTAATCAGAATTACTGAGGTTCTTTTACACTAATCTAGCTGTCTCCACACTTTATATTTTACAGGTCAAACTAAAAGTTTATTGATGCAAAATTGCTAAGCAGAAAGATAGTACAAATGCAATTATACCACTACCAGTTTCAGGACATAAATTGTAATGTGGTAAGAGAACGAAAAAAGAAGTGATTTTTCTAATTTAAGGATAACAGTAAAAAGAGTTATGCATTTCATGATAAAAGTAGGCATGTGATGAATTATATCAGTACACACCTTGTGGTGGCTTAACTTCCTATATCAAGAAGAATTATGTTGCTTTGAAAAGCTATGTAAGCAATCAAGTGGAAAAATAAATAAATAAATAAAAATAAAACCAGTTTTCAGCCGATACAGGCATAGATAATTCAAATCCTTATAAAGATTTTATCTCAAATGGAAGAACTATGAGAATAATGTTTGCTAACTTAAAAGCAATCAGGACCCACTTACTTTGAAAAGAAACCTGCAAAGCAAGTACAGTGACAGCTAACGAGATGAAACATTTACTTTTTAATGGACAAACCAAGGGTCTCAGTCCACATTTGTTCATTCAGTGGAAAATTGAAATTATTTAATACCCACTGTCTAAGCAGGGTAATGAAGTGTTAGGCAAGCTGTTGATTATGAAAAAATGTTGGTTTTAGTTACCATTTAGTACAATTTTTTGGACTACAGGCTTAAGAGATTAACCAATGCTCTAGAGGAGAGATTAATGTTGGATTCAAGTAGATGTCTTCATCCTTCCGAATCAGTCACTAGAGCCCCAGTTACAGATGATGAAGAAAAATGGGCAGTTTTAGAGATGACTCATCCAAATATAGACTAAAATAAATGGACAGATGTAGATATGGAGGGGTGGAAAGAGTAGTAAAATTATGAGAGAGAGAGATCCCACACTGGCTCTGATACTATAGGTGAGTAATTAAGTGTCATAATCATGCTTATAAGACAGAAGTACTTGTCTTGAAAATTCTTGGGTTGACTTGCTCTCACTACCTCTGTTGTTATATAAAGAACAGTCCCAGAAGAAGAAAGGCAGAGACCTTAAATCACTATATGAGACTATTCTGATGGTTAAAGATTTACTCAGGAAATAGAAGCCAGGGTTTAAAGTTCCATCTCAGTTCTTGCCCAGATGTCCTGTAAAGCACAGCTTAGCTATTTGGCACTTCCCTAGACCAAGAAGCCCTTGGGAAACTGGCCTAAGAGCAATCTTCCAGGAGAAGAGAACAGCCTCTCCTCTTTGTGCATTTTGGAAGAAAAAAGAAAAAGCCAAAGGGCCAAAGCCAGAAACAAAACAACCAAAACTGCTCTGTAATGAGTAGTATCCTCAGTTCAATTCCTCCACCCTTGGTTTTGAAGTTTCCCTTAGCTAGATCAGTGAGATTGCTGATGCACACAGTCCATCACCACTTCTTTCTCTCAACATCATTTCACCCCCCATTTGGACCCTCTCCCCAGCCTCCATTACTGTTGACCCTTTGTTGCTTATGCTGTACATTACATACATCCAGAAATCAATCCTGTACCACTACAAGTCTATTTCCAGATTCCATCTTCACTAAGCCAGTTCCCTCTGGTCCCTGGGCCCCACCATGTGTTTATCTACTCAGTCTGTTGGCCTTTGAGCATGGACTGTCTCTCACAAGTTATGTCTATATTGCTAAATAACTAAGTTCAGTGGGGCAAATTCAAGCTCTGGACCCCTAAGCACCCACATCACTTACTGTTTATTCCCTGACTCTTATCCCTCTTCAGGTAGCAGTATAGATATCAACACAATGTCCACACAATCCTTAGTATGATAGGATTGATTGCTTTGCAAGTTCTCCCCAAATAAATATTTAATGATGCTTCTCCATGCAAGGAGGTCTGAAGAGTTCCTCCATCCTTCCACAGCCCCTGCTTGTCCATGTTCATTTGTGCCAGGTATGATCTCTGTGCTGGTCTGAAGATCCAAAGTTTGAGCATAATCCTCACACTCTTGTTTGGTTCTATACTGCCAGTTCAGACAAGACAGTAGACAAATCCATGAATTTAAAAGCAGTCCAATACACATACTTATTTATGGTCCTATCTTAAAATCATTTAATGGGAGAAAATCCTATGAATTATACAGGAACTTTCCTTGCTCGACACTGGCCATTACCCCAACTTGACAATGAACACATATTTTCAACAGTCTGGGGAGCAGGCAAAGGTTTATAAACTTATGGCAACAATGCGCATTAACCAGTGGAGTGTTCAGGTCTATAAAACAATATTTTAAGGCTGATATGTACTATGGGAAATTCAGGATCATACTCTCCTGAAGGCTGGACTGAGGTTGTACTCTGACTTATTGTCATTCTGTAGTTGTACAAAGTTATGACAGAAATTATCCAGACTCTTAAACCATGAAGAACTTTAATAATTTTGAGCATCTTTTTCTCATCCAAGAGGATGAAAGAACTAAGTGAGTTATTTTTAAAAGCTCCTTAGTGCTAACAAAAGCTGTGTAAAACACAGCACAGAGTATGGTTTATCCCATGGCTGAAGGTCATGCCTCAATCAATTAAGAAACACAGTCTGTATGTGTTTCCAAATGCTTTTCATGCACAATTTTGAGATGGACTAAGGTAACCTCTGTGTTTTTCTTAGACTAAATACTCTGGAGCAGTAATGGGCTGTTGAAATTCAAGTCATATCTTCCATCTAATCTTCACTGTTTCCTCAGAAATACCATCTGGGGCAGCCAAATAGGAAAAGCAGTTAACTGATCTGCTGGCACCTTCAGTGAGATTAATGAATCCATCATGGGAGAGGTCAGACAAGGTAGGCTCTGCACCACCCCTGAGTCATTGCCACAGGAACACAGGAATTATTTTAATCTCAAAACTTGTCCTCCAGCTTTTCTATTTAGGAAACAGGTACCTTCAGCAGGAGCAGTGTAAAGGAGCCCTCGGCTTAAATAATTTAGCTATGTATAAAGATGGAGGAAAGAATGTGGAGGAAGGTCTGAGGGAGAAGCTATGTGTTGTGGTTTAACCCTGTTAGGCAGCTCAGCACCACACAGCCACTCATTCTCTCCAAGAGGGATGAGGGAGAGAATCGGAAAGGTGAAAGTGTGATTCTTCTACAGTTTACTATGTACAGCAATAGTCACACATGCAAGCACAACAAACCAAAGAATTAATTCACGACTTCCCATCAGTGGGCAGGTGTTCAGCCACTCAGAGTAAAGCAGGGTTCATCATACATAATGATTCCTTGGAAAGCCAAATGCCATTACTCCAAATGTACTCTCCTTCTTCATTCTTTACTCCAGCTTTTATTGCTGAGCATGCCACCACATGGTATGGGACATCCCTTTGGTCAGTCTGGCTCAGGGCCTGTCTGTGTCATAGAGCCATAAAAGCACAGGCTTCCCTGGGGAGCCTTTTCCAGTGCCCTTCACTCTTCTTGGTGAAGAACCTTTTCCTAACACCCAGCCTGACCCTCCTCTGTCACAGCTCCATGCCATTCCCTCGGGTGCTGCCGCTGTTCCCTGAGAGCAGACCTCAGCGCCTGACCCTCCGCTTCCCATGTGAGAGATCTGCATGCCGCCATGAGGCCTCACCTCAGTCTCCTCTTCTCTGGGCTGAACAAACCAAGTGACTTCAGACACTCCTTCTATGTTTTGCCCTCTAGACACTTCACCATCTTCATAGCCCTCCTTTGGACACTCTCTAGTAGTATTTTGTCCTTCTTATATTGTAGCACCCAGAACTTCACACAGTATTCAAGGTGAAGCCACACCAGCGCAGAGCAGAGTGAGACAGCCCATTCTAGTGACCAACTAGCAGTGCTTTGCCTGATGTGTACATATAGCCAGAGTTGCCCCGTCCCAGGTCCAGAGTCCAGCAATTGCATTTCCTCCCAGCTCCTTGTCCACCCCCAGCCTCCTCACTGGTACAGCTGCACAAGATGCAGAAAAGTCCTTGGCTCTGTGTGAGCACTGTTCTGCAGCAACTAAAACATCAGTGTGTTATCACTACTATTTACATCACAAATCCAAACCACAGCATCATATGAGCCTCTATGAAGAAAATTAACTGTATCTCAGCCAAACCTTGACACTGTGGTGCAACATTTGAAGTCTCAAACTTCATTACCATACCCATGATGGGAGGGAACTAGAAGGCATATGCCTATTGAAAAGTACTCAGACAGAAGACAACAAGAAAACTGACAATGATCAAGTTACACTGTCATTGCATTACTATTAATACAGGACCCTGGTTTAGTTATAACATCTATGCATCAAATGATACTAACGCCAGTCCTGTTGATTTTGTTATTGTTGTTACATGAAAAAGTTATCTATGCATTTATTTCCTTTTTATTAGCATAGTATTTGCAATGTGTTTTAGGGACAAGCAGGAACAAAAGGAAGCAGAAGGAAAACCAAGTGGAAATGTTTCAAGATTCGCTATAACAAAACAAAACAGGTGCCTATGCCTAATACAAATATATAGCTATGCAAACACTCATGTTATGTTTAGGCTGTAGGCTTGTTAACCAGCTCAAAAAGCCTTTGTAAAACTTTAAAGAACAATCTGAGTTTCTCCCTGTTCTAAATACAACAGCAAATTATCGATGCAAATTCAATTTGTATCAGTCAGGGCTTGAGGTGCATTAACGAGAAGGCATAATTTCAGAAAGCATTCCAGGAGACAAGTATTACTGGCATAGCCATGTGGGGAGAGAACTGGAAGTCAAAGGTTTATTGCAAAGTGAGAAGCTAAGGGAAAAAAAAGTGTCATTTAACAAAAAACACCGATTACTAAGCAGCAACAATGAGGTAACCTAGAGGTGGCACCTACTGTGATACCCATTGGCATCAGGCTTCCATGGTGAGGATTTGGTAGCAGAAGAGGGGGAAGTTGTGGGGGTCACCTCTGTGAGCAGAGCCCAGCTGCACCTTGTCAGATCAGGGTCAGCTCCAGACAGTTTCAAAAGGGACCAGCCGCTGGCCAGAGCTGAGCCATGAGCGATGCTGGTTGGGCCTCTGGGAGAGCAGAGTTAAGGAAGGAAAATAATAATAATAATAATAATAATTAATAATAATAATAATAATTAATAATAATAATAATAATAAATCTGCTGTTCAAAAGCAACTGGGAGAGAGGGGTAAAGAGCTGAGAGAGAAGCAGCCCTGCAGCCCCCAAGGTCAGTGCAGCAGGAGGGCAGGAGGTGCTCCAGGCATGCAGCACAAGTTCCCCTGCAGCCCGTGGAGAAGCCCCTGGTGGAGCAGGCTGTCCCCCTGCAGCCCATGGGTCCCACATGGAGCAGATCTCCACGCTGCAGCCCATGGAGGAGCCCCCAGTGGAGCAGGTGGATGTGGCCTGGAGGAGGCTGCAGCCAATGGAGATCCCCCACATGTGCAGGCCCTGGGCCGGAGCTGCAGCCTGTAGACAGGAGCCCACACAGGAGCAGGGGGTCTGGGGGGAGCTGCCACCCGTGGGGGACCGTGCTGGAGCAGTTTGCTCCTGACGGATGGACCCCCGTGGTATGGAGCCATGTGGGAGCAGTTTTTGAAGAGCTGCAGCCTGTGGGCAGCCCCCAGAGGCTCAGTTCAGGAAGGACGGAATCCCGTGGGAGGGACCCCACATGGAGCAGGGGCAGAGAGGGACCGTGGAGTGATGGAGATGAAGTGTCATCTGACCACAAACCCCATTCCCCGTTCCAGTGTGTTGCTTGGGGGGAGGAGCTGGAAGAAGGTGGATGGGGAGAAGGTATTTTTAATTTGCTTTTATTTCTCTCTGCTCTAGTTTGTTGGTAATAGGCAATAAATTATATTATATCTCTGTTTTGCCTGTGACAGTAATTGTTGAGTGATCTCCCTGTCCTTATCTCAGCTCTTGAGCCCCTTCCATCATGTTTTCTCTGCCTTTTCCTTTGAAAACGGGGAGTGAGAGAGTGGCTATGGTGGAATTCAGGTGCCCAGAAGTGTAAAACCACCACAACATTTTACTGTTAACCCAAAATGAAGAAATAGTGAGCAATTACCTTTTTCTACAAACAGTGACTAGTGAAGGTTGTGCGTTTGATTTTATAGGAGATAAGTGTTCTCAACAGCATTAACCAACTCTCTAGGGGCTCAGTAAAGCAAATGCAATATTTTGTACTAGCTAACACTAGAATAGATAGGAACACACCCATTTCTCCTCAGCATGCCTGTAAGAATCAAAGCATAAAATTATGCTTTAGCCTAAATTAGTTTGGAATGTAGAATAAAATTGTTTAGATATCACCAATGAAACTAATATAAATTAAAACTCAACAGTTGATATAAATATGTTTAGAAAGCTTACCTCTTAAGATATCAGCTATTAGCCTACAAACTAATTTTGTAGTGAAGTATTAGCCAGGCAACCTTCCACCTACTGACAAGTTTAAAATCCCACGCACGGGGTGAAGGATGCTGACACTATATAATCAGGCAACAAGATGTACAGTTGAGGTTCTGTTTGTTGAATGACAACTCTGCAAATTGTTTCTTACACTAGTTATGCAGTTGAAAGTACTAGAGAAAGTGGTGTAGCTTTTTGTTCCAAAATTTGGAAGATAGATGCATCAGCCAGTCTCCTACTTATGCTATTTGATGCACAAACTCTCTCACTGGGGTTACTGTTCTTCTTTTCTGTTCTAGTTCCCACACCCTAGTACTTCTTTTTTAATTGCTTTTATCTGCTACAAGAACCTGAGAATTTCACATTCCAAAGTGCATCAAAGTGCTGCAATTGTGGAGTCATGAATAGAACTTTTGCAAATCTAAGCGATATCAGATTCTCTTTGAGTAGCTGCTGACTGAAAAGTACAGTGTTTATCTCACATATATCCATAGTTCTCTCCCGGCAGCTCACTGATTTACATTACATCTTACATCATCAGTCTTGTCTTCTGAAAAAAAGTAAAAAAAAAAAAAAAAAAAAGACAGAAAGCAACAGTAGTGAAAGCTATAATATCAGAAGTAATTTTATAGGCAAGCATTAACCTGTTCTTGTTGTAGACAGCCTTGTATTTCACATCCCACCAGCTGTGTGGCTCTCCTGGTCAAACAAGTATGCCTGGCCAGAAGGAGGGATAGTTATTTTTGTTGGAGGTGGCACACCAAGTCCTCTCTGGGAGCAGTGGGCACACCTGTGCCCTTGACAATGATCATTTGGCTTCCGTTAAAAAAAAATACGATGAGTAAAATCATTAGGAATGCTCTGTTTCACCAGGTATATGTTTTGTAAGGGGTACTTTCAGATAGAGGCAAAATCACAACAACTTGGGCTCTGTAAAGAAATGTTATATAATCTTCCTACATATATAACAGTGCAGTATATCTATTTTCAGGCTTAAAAGAAACACTTGTTCCCTACCTTTCACATCTATACAGTTTTCTCAGTGGGCATGTGACAGTGAAGTACACACTTCAATACGGCAACACCTCAAAAAATACTTTTGCAAAAGTTACATCCCAGGAAAACCAAGTACCTCCTTAAGCCCCTGTCAGAGGGGTCTGTCTCTGTTTAGAAGTAATGAGAGCTTCCAACGCAATTAGTTGTCTATGTCCTTTTTCAGAATGAATGCAGCAGCTGTTGTTCATAGAGCATGGACAATACATTAAGTGCTCTATGGCTGAGGACTAAGAGGTAGCCTCTGTGTAAAAACTGTTAAGAAGCTTTGAGATAAAAGTTGCATTCAGCACTTAGTATTTAATAGCCCCAGACAATCTCAGTGGCTTATTTTTCTGCTATATTCTGATATACACTTATAGTTTCTGCAGCAGCATCCTGTGGCAATGAGTTCAAGAGCCTGCTGGGAGGTGCTCCAGCCCTCTTATCATCCTCAGGGTCCTCCTCAAGACTTGCTCCAAGAGGGATGTCCTTCTTGTACTGCGGGTGACAGAGCTGAACGCCAGGTGGAGTGTCATGAGAGTGAAGTAGAAGGGAAGAATCACCTCTCTCAAACTGCTGGCCATGCTGCTTTTGATGCAGCCAAAGATATAGTTGAGTGTTGCTGGCTCATGTTGAGTTTCTCATTAACTATCACCCCAAAGTCCTTCTCCTCAGGGCTGGTCAAGTTTAGGTGTCTAGCAGTATGAAAACACCACAGCATGTTATGATTTTTAAAAAGAAAAAAAGAAAAAAAGAAAAAAAGAAAAAAAAAAAAAAAAAAAAAAAGTTATGGAAGCCCAGGTCAGAGAATTTGCTCATGATGAATGAAAAGATTGAGATCAGATTATTCTGAAGACTGAAAATGGGATTAAAAATAAAATATGTAGGAAGGGATGTCAAGCTAGGTTTTGTAAGGATAAATTTGACATCTTTTTTTCTCTAAAGCCTACCAGAACAATTCACAATATGTCTGTTTCACATTTCAAACAGTAATATTTTCTGCAATGTCCATACATACATACATACATCCCAAACATACATTTTTCAGAAACATACTCCTTTCCCTTCTATTATCCTGATCTGAAACAAAATTGATTTTTACTGCACGACTAAAAGTTGGCCACAGAGTAAATCTCCCATAATAATAATGAAATAGCAAACTTTAAGTTCTAAATTCTAAATCACCATATCAGTGATTGCATAAAGACCATTTTCAGTTTATTACAGATATGAGTTGGCCTCTCAGTTTATTACTCATTTATAAAGAACTCCTTGGTCATTCTGCAACTCAAAAAATGGGTCCATGAGCACTGCTAGCCCATTACCCTGGCACTGCACAAAACACTGAAAGAGTTTTCTGAAACAGCCAAGTGCCTCTTCAGGGAATTAAGAGAAGACCATGATCTTGAATTGAAAGTAGGTAGTCAGTTATGCCTGGGTGTAGATGGCCCTTAATTCTGAAAAAGTGATAATTTACACATTCCTTTCTCCTCTGATTATCTTAGAACATTTTATGGAAGTGGGTACAATCCCTCCTCCTATATGTATATATTGCTGCTATTTTTGCAGTTTTGGAGAAAACCATCTGCCTGTTTCAAGTCAAAACATATTTCCATGTTCTTTCATAATAATTTAAGGAAAGGAATACAATTCATGTATCTCAGTTCCTGGCTTTTCCCTTTCACATTTTGTAAGTATGAGAGGTTCTCTTTTCACTCCTGACAAGGCATTTGTACACACCCACACCTCCATTTATGACCCAAGTGTCCAAAAAGAGAAAACTGCTGGTATAATTAACCTGCACACAGCAGTAGACGGGACCTTAGCTCTGGTAGTAAGATACAGAAGCAGAACTCCTGACTCCTGCCCCCAGGTTACTGCATTACCCAGAACTGTCTTACATAAAATTGTAAAATAATCATGTGAGAGATTTCCTAAACATGTTGGATAAAACTCTTTGTCTTCACTGATGATCAGTTCAGAACTTTAAGTAATTTTTAGCTGTTTGACTAGAGTTTTTACAGAAAGATCTTTCACGTGATATATTTGAAATACATTGAACACATTTAATATATTTAAAGAGAAATTAAAAGAAAAAAAAAAAGAGAGAGAGAAAGAGAAAAGCATAAAAAAAAAAAAAAAAAAAAAAATGCATATTTTCCACTACACTTATTATACTTCCAATATTTTCTGTTGCTATTTATAGAGCCTAATGTTGAATCTTACTGACTTTACTCATTAGACTATTAAAACCAGGGTTTGGTGAGAGATAATACTTCACCTCTTGTGAAATTTCATTGTCTTTTGACATTATGCAAATATTCTCAATTAATCTTAGTGTAATGAGAATTTTGGAAAGAGAAGGTTGCAGTGATTGCTTTGATGAAGTACCAATATGTCAACAGTCTAAACATGGCTTGATTATGGAAATGAAATTTGGGTAGGGAATTCAACTGTTAAAGCAGAAAACGTCTAATTAAATGGGACCCATACATTAAATTTCATTTATTCTCTACAGAAGAATGCTTTCTCAAGTTCTATTTATTACGTAGTATTACAGAGCAACATATAATTAAAAATGTAATACCACCTCCAAGTTATAAAAGGCATTCAACTTTCAACAGAAAATAGCAGCCCACATGAGAGATTTTCATTAACTGAAACAAATATTCACTGTCAAAATGTATTTGAGGTTTTATGTTAGGCATGCATAACAGAGCTGATTCCAAGGAAAAAAGTAAAAGTAATAAGAAAATGCATTCACAAGCATATGAAGTATTTACACATCTAGATGGCAGAGGAAGTGCTCTCAGCTCCTGTGTGTTTCATAAACACCATCATAAATATTTATATTTCATAAAATATACCCAAAAGCTCATCATCTTCTTATTATTTGCTGTGTGTCACTCTCCCAGTTAACGCATTTCAGTAATTCATTCCTAAATCAGAAACAATTGCACAGAGTTTACATTTACAAAAGATCATGAATGGAAGAAAGTCGGCCTGTAAACAGCTCAGGGACTGATGGTAAAGCTTGCCAGCTCATAGCGCCAGTGAAAGGGATGACAGATCGGTGACTGTTTTCCTGAAGAAAATACATTCTTGCTGACAGGTAGTGTCAACTAGAACATTGTGTCCTGGTGTACTTAGACTCCTTAATCCTTGGTATTTTTAGACTCCTTAACCTGATGCCCGGCTTTGCCCTAAAATGAGATAAATAGTTTAAACACTGTGGTAGCAGTGATTGTGTCACCATAAAACCAAGTTATGGTGGAAGATCCTAGTGTGGCTGATATAATGAACAAAGAGCAGAAA
The DNA here is from genome assembly GCA_011076525.1 of Nettapus auritus. Classification (NCBI taxonomy): domain Eukaryota; kingdom Metazoa; phylum Chordata; class Aves; order Anseriformes; family Anatidae; genus Nettapus; species Nettapus auritus. The sequence goes on from CM021765.1 coordinate 197,019,242, forward strand.
CAGGTTTCTTGTCAATATTCACAACTGGAGCTTAGAACTATTATCACTGGAAGAAAAATACAGGGATAGTTTAATTGGTTTAAAATGTTTTTTCCAAGTACCAATAACCATTGTTCACATTTGATGAGTGATATTAGATGTAAAAAGATATCTGAAAAATCAAAATAATTTATTTCAACAGTTTTTAAATGATGAAATATCATTCTCTTTTTTTAAAAAAAAAAAAAAATTCTACTTTTGTTGCAATAGGTAATGTTATTTTTGGAATGGAAAGCTGGATGGTTTGAACATCAAAGTGAAAAATTTGTTATAACTACATACTTATAGTCTACTTAGAATCTAATTATCACACAAGCAACAACAACTGGATTAAAATGGGAGACATAGATAGTAATTGCAGCTTCCTAGTAGTTAAATTTTACCAAGTTGTTTTAAAGCATGACAGCAAAAGACTGAAAATATTTGAAATGTTAGGCCTTTGATGAGTTATTGTAGAACTCAAACCCACCAACAAGTCTGAGAGAAGGTTCAGAATTTGCTTGAAAAATTGCTTGCTGATAACAGCTATTAGGCATTTAATTTCAAGCAATTTCCAACTGGCTGTTTCATAACTATTTACATCATCCTAAATAACCTGACAATACCACAGCCTTATAAAAACAGTCTGTAGTTCACTCCATACTACTAACAAAAACTGATAGCAAATTCCTCTCAGACCTCCTCGGATGGACCTAGAAAGTTAAGAACATGAATAACAGAACAACAGAATAGCACAGAATAGCACAAATATTTACCAAATTGTTTTAGCTGGCTAGCTTAATACCCATATCACCCCACACCGATTTTTCTAGTAGAGTTTGGATCTCCAGATCAGCACTAAAGTACTGAGTATAACTAACACATCTGTGGCACCAGGGAATTTAAAGATTGAGAAAAACTGATGAAGAGAGAAAATAATGGTGGTTAATACAAATGAGATAAAAGGAAACCCATCAGTATCAAATGGGCTGTGTAGAATATTTCCCAGTATAGCAATTGCATTAATGAGCATGCAGTTTCATGGAGCCAAGTTGCTACAAACACTGGACTGTGCTACTAATTACACCCAATAAAATATAAAAAGCTTAAAAATCCAGAAGGTCTGTTCTAAAGCCTATAGTTAACAAGCACCTAAGTGTTTATTTACCAGGATGATACTGGTGCGAATTCCCTTGCTCCCTTGTCAAACTTCTGATGTGACAATCAACACACACAGGTCAGAATGAAATGGTTGTAAAATACTGTCCTGATGCATTGAAATGCCTTTGTTAATGTAAGGGAGAGTTCTTCAGCTCTGAGAAGGAAACCGGGTAAATCATGGATGATTCAGGACATCTTCTGGTGTTAGTAGGATCTGAACGTGGGAGATTAAGACAGGACAAAGACTCTGCAAGGTACATAAAAATATGTCTTTTAATTGGAAGTCAGTTGAAAGGTACCCAAAATCATCCACTAAAAGGGCTGAAAAACTACTCATCCTACCATTAAACAAAACCAGCCCAAGAGCCTGAGCCTTCGTGACGCAGCCTGGCTGCATCCATATTGCAGAGCTCTGGGCTGGGTCTAGGACATCCCATGGTTATTCTTATACTACTGAATTAAACAATGCCAAATAACGTACCTCAAGTCCAGAGTTATAATGTCCATACTGTCCAGTTGTTAGAAGAGTCCCTGACATGGGACTTCCATAGCACTCCCTAAACAATTTCCAAGAGTTCAGGACTTAAGGTGGACCAAGAACTGTCCCCAACAGGACTCCACTATTAGCTAAACATTGTAATAATATAATTAATAGCTATAAAATTATGACAAGTTATGAGAGGTTGGGTATAAAATATTACTTATTCTAATGTTAATTTAAAAGTGCATGAAGTATATTTTCAGTAAACATATACATCTCCTTATAAAAATATATAATATTTCTATTAGCTCTGAGGACAAAAATATTGAAAATGCATTAAGCTCTGGAAATTGAGCTGTAACTGATCAAGCAAGTAAATTAATCATATAGGGATATAACCAATGAGGTATTAACATTGAACAGTTAGTCAAGATTTGCAGGACTGGGATAACCACCTGCATATTTGAAAATAACAGCCAAAGGCAGATTTAAATCAAACAAAAAAATACGTATAAAAAAATAAAAATAATAAAAAAATACATAGACTTATTCATCATCTTTCATAAAGCAGAACCATAAGTGACAGGCATAAACACTGACGTTGTTACAAGCATCCCATTAAGCATTTGAGTTCAGGGTTCATGTGTCCCAATCTCTACATTAATACTAGAGTAAATGTATTCTAAACATCTTCTGGAAGAGTAACCCACTTTCAGCGGCACATTGTTGAAAACTCTGTTATAGCTGTATGGCCCCAGCGTAGGTGCCTATGCTCAATGAAGGACTCTTATTTCCTTAGACTTTTCTTTAGGGACTGCCATATGCCAATACAGACCTTTGGTCCAGCCTCTTAGAGCCATTACCATGTCTTCTGAGTTCAATATTCCTGTGGGCCTGTTTTCAGTGAGCTGAACAACCACATAAGGATACCATCATCAGAAATAAATAAATAAATAAATAAATAAAATATTCAGAGCAAGATCTGAGACAGAAGGAAAGATTTATTTATAGGAAGAATTTATCTACAATTACTCTGGCACAATCTATTCTGACCTAAGACCACAATTTGCTCCCTTATTTCTCATTTAAATTCATTTTGTTGGTCATTTTTGTGGTGCAAATTGCTTCTCTGCCATCCATGCCCATTCAAATCATTGGCAATGCATAAGTAGGCACAATCTCCATTCCCTTCTCACTTTTTTTTTTTTTTTTTTTTTTTTTTTTTAACCACGTGCTATTTGGAAAGGATTATATCAGCTGCTTTCTCTTTGCATTGCAACCAAAATGCTATTGGAAAGGTCAAAGGAAAAAGAGGAATCTTCCCTGGATAGATGTCCATACTGCATCCTTAATAAGACACATTGTCTCTCATGCACACAACTGATGGTTTAAAAATTTATCCCTACTTTTCAGTTTTGTCTTGTTGCCAAGGACTCTTTTTCATATATACTTGCTTTTGGAAAAAGGATGTAGACAAATCACTTTCCAGGTTTCCATTACTGCTGCAGTGTTTAATTCATTTCTGTGCTTACATCTGCTTTCAGTCTTTGTGTCCAGTCCTTTGAGAATTCACCTAATCTAATTTGGTTTCAAAAAAAAAATTGATTGGAAATTTCATGTTATGGTCTTTCTCTAAAAAAAAAAAAAAAAAAAAAAAAAAAAAGTATTTGATTTAGCTAATTTAGTCTGAAAGATTTGTGAGGCAAAGAATATAACTGTAGCAGATGTGAATAAGAAACAGAACTCCCAAGCCACCTATGATACAAAGTCATTTAACTAGGATAAGATCTTTTTCTTCCATGGACTCAACATAGTTCCGATTCCTTGCTAGAATTTCCACTTTATCTCAGACTGCTTCAAAGTGGTGATGAATATTTTCAATCTCTGTTCAGCAAAACTCAGACTAGAGAGCCCTTAACACTAACAAAATTTAAACACATGGTGGGGTTCTTTGAACAGGTGTCTGAAAACACTTTATAACTTTATAATCTTTTCCATTGCATTTTTTGGCATTTGACATCCTTTTGGTTATCCATCTAATCCCAGGCACATAGCTAAAACACTGGCTGGACACTTTCAATCATCCTTGATTGTGAAGTAGCTGCAAAGACACAGAGTGAGTGAACCACACAAAGTTTACCCATGCAAAAATGTGTGTTTGTTCTACAGTTCCCCAGGAAATGGTCAAATGTGTGAGTACAAATCCATGCCAGCAAATGCTGTTGAGCCAATTGTGCATTTTGAGAGCTGCTTGAGGTTTTTTAATGGCATGTTCTTCAGAGGAAAAAAATAAACATGCAGACACAAAGACAAGTATGTTTGTCTTCCCAATCACTCATCTCTTTCACACGTCTCCTTGTTTTTCACCTCAGTTAGTAATATGAGGAGAGGAAGTTGTACATGCAACTTGCTTTTCACTGCAATCTTACCATGAGCTGTAACAACAGCTGAGGATCCAACTAGGCTTTAGATTGGAAAAGTCCAGTCTCCTACAAAGACGAGCAGCTTTTGCCCTGTTTCACAAAATTTTATAATGATTATTTTGTATATAAAATGCAGAGGGAATCAATCCACTGGTTTTGTCAAAATTCAACATGTATTTGGACATCTTTGCCTAAGATTTCATTTTTAAATAAAAGCTGGTTTTAAAGGCAAAAATACATTATTGTAGTGATTTCTGTTTTTTCTATTTACTACTTTTGGGTTTCTTCCTTTACTGTGGTGTCTACTCCATTTCCTAAGTCCCTTAGTTTAAATTTGAAGTAAAATAGCTTCCAGATGCAATTTTATTGCTCTCTTACCCACATAATGAAAACTAAAAGACACTGTGGAATCCCTGTTGAGGCACCACAATCAATAAGTTAGGCAAATAACCATCATAAAGCTTTTTTACTGCACTGCTGACTTAAAAAAAAAAAAAAAAAAAAAAAAAAAAAAAGAAAACAAAGCCTTTGCATTCTACATTGAAGTAAATTCAAGTTTTGTATCAGAAAAGATTTGTTCCTAACACTCAGACTAAAATGACTGACTTTGGGAGGCTAAATGAAGGAGTTTATTTCCTATTACTAAATTTTAACTGTAGCAAAAGTTTAAGATTCAAAGTCATCTTCCTAGCAGAAGGCAATGTTCTACTCTCCTCTCAAAGTGCATCTTAATCCATGAAGACTAATTCTCCCTTTAAGCAAAAGAGATTTTTTTTTTAATTATTCCAGACATACTATATTTTCACCCTGTATCCTTGAAACTTTTAGGGTTGTATCTTGGCCCAGGCAGTGTCTTTGGAGGCAGAATTTATCCTAAACCACCAAAATGAATGGACAAAATGAATGGTGAGATTCAAAGTTTTGCCTGTAAATCTCATATTTCTGAATGTATCCTTAGAATTATAGTAAATGCACCTGATCATCCTCAATTAGATTAGTCTGTTAGAGTTCAAGGCAGGGAGTAAATCAATTCACTTCCAAACTGTGCAGTACCCCAGGATTTATGTAAATGACGAAGACTCCATCATGCTAACAAACTTCAAGTCAGGAGAAAGTAAGAATCAGGTAAATGAGTGGTTTAAAAATAGTAATATTAATAGAAATTATCAAATTAGTAGAAAACTTAACAATAACTTCAGCTGGTAGAAATTTCCCTCCAGAATGTCCCCATCCACGTGAACAAAGAAGGCAAGAGGAGAAGCCAGCTACCTGTCTGGAGCTCCACCTTGGGAAGGTTGATCTCTAGACCTTCTGTCTTGACAAGTTTTGCGCCTTTCAGGACTTGGTTGTCCCTGACTCTCCAGCTTTCAGTCATACAAGGTCATACAGACTGAAATATCTGGATTTTCACCTTTCTCTGCACTTGGTTCTTCAAATTCTATTTTCTACATTCAATCCAATCTCAGACCACTGCAGCTTTTGAGTTATTCATTAAAATAGTCTCCAGATGAGCACCAGCTGTTGATGTCGGACACCATCTGGCTTCTCCATTAAGTGAGACCACATGACACCATCCATTTTTGCTGGTATTAGTTAAACATGCATTGTGTTAACCCAAGCTAAGAATTTGTAGCAAAACTTATAGTTGCTGGCAGAGGAGACTACATATTTCCAGGAAGAATCCAAAAATCCTTCTCTTCAAGCTGAAGGTTTTCCCCTCCATCTCATCATTACACTTAGGGAATTTCAAGAAAAAATTCCTGGTCTTTTTTTTCTTTTTTTTTTTTTTTTTTTTTTTCAGTAGAACACCCTGGTCTTTGAAAGGTGTGCTTACAATGATGAAGATCATGTCAGCACCTGCCTTCTAATGACATCCTGTGTCCTTTACAATGTATTGTTGAGACCAGTATTGAAACCCCAATGCTGCTATGAAAACTGTTTAGATTCTCTTATTCAATGGAAAATATATATATATTCAAGAAAAATGTCAGTTTTGGATACATTTATGTTTCATTTTGAGCCATAGAAACTACAAAATGGAGTGGATACAGCTGCTAGAAGTGGTCAGGAGAGGTTGCAGTAGCAGGCAATCCATCATAGATATTGAGATGTGGAGATGCATTTATTTTGTAACATAATATTGAATATAAATATCTATGTGCTGAGTCATTACCAAAGGATATAATTAGATAAGCATCATGAAGAGACTCACGTATTTTATAATAAAATATAAAATTCAAATGTATAGAATCATGGAATCATTCAGGTTGGAAAAGACCTCTAAGGTCATCTCGTCCAGCCTTTAAGCTAGCACTGACAAGTCCACCACTGTTAAGTCCACCATACTGTTAAGCTCTACATCTACATGTTTCTTGAAGACCTCCAGGGATGGTGACTCAACCACTTTCCTGGGCAGCTTGTTCCAATGCTGCACAACCCTTCCATAAAGAAGTTTTTCCTAATATCCAACCTAAACCTCTCCTAATGCAACTTGAGGCCATTTCCCCTCATCTTATCACTTGGTGCTTGGGAGAAGAGACCGATCCCCACCTTGCGACAACCTTCTTCAAGGTAACTGTAGTGTGTGATGAGGTTTCCCTTGAGCCTTCTTTTCTCCAGATTAACAACCCCACCTTCCTCAGGTGCTCCTCATAAAACTTGTTCTCTAGACCCTTCACCAGCTTCACTACCCTTCTCTGGATATGCTCCAGCACCTCAATGTCCTTCTTGTAGTGAGGGGCCCAAAACTGAACACAGTACTTGAGGTACAGCCTAACCACAGCCGAGTACAGGGGACATTCACTTCTCTAGTGCTGCTGGCCACACTGTTTCTGATACAAATCAGCATCCTGTTGGTCTCCTTGCCCACCTGAGCACACAGCTAGCTCCTATTCAGACAGCTATTGACCAATACCTCCAGGGTCCTTCCCACCGGGCAGCAGATTATCTACAAATTGTGTGGAGAAGCACACCTACATCTTTTCATTTCTTATCCAACAAATCATATGAAATTAGAAGAATAATATAAAATGATATGGATAAAAACCATGATTAATAGTCTGCAGGGGAGAAACTCACACTGTTGGGTGGACAGTTTGGCAAGCATATTCTTTCCCATCTTTAATTCCTGTGATTCTATGGAAAAAGCTATTGACTAGATAGAGATGAGGCATACATAATTGCATTATGTCACAATTTTACGCTTAGCATCTGGCAATGATTCTTTCTCCAAAGTACAAAATTCAGATATGACAACAATGAACAATGAATCCAATTTTCATCTTCATTAAATTGGGTTTTCATTGCTGTAATTTCAGTCTATTTTTTCTCCTAATATTCAGTCATTCTGGTATCAGCTGATTCAGGATGTGAATGGCTAATTAGATTTGGATGGTTTCATGCATCCCAAAGAGGAAACTGAAAATTGGATGAATGCTTCTGAAAAAAATAAATAAATAATGTAAGGCTAGAAGAGTCAAGATGTGCTGCTTTGTAAATAAAACTGTTTTTCATATTTTATCTTAATTGAGTAGGCAATATATGCTTGCTGAATAACCTAATGTTTTAGGTTACTGTCTGGTTTCATTAAAAGTCAAGAGGGAACTTTATTTTTTATACCCCTGAACCATTTTAGAAAATTTTAGAGCCAGACAGTCCTTTGTATGACAGCCTCCATCATCGGACATAAGTAGCAACTATAGCTGTTAGCCTCTGCAGTTACTTCTCCAGCTATCCTATCCACCTTACTGTATGAAATCTCTCTGCTACCTTCCTAATCAGGACCCATCAGAATTACAATATAACAGTAACTTGTCTGGGAATAAGACATTCAGAGTGACAAAATGTAGTTGCTTTTGTTTGGACTTTAAAGCATATTGTGAGTATTGAATGTCACTTGCCAGGTTAGACAAACAGATGTTGTAATCCAGTAACTCAAGATGTGTCATTGAATAGGTCAAAGCTTGTACAGAATGAGTTTTATTCTGTTTCAGTCTCCTTTTCTGAACTTTTTTTTTATAAATACTTTTTACTTAAATTACCTCTACTCTTATTTTTATTGCAGAAATCTAGAAAGTGTATTAATAAGCAGGACTGAAATAGTTACAGATTAAAAACAAAACAAAACAATAAAAGCTATGAATATTTTTTTCTTTTGCAAGGAAAGCAGTGGCACATCATTCTTCCTGGCTTAGACGAGGAGCAAAACATTATTGCACACGTCAGGTATACTCCACTAGAAATTAAATGTGCTTGTGGAAGACATGACTGCAGGAACTGATGTTAACTGGGATGGACTAACCCATGCTCCCACCGCTTATGTCATCATCTGAAAGAGGGTGGCTGCATGCAAAGTGTCATTTGGAAAGGTACCTGGGCCATACAGTCTCTAATACAAAGCTCAGCAATGGTTTGGGAGAGTTCTAGCTCTGTTAGCATACTGACAGCTAAACTGCATGGTCAACCAAATCCAATGCCCAGGAATTTCTTCTGGCACTATATGGGCAAAGGTATTCACCTTCATCCTTCCCTTCCCATTTCAACCTACTAGGACATTAAATATGTTAGAATTTCTTCTGACTAGTTGAAAAGGTTAAGGACAAATTCAAGTTGGGCATGGAGAAACCAAGCTGATCAGATTTTTATCCATCATGAGAATTGGAGTTGGACTCAATGATCCTTATGGGTCTCTTCGAACTTGGAATATTCTATGATTCTATGAGAGTATAAAAGTAGATTTAGACTTCTCTAACAGTACTTTTCTTGCATTGCACTATGTGAATTCTCACTGATGTGAGGATTCCCTCATAGCTCTTGACCTAATAATTTTCCTCTCTGATTCTTTTCCTTCATCTTCCCTAAATATTGTTAAAGTTACAAAAGAACTAATCTAGCTAAATCAGAGACATACTTCAGCAGATCTAGCTAACACTGAGTGCAGCCATCTGGTGACACAGCTATGTTGGTCCTGGAAATGCAGTTCTGCGCTCCCTCATACAAATACACCAGTTTTCTCAGAGAGAGAGAAGGATGAATAGTACTGCAGTGATAGTCATACCTTTTGTTCTTCCATACTACTGTTTTCCTTGCATATTTTCTTCCTCATTTTTTTTCATATGGTAAAGTCTGGAAAAGAGTGCTCGGGTGAGCACTTGACTCCTCTTGAAGGTAACTCACTGCAAGGCTTGTAAACAAAACAAAGGCAGTGAGATTTCTTAGAAGTTTGTACTGCTTTGCTTGAAAGGTGCTGTAACCACTCATATCAATCTATTTGAAAAAAAAAAAAAAAAAAAAAAAAAAAAAAAGAATTTTCAGAAATGTATTCTCTTTTCAAAGACATTGAATTTTCATGTGTCATTATTGCTCTTTACCACAGACTTTTAAGATATGCATCACTGCTAACCTGGTGGACACAAAACCTTCTGTTGCGTCATACAATTAGCTTCTTAGTTCTCACACAATCAAGCACCTAATGTACGAACATCTGTGCCGCTACAATTTGTGACAATCCAGGTATTTTTGCATTATAGCAACTTAGATTGCAATCCTACTCCCTGCAATGGCCAAAGTAATCCTGTCATTGTCAAAAAAAACAAATGACAAAAAAAAAAGCTAGATCTGATCCAAAAAGAATAGCAGAGACATTGTTCATGTAGTGATAACTTCCACCAAGAGAGATTTTCATGTTCACATTTTGGGTTCATTTCCTGTAGACAGTTAAACACTAAGTACACAGAAAAATGGAAAAGAACCTGATTCCATTTATTGGCATGGATTTAAGGTCAATAGATTGCATTTAAGCTTATGTAAGTAAGACTAGAATCCAGCCAACTGAATCAAACCCAAGGCCCATAACATTTTAACATTTTCTTCCTTTCACATCATGTGTTAAGGTGTTTCTCGTTACATTAAAAAAAAAAAAAAAAAAAAAAAAAAAGCGCCTTCAATCTATATTCTTCTTGTATTCACATATGTCTTTCAATTGATGATGTCACAGCAAGTCCATTACAAGAATATATGTTACTAAGCACTCTATTTAAGATAATTTTATTTTTGATGGATTCAGATACTTTCAGGCTTGATATTATTTCCATTTTGCACACTGGAACAGTGTCAAATAAACCTGCAAAATAAAAATACCAGCACTGAAATGAAGGGTTTTTAACTCTGACAGCTACAGAAAGAAAGGAAAGTAATAATCAGGAGTTCAGCTATAATTTTAATGCCTTATGGAAGGTCTGAATAAGTCTTTTACTCCAATGTTAGAGGAATCCATTGTGATACACTTGGACCTGATTATTTTGCCTTTATTTTGCTTTGTAAAGCAGTCAGAATCCACTAACCGCAGTTGTACTGTTCTGTATTTGCACTGACGTCAATAAGATCAGCTTCCAGATTGCCTACAATTTTGTTGACCATAAAAGCTTTGACCATCATTAGAAATCTGGTCTGCTCATTATTTTGTATTCTGCTGTCATAGGACTGATGGTCTTAGCTCTTTCCATGGGTATACCAGGTCTCTGTACTCATCAGCAGATTGGTCTTTTATGCAGACCACTGGCAGGATCAATCAAAACCACACTCTTCCCCCTAACAGATTACTGAGGAAGTTGACTTCTTATGAATATATTAAAAAATACGAAGAAAAAATGCGAACAAACAGCCAGAGGGCCTTAAATGCCTTCTTCCTTCATAGCAATTGTAGTCATTCACAACCCAGTTAAAAGTCCTGAAGTCCTTCTGTCACAGCTTGACATCATGTCTTCCTATCTTTTTGGTTGGTCTGCTCAAAGAACAGTCATCTTCATTTGTGCCTCTTCTGCATGTTGATGACTAAATAATGGGCTGCTCTATTTCCTGGGCTGTTATCAAGCTGTTCCCCCTTTCCACAGGCTTAGTACTTGCTACACTGCTCAGGACCTATTTTTGAGATACACCGACAAGGAGCACACAGAGAAGGAACAATGTGCTATTCATTGAGCACAGCAGGACTTAGCCATCCTGCTGATCAAGACCATAGACTGAGCTGTGACTGACTGTCTCAGGTTTCCTGTTTGTGATTTATAGTGCATCCCCTAGGTCTGTAACCTTACAGCCATATTTCAGCTACTGAACAACAGATTCCCCTACCATTGATTTTGATTGACATTTGATTACATATAGTTGTAATGCAAACATCACTAACCTCAGCCTATGTCCCAGAGATCTTCCTTCTTAATCCCCTTTCCAGGTATGCCATTACATAAAAACAGCAATACTGAGTTAGATTGAAGGTCAGTCTGTCTGACACTCTCTGCCATTAAAATAGCATAATCAGCATAATCATAAAAGCATATTGTAACATTGTAGTACCACAAATAGCATTTTGTAATGTAGGCAAGTTAAAAGATATAAATAATAACAATAAATACAGATGCACATTGTGACCTGTGATATAGATTCACAAGCAGGATGCAGAAAAGCATGTGCAAGTAGTAAAATATGCAAAATGAGAAGAAAGGGTGTAGAGCATGCATGAAGGATGTCTGATGGAACCAGAATTCCTTCAAAATAAGTAAAAACAAAACAAGACCTGATCCCAAAAATAAAATGTCAAGGACAGATGAGATCACCACCTTTTCTTTGGGGGATGGGGAATCCATCCACTTCAAGGATGGGTGAGAAGAAATGAGAAACACAGTCTGCTCCAGTTCTGGCTTCCCACAACAAAGCACTTTGAGGACTGGCCAACTCAACCTCAGTGACTCAGGACCATGAGGGACCATAGCCATCAGGGCTAACTCAACCAGCATCAGTTCTATGTGTATACTCACACTTACCTTGGGATAATCTCAAAAAGGAGAAATTGATTTGCATATATTGTGATAGTGAAAGTGATTAAGAATTAAATGTTACACATATGTATTGCTAATAGATCTCATTTTAGTAAAGAGTTGTTCTGAAGCTTGAAACTGCCTGATCTGTCAGTCTTTTAAACATTCCTATCACAGCCATATCTAATTCCCTAAGTGATGCATAGACATACATAAATGAAGGCATAATATGCTTGATGACTGCTTGTTCTTGTACTAGAAGAGATAGCTTGAAGATTAGCAAGAGGTAGATTGAAGTCCTGTCTGTCCTTTCAATGTCATTCATGATTTTGCGGATATCAGTCATCTACTATTCTTTCCAGGGGTGTCTGAATAGTCCTTGCGTTCTTATTTGTTCCAAAAATGGAAAATGTTTTTTATCTTTAAACATCCTACGACCTTTTTTCTAAATATTTTTCAGTTCTGATGTACTCTTGTAAAATGGAAGAAATACAGTTCCTGAAACTTTAGTTCATCATTGACTAAATGGTGAGTCCACTAACAATGTGCACTGTTTTACTTTTTATTCTTCCGTTACTAAGTCCTAACATTCCATTTTCTGTTTTGCCTTCTTTTGCTGTTTCTTGTAGGTATGGCAAAAGAGGCCTTCCTGTCTGGCATCTTCAAATGTTAGTTAACTGCTGTTATATGTTGCCATTTAATAGAGTTTATATCATATTGCATGGGCGTTTCCAGTCTACAGATGAAATTAAGGTCATATTTAACCATTGTAGGATCAAGACTTTCAGTTGCAAATAGCTTAGAACAGGAACTTTCCTAACTAAATCACTAGCTGAACTATGCTCTCTAGATTTAAATATAGCAGTGGGAGAAAGAGGAGAAGAGATATCCAGAAAAGAGCATAGGTTTTTCAGAGCTCTTGTATAATGCTACAGAGAAGGCTACAGAGAGAAGAGGGGTTTGGGTTTTTTTAATATAGTTTTGGTTGGACGTTGGGATACCAATAGTACCATATCCTGTTACAAAGGAAAAGTAATTAATGTGGCAGAGAATGAGAAGTGTAATTCTGTTCCTTTTCATTGCTGTTTTTAACACACCGTTTCTTTTGAATTTTGTTTGGTTTCTTAGAATCGCACTCCTCCACAGAATTCCCAGGACTCAGAACTCTTCTGTTATTACTTATTCTTCCTGCTGCTTTGCTGGCTGTAGTAGCCCAGTAGTTACTTCAGCTGACAACAATTCTGCTAAGTTCCAAATTATTTTTCATTATGGAAAATGTGTGAAAAGCAATAAAGGGAGAACAGACTTCAGCTGAGTCTGTAGAATAATATATATGCTGTCCATTAAGCCCATGATTATTCAAGAGATCATAGGAAATTATTGCCCTTGATAGCAGTCACTATATTCAGCTACCCTAGAGTTCCCTTCTGTTCCTGTGTGCTTGCAGGATTAAATCTTCAGAGTGTATTTAGAACAATGTTTATATATATATATATATATATGTTACTATAGGACCAGGAAGTACTGACACCCCATGCTTATTTTCATTCTAGACTTTATGAAAGGGTATTTAGTAACATTAATAGGAAGGTATATATAGGTATGCCATGATTGTAATCAAACATCAGGAAGGCTGATGAGAGCAGAATTTTATGACTGACTACGAAATATACAAATATATATAATGGAAGGAGACTGGGGAAATTGAGTATAAACAGGCTCTTTCTTCTAGAAAAAAAACTTATTCCGGCTGAATAAGAAAGGAAGATATATACCATTATTACAGAAATTCATCAGTTACACTGCAGCACAATTTAGGTTTCAATTCTATAAGATGCTTTATGAAGATTTAACTAAAATGTCACACAAGAAGTTACCAATAATTTCAGAATTTCTGTTAGATTTTTCTTACTTGTCTTTACCAGACATGAATATCAGATTATCTGCATTGTGAAAGTGGAATAGTCTATCACCTTGCTCTCTAAGCCAGTCAGCCACTGACAACCCCATTTTCATTTTCCCATGACCAACATTTTTCACCCCAATAATTGATTTTAATAACTATGGACCCAATATTTCCACTTTTATACAAGACAGAGTCCTACACAAAAATAAATAAATAAAACAAAAAAAATAAAATATCTGAACAGATATTTTGAATTGAAACTACAAAAGAATTTTGAGCATCCAGTGTATGTATTTTCCTGCTATTGCCTGTCCCTTCACATCAGCCCAGTTTGGTTCATCTAGGACACAGCCTGAAGAGCATTTGTTACTTAGAACAATATAGTGGTTTATTAAATTTTGTCCCTATATATGCCCTCTTCAGTATTAAATTATTCTTCCCACACTGCAATTTCTCCTTGTTTAGGGAATCTCTTGCACATAAATTCAAACACAAACAGCTTTTTCTTCTATAAATATACCAGTAAGCAGCACTAGGAAGGGATTGTTCCTCTGTACTCGGCTGTGGTGAGGCTGTACCTCAAGTACTGTGTTCAGCTTTGGGCCCCTCACTACAAGAAGAACATCGAGGAGCTGGAGCATGCCCAGAGAAGGGCTATGAAGCTGGTGAAGGATCTGGCTCACAAGTCATATGAGGAGCAGCTGACAGAGGTGGGTTTTTTTAGCCTAGAGAAAAAGGAGGCTCAGGGGAGACCTCATTGCACTTTACGGTTACCTTAAAGGAGGTTGTCACAAGGTGGGGATCAGTCTCTTCTCCCAAGCACCAAGTGATAAGATGAGGGGAAATGGCCTCAAGTTGCGTTAGGAGATGTTTAGGTTGGATATTAGGAAAAACTTCTTTATGGAAGGGGTTGTACAGCGTTGGAACAAGCTGCCCAGGAAAGTGGTTGAGTCACCATCCCTGGAGGTCTTCAAGAAACATGTAGATCTTAGTAACATCATCTAGGGGTGGAGTGGCTTAAAAACTGTTGCCCTTGACAGGTTGGAGATATAGGCCAGCAGGAACCTCATGCAGCTCAGTAAGGAGAAGCACAGGGTCATATACCTGGGGAGGAACAGCCTAAGGCACCAGGAGGGGATGGGGGTCACCCAGCTGGAAAGCAGCTCTGCAGAAATGGAGCTGGGGGTCCTGGTGGATACTGTGTTGAACATGAGTCAGCAATGTGCCCTGTGGTAAAGAAGACACCAGCCTACTGGGCTGCATAAGAAGTGTTGCCAGCAGGTTGAGGTTTGTGATTCCTCCCCTCTGCTAATCTGGTGCTGGGCTGCCCTGTACAAGAGAGACATGGACGTGCTGGTGTGGGTCCTGCAAAGGGTTACAGAAATAATTAAGGGTTTGGACCATTGTTATACAAAGAGAGGCTGAGAGAGCTGGAACTGCTCAGCCTGGAGAAGAAAAGGCACTGGAAATCTTAACAATACTTATAAATATCTTCTGTAAAGAAAACAGAGCCAGGCTCTTCTCAGTAGTGTCCTGTGACAGGACAAGAGGCAATGGGCACAAACTGAAACACTGATAGTTCCATTGAAACATAAAATCTTTTTTTTTTTTCTTGTGAGAGTGATCAAGCACTGGCACAGGTGGTTCAGAGAGGTTATGGAGTCTCTGTCCTTGGAGATACTCAAAATCCACCTGGACACAGCTCTGGATGAAGTCAATTTGAGCAGAGTTGTTTTACTGGATGATCTGCAGAAGTTCCTTCACACCTCAACTTTTCTGTAATTCTGTGAAATGACCTGCAAGAGCCATCCCCAGAACAGCAGCTACTGCAGGTTGGAGTGCATGCTGGTGTAGGAGCTTCATGTCCCTATCCTCACTCTTCAAGAGGGAGAAACCTGCTCTTATCTGGTTGATTTAGGCAGGAGTGGTACCAGATGCTGTTGTTGCCTACCCCTTCTCACTTAACTTGTCTGCCATGTCTTGTAACTGAGACAACAGTAATTATCTGCAGGGAAATCAGCTTTCTTAGACAATTCAGGATCTGCCTCTGACTGAAAGCAGCAGGAAGCAAGTGCTTTCTCTCCATGTAGGAAGTGGAAAAACTTTTGATCAGGTTGCAAACACTGAGTATGCCTTATTCTGATTCTTATTTGTTGTGTGTTTAGCCTATCTGTAACTTTATCATAACACCTAGGCTGCAGTCTTGAGATGGGGGAGCTCAGGACAACGTTCTCTTTGTTGGAGGAAATGGTGTTTTTTTTTTCTCCACTGAAGTGCTGTCTAGTACAATATTAATATTAATCTAATGTCTAAAAAACACTTCAACAAATCCAAGATGGTCCAAAAAAAACCCCACACTACAGCCAACAGTTGGTATAGACAACATCTACCCAAGGTCTGTGTAGTTCCTCTTCTCCTCTAGGAGAAGGAGGAAGTTCTTCACTCGAAGAGTGGTGAGGCACTGGAACAGGTTGCCCAGAAAGGTTGTGGATGCAACCTGGTGGATAGCATCCCTGCCCATGGCAGGGGGTTGGAAGTAGGTGACCTTAAGGTTCCTTCCAACCCAAGCTGTTCTAGGATTCAGTGATTCCTCCCAGACTGGACTCCTATATACTAACAAGAGAACACAACTAGGCACCAGCACCACCAGCACCACCTGCTGTTACCTTAGAGAAGGTTATCTTAGGTAGGTAGGTAGGTAGGTAGGTAGATAAATCTGTCTTGATGCTAATGAGACCTCAGTCCTATAGTCATATATACATGAATAACTCAGTTTATATGAAATCCGAAAGATCCTTTGTGGTTATAAAACCATGTTCTAGGGTTCCATATTGAAACTAGTATTCACATATGCAGCTTCCAATGACTTAAAACCTATTTTCATAGCTTTGGTGGTGCGTAAGACACTCTCTCTATATAAAGAAGATTGGTATAGTAATTACGATGAATTAGCACAATAATTCTGTAAACAGTGGGGATTTGGAGAACTTTATTGTCTCCTTGTTTCTGCTTTTGCTGTTGTAAAAGTAAGTTTTGCTGTTGTAAAAGTAAAGTAAGAGGGACTCCTTCCTCATACCCTTCAGGGGAGAGCTGTCTCCTATTTAGGCTGCTAAAACTTCAGAGTGTAAAGAAGCTACCACTGAATGAGGGAAAATTAATTCTTTATTTTTATACATATTCTGTGTTTGAACATTTTAAACCCCTCTATGAAATTAAATGATGAAACAAGACAAAAGGGGTTGTTTCCTTGTCTGAACAATAATCACAGGCACAGCTAGAATTTGACAAAAATTATTCATACCATCAATTTTTAACTGAGATTAATTGATCTTTCAGTACTGTGAACTAACAAGACTTTCAAGGAATTGTACAGTACTAATTAGAAAAGAGAGCTTTCAATGGTTGCTAAGAAACAAGTATATATTTGTAATCCCTTTTTTACCCCCTGGAAGTGATGCCTTGTCATAGATACAAGAATGTTTCCTTAGGAACAAATTCCTGTCATTTCCAATTAGCAAGCTAAGAATTTAAATGCTAGTTGCTGATTACTGTGAGGAGATAGGAGGGGGCTCCTCTGGTAAGGGTAGAGAATCACAAGCAATATCTGTATTAAAGCACTAAGCAGGATATGTAGCTCTGAGCATGCTGAATTAGCAGGGCCCGCAGCATGCTTTTGGTCTCGGCACAACCTCCCAGGAAAGCCCAGATGTGGTTCATAGTGAGTACCATGACCAGGCAGCACTTCGAGTAGATATTTCAGCCACCCACTTTTAGGAGATTCAAGGTACAAGGTGTGCCATGCCAGTTGGCTTCAGGGCTAGCAACAGTACCCAGACTGCTTTATTTGCATAAACATATATGCATAAACATAGAAATCAGATGAATCAATGAATCAATTAAAAAAGAAGAAGAGGAAGAAAAAGAGGAAGAAGAAGAAGAAGAGGGAAGAAGAGGGAAGAAGATGAAGAAAGAAGAAGAAGAGAAACTAGCAACCAGAAAACAAACAAACAAACAAAAAACTACCTTTTGAATATCTAGTACTGTAACTTTTGGTATTGTTTGTCAAAACCTTTTTTTTTTTTAAACATTAAAACACTATCTTAGATATGACCAGCTTTGTGCTGCATAATTGCTTTGCATTTCTTTATTTTAAATACTTCGTTGCTACATGTGCCCTAGAAAACCGCTTGCTAAAGTCTTGTGCAGAATTTTGTTTATATGAATTTTACTGCCATGTGGTTACATCCCTTGAGTGAAGTTAGGCATGTGCTGAAGCATTTACAAAGGAACTTAATGGACTACATAGGAATATGGGGAAATCAACTGTGTCCAGAGCACTTCCAAAACATTCATAATAATAAAAATGGAAAACCCCTATTTTCCCTGGAAAACCTTATAACAGAGAAAGATTTTTGAACAAAAACAGTGTTTAAATTAACGTTCCTTTTAAAGCAGTGTCTGAATTTAAAGAATGACCTTCAGGTTTTATTAAAGATATTTTTATGGGATCCTGCAAAGATTGGGTTTTGTCCCCTCCTCCTCCCGCCCCCCCCCCAAAAAAAAAAAAAAAAATAAAAAAATAAAAATAAAAAATAAAAATCCAAAGCTTGCAACTGAGGCAAAAAATGGGCAAGTGATAAAACACAAAAAGAAACTGTAAAACTGAAGAACCTTGATCACTTGGAAAGCTGGAAGCAAGGATGAAATGCATGTAAAAGGATACATAGGAATTAAGAGTGTTGTCCACAGATGTTGGCTGTAGCTCAGACTTAAAGAACATCCTGAAATAGAAATAAGAGCATGGAGGCATTAGGCTAAATGTCATCTACCAGATGACACTGTCACCAAAGGTCTGATGAGATCTTTGGCTATCTAAATGTGTTGATTTAGGATATATGCTATTACAAATTTTGAAGAAGCTCTGATCACTATAGGAATATGGTGTCCACTTCAAATACAAGGCAGATTTTGAAACATAGAAAAGTTCGTAAAGAATCAGAGGACTGAAGACAGATTTTAAGAGAGGAAATTCAGGAGTTTACTCTGGTTAGTTTAATAATAAAGAATGGAGAGATGGCTTCCTTAATCACAGTCTGTGAAAGATTGTTTTTTTAAGTTACTGGAGTTTCTAAAGCTAATTGAACAAGACTTGTTATTGTCTGCTGATTGCGTTTGTTTTTACCACATTTACATGATGGATTTATTTTTGTCTCAAAGCACAGCTTATTATCAGGGATGAAAAGATATTTTGCTTTGTTCTGAAGAAATAGAAGGAGCATGACTGAGATGGGTCACAGCTAGGGACAAAGGATTGTGTCTCATTAGAAAGCCTTGACCCAGGGTTAAAACTTCTATCAGACCTGCCATTGAATTTTTCTTTGAATGAGTCTGACAGATCGTTTTTCTAGGATTACTTTTACAGCACAGGATCTAGCCCATTTCCAAAGCTCTGTCTATTAGTTTGATATAAATCTTTTGCCACTGCAAAGATATTCTTGATCTTTCTTGCTGTCGTCCTCTGCTCATAGGCTCTAAGATTTACAGGAAGCTGAGGCACATTTGAAGTGCTCTTTGGATTTTCCATCTATTATATGGCTTCCAATGACCATGAGGATTTGAATTTGATGATCTATGAATCATTTCCCATCCTATAGTTTCTTTTTCTCAAGTACATATGAGAACAAGTAGTTGATGCTTCAATATAACAGAAAAATAATGTTTCAGTAACTAAAATGGAAGGTAACTTATTTGAGGTAAAAATGAAGATGAATTTTCTGAACATGAGAATATTTTAACTTAGTAGAATAGACCAGGTCTTGGGGATGGTACAAAGCACTCACTATTTTTTTGGATTCTTTCACATCCTTCAATATAAATGGGTAACTTCAAGGCATAAGCAAAATACACATCTTCTGGGGGAGTTAGACAGCCAAAGAGAGTTAAACAGCTTCACTACCCACATGGAGATTACCATGTCCTGGATGACCAGTCTGGAAGATGCTTCTGCAGATCATGAACATCTTCCAGCAGCCCCAGTCACTTCCCAAATCCAACCCAACCCCAGCTTCTTACACTTGGTATTTCTATACTATAATTTGCCTACATTTATCTGTTACCTCATACATATTCTCTTATATGAAGATAAGTGTTGGTGATATTTCTATAAAAGAATATTTCTATAAAAGAATTTCTGAAGGATTATTAGTTTCTGGTAAGTTAATGCCAAGCCAAATATTAAGTGCCATTTATTACTACTTCGGAGATGATTATTCCGCTTTGATCTTTAAGAACATGAAAACAGGTCTGTACTGTTTAATTAGACCTCTCTTTATTCTCTTACAACCATATGATATAGTAGACATGATATTAAACTGAGCAGTGACAAATGTTACTATCTTTTACCTTTTAATTGACTAATCTTTACATGTATAAGAAAATCCTAAAGGGAAGATAATTTTAGAGGAAAAAAAAAAAAAAAAAAAAAAAAAAAAAAAAAAAAAGACCTATCTTATTACTCCTTGCTCCATTTTGTCCTTTCGAAAGGAAGCTTCTTTTAGACACAGAGTCATTCCTTATCTATCTCATTATTTCACAGTTCTTTGTGAAGAACATCTTGACCAGATAAAGAAAATGTGAGGCAATTAAAGTATGTTTACTGATGGGACACCTAACCCACCAGTGTAATTAAAATCATACATTTCACTTATTTTTAACTTGCAAAGTGACCCAGAAAAGTGTCTTCAAAACTTTCTGCCACCGTTAGTGAGCAGACTGTACCTTTGTCCTTTATGTAAGCCTCTCACTTTCCATTTAAGCTCTGAACTTCCTCCATCTCTTTACAGTTTTCCTCCAGGCTTCCAACTTCTTCCCATCCATGTCTCAATGTCAATCAACAGAGTAATCTTTCACAATAGTTTTGGATTTTAGATCATTTTTTAAACCTCATTCCCCACACCTGCAACATCCTCTGACCTAGTAGCCATTTCTGATCTCTCCTTTCTTCGGCCACCCTTTCAAGCCACAAAGTATCTCTCTCTTAAGGATGTAATGAAGCCAGGGAAATTGAGAGTACAGGCTCTGCTTAGCTGTGTCAAAGCCACCCCTAAGCATCCAGACTGAGGCCAAAGGAAGACCAGACAAGAGCAATGCAAAAGTCAGCTTCAAGGTTAACACTTCTTTAAGGTCAACAGGTAGGAGTTGTTTGTCTCTCAGCACCTGAAAGAGAAGTTAATCAAATATTTAACTTATCCAGCAATGAGACAAACTCATCAATTTCCAGTGTCCTAATTCGGCAGAAATAAATAAATAAATAAATAAATAAATAAGGTTAAAATTACAGACTGGACCATAGGACCATAACTACCTGAGAGGGACTGCTTTCCTTTTCAAGAACTATCTTACATCCAGTGCATAGATTCTAACTGTGGTTTATAATTAAAAGGGCACCTTTTAAAATTAATCATTATAGCAGAAGTTATTATTTATAGAATGGCTTAAAATAGTGCTTGGAACCCCCATTCACATCCAAGTTTTTGCCTGGAATAATGCAGATGGGTAACAAAAACAATAATTCGTACTGTCCACAGTTCACCTTTTACAATGCACTGAAAAACAATGTGGAGAAAAGGTACAGGAAGATGAAGGATTTAGGAGAAATTAGAGGCTTTGATGATGCAGTGGAGAAGCTAGTGAAACTGGGGAATATTTAATAGTTCAACTTAACCACAATACAGAGCTTCTGATTATCCTTCCTTCCCCCAAGAACAGTCATTTCATTCCTCTTTCTTTTATCCTCCTCCCTCAGCACCACCGCTGGCCACCTCTGGCCTTGCTCTGGCCAGTGTGACATATCCTATCTCCAAGCTTTGTGCTGCTCATGATATATTTGGTAATCACTGGAACAGACTGCTGCCCTTGTTAACTTTGCTCCTATCCAGAGCTGGAATTGTCTGTACATCCTTTTTTCCACCACCAGATGTTCATAAGTCTCGTGCCCAAAAGCAAATATCAGGTGGGCAGCTCTTTCTCTCTGCCACTGCTGTCTCACACCTCTTGAGATGCTGAAGAGATGCTGCTTTTTTTTGTTTGTTTGTTTGTTTCCTAAGGAAACCCTAACTGTCCAAAACAATTTCTGAATCCCACACGGTGAAAGTCAGGTGGGTTTGTGCTGTGTAAAGTAGCTTTCAGGCCCTGATTACAGTGACCACACTTTTTTTTTTCTTCAAAAGTCTCCAGATATCTGCAGGATATCCATAATGATTCACATGAGAGTTTTTCTCCTGGGTGTCCCTATTCCAGTGACATTTGATGAACAATTATCGGCAGCCAAAACCTGCCACTGGTTTCAAAACTGAATGTGAAGTTATGCCATACCTGTCAGGACTGACATGCCACAGGTAACACGCTGCTTTATTGAACCTGCCATCATTGTGCTGTTGAGTATGCAAGTCCAAGATTTTGCTAGGTCACCATCCTCACAGCATCATAATGTGTTCCTGAGAGTCTTTCTGGACTGAGGGTCAGTTCAAAAACAGTTCTTGAAATAATTGTGGTTTTGTTTTGTTTTGTTTTGTTTTGTTTGTTTGTTTGTTTGTTTTCCAGAAACCTAAGTGCAGCCTTTCCCAAAGCCATAGTGTCTAGCTTTTATCTGAATGTCAGACTGCCTCAGGTCACCGTAAAAAGGTTACAGCAAATCATGTTCTGAGGTTGGTGTTCCACCTACTAAATATCACAGATGTCATCTTAAAAATTTCACCTGAAAATGTCTGATAGATTAATATTGCAATTAACTTAAAGGTAGAAGCCTACTGAAAAACAAACAAACAAACAAACAAACAAACAACAACAACAACAACAAAAAACACAAATAAGAAAAGTGCCCTATTTTGTGTTACATTTTACTATGGCTTTGCTGAACTTACAGTCAACTCTAATGCAAAGTTCTGTCTTTTTCCCAGTGCTTGCTAAACGGGCTGACACAGGTGCTGTTATTGCTTAACTACCACAACAGGGCAGAAAACAGGTAAAACAAGCAATACTTTAAAAAATTGCTATGATCTTCTCTGCCCAACCCATTCTTCTCCATGTGGTTATCAACCCAGTAGCAAATTCAGCAGAGAGGGCGGAGCACATAGACAGGGAAAATTAGATATTAATATATAGGTAAACCATTCCCAAAACACTGCTGTAAAATACTGTGACTATGACAGCTACATCTCTGTTTGAAAACGTCATCAGTTTATCTCCTGTCTCCTGATAAGAATACATATCCTAGCTATTATTTTGTTTATGCCACAGCTGAGTGGGGAAGTCATTTCTTAAGAATCGGTGAACTAACTCTGCCAGATCAGTCTCTGTCAGAGAACCCATTATTTAGAGGGAGAAATGATTACAAGGAAAATCCTGGAAGTTAACCTGAAAAAAAAAAAAAAAAAAAAAAAAAAAAAAAAAAAAAAAAGCGCCTTATAACAGCTGGGATTAGAGACCTGTATGTTAAACTGGCGCAAAAACTTATTGCAGCCATGGGGATAATTGTTCCTTATTGATGTTTATCCTATCTGAGTAACTTGTCTATCAAATGTCCACTCTCAGGTATTCACCAAGATTCTAACTACATTTTTACATAACCACAAGTGAACTGTACTTAAAAGGCTAGAACAAGATTTCCTGCTAGTGAAGAATGTATCCTGGTAGGTTTTTTTGTTCACACAGAGCAGCATTTTAATCCCCAAATGGTACAGTAGGTGAACTGCTGCAATAAGATAAATGTGAAATAAAACCCCACAGGTAATGTGCTATTTTACAGTGAAATACCTAGAAGTCAAGCTTTGAAGTCAGAAGTCAGATGTGTAATTCAAGGTGTTGCACAGCCAAGTTAGACACCCTGCCCAGGGGCATGTTGTAGAGGCTCCTACAGCTCCCCACCAGCACTGGGATGCCCTCACACTCAAGAGGAAACATCAGAGAGAAACACAAGCCCGTCAGGTATACACACACCTCAAAAGTGTGTCTAGACACAACTGCAAAATGGGGATTTAGAAGGGGAAAACAAGTCCACCTCATCTTTAGTAGCTGGGTGATAGTGCACTTTCCCAGGAAGACAGATCTGGGAGCGAAAGTAGGATTCATAGTCCCAAACTGCCCCATTAACATACTCCACTGTTCAGCAGAGATGAGCTCCTGAGTCTAGTCTGTCATAAGTAGTGTGTGTAACGCATATTTGCTAACATTCTGAGTAATATAAAAGTGGATTTTGTGGATCATCTGTCCCTGTCCCTTCATGGCACAGGCAGACACACCATATAATCTTTCAAATATAGTTATATATCTGTTATAAATTAACCACAGTCTAACTGATTTACATTCATTCTCTCTACCACAAAATTGTTGTAAAACCTCAAACCTCGTCCTAACTAAACCAAATTAATAGAAAAAATAGAATCATAGAATCATAGAATATTCCGAGTTGGAAGGGACCCATAAGGATCATTAAGTCCAACTCCTTGCACCACACAGGTCTACCCAAAAGTTTAGACCATGTGACTAAGTGCACAGTCCGAATGTTTCTTAAATTCATATAGGGTTGGTGCAGTGACTACTTCACTGGGGAGCCTGTTCCAGTGCACAACCACCCTCTTTGTGAAAAATCTCCTCCTGATATCTAGTCTGAACTTCCCCTGCCTCAACTTCACCCTGTTCCCGTGGGTCCTATCACTAGTGTTTATGGAGAATAGGTCACCCGCCTCTCCACTCCCCCTCGCGAGGAAGACGACGATGAGGTCCCCCCTCAGCCTCCTCTTCTCTAGGCTGAACAGGCCCAGTGACCTCAGCCACTCCTCATAGGTCATCCCCTCCAGGGCCTTCACCATCTTCGTCGCCCTCCTCTGGACACTCTCCAATAGTTGAATGTCCTTTTTGTACTGTGGTGCCCAGAACTGCACACAGTATTCAAGGTGAGGCCACACCAGCGCAGAGTAGAGCGGGACGATCACTTCCCTTGCCTGACTAGCGATGCTGTGCTTGATGCACCCCAGAATACGGTTGGCCCTCCTGGCTGCCAGGGCACACTGCTGGCTCATATTCAACTTGCTGTCGACCACGACCCCCAGATCCCTCTCTGTGGGGCTGCACTTCAGCATATGTACAGCCAGGGTTGCCTTGTCCCAGGTGCAGGACCCGGCACTTGCTTTTGTTAAACTTCATGCGGTTGGTGATCGCCCAGTTCTCCAACCTGTCCAGATCTCTCTGCTAGGCTTTTCCACCCTCATCCGAGTCTACAACTCCTCCAAGTGTCATTGGCAAATTTGCTCAAAACACCTTCTAGTCCTACAACCAAATCGTTCATAAAGACATTGAAGAGGAATAATCATACCCTTTTGTTCTTTTGCCAAAAAGAACCCTTAACTAAAATATCTAAACTCACTAGGATATGCTTTCATCCCTGAAGCATTTGCTGAGAGAACTATATCCTCTCTTAATTTTGGCTCTGCTCAAGTGAGCAAGTCGAACTCTGTTTTGTGAGGACATATAAACAGCTCCTTCATTTCTGTGATACACACAGCAACTCTCTCTGCAAGTTGTTCGGCTTTAATGGTCTTTTTTCTTGATGGTAACTATTATAAACAATATTCTGCATGTGATCTGCTCAGCACTTTGCACAATTGTTACATGAAATCTCTCAGTTGATATGTCACAAATCCATATTTACCTTTTTCATGGTTTATTCCCAACTCATACCTCATAGTTATCCTATGATTAATTAACATACACAGATCTTTTTTGTTGGTGGTTGTAGGTTGTTTTTTTTTTGTTTTTTTTTTTTTTTTTGTTTGTTTTGTTTTTGTTTGTTTGTTTGTTTGTTTTTGTTTTTTCCTGTTTCAGCTCATAGCTCATACATTCTAATTTTGGTTCTGTAATCATTTCACATGCTTACTTCAGGTCTCTTACCCTGCTCATCAACCAGTTTTCATGAGTGAGTCCAATCTCCATATACTTCCAATAGATCTAGTTCTGATTCTATACTTAATTCCAGCAAGATTTGGTGCATCATATTTGCACTGACTTCATACCCCAGGTGTACCTATATAAATGGTTACAGAATTATAACCTATTTGATCATGATAAAAGGGGCACATGCTGTTTAGTACTCATTTTAAGCTTTGTTATTTTTGTTGTTGTTTTTGTTCCTAGTCCTATGGTCCTATGTAGATGGATGTACAGGCAGCACTCTCCTAACACAGATTTGTAAGAAATAAATTCATATCACTTCAGCTAGCCTACATAATGACAATTTTTAGATAATTCCTAGAGACTAATATACTTAATCAATGCAAATAAGCCTGTACATATTCAAAGAAAAGAATAACCAAACAATTACAAATACATTTATCTATCCATCTACAGTTCCTTCTCTTAAGAACAGTCCACCAGACAAAGCACAGCAGCAGGTAGCATTTTTCCTATTTGGAAAACAATGATAAAAGTGTGCCAAGGTCCTAATACTGTGAAAATACAAAATAATTGCTTTCACTATAGGAATGTGGTAGTTTTATGACCCACAATATAGTAATTTCTGTTCATCTACAAGGCAAAGAGTCTCTGTACATAGAATATCCGCTCAGGTGGAAAAATCACACCTGAAAAAAAGAGAGAGCGAGAGAGAGGAGAGAGATAAGCCAATAAAAGGAAGACATGAGTGAAATGATTAAAACTGGTGCACTATGGCACTGAAAAGGGAATAATGTTAATGATGTGTTTTCTTAACTTTCTGTTGCACATATCGGTCTTGCTCAAGAACTTTAAATAAGGCATATGACCACCTAAGCTGAGTGGAAAGAAGAATGTTTTAGCATTCAAAAGCTCATCTTTCTCTAAGTGTGATGGTAAGTGGCTCAGCTTAGTCCACACAGGGAAACTCTACTCCATTCTAAAACTATTCTTCTCTTTCTCATGTGTCCAAAGCATGCCAGGAACTCTGCTAACAACTAAACCACCTGCACCATTGTCTGCCAGTACTTTATCCCACATTAAAGTGGGTTTAAAATCTGTTTCTAGATTAGTTGTAAACACTTGAGAATGAGGGGTTCTCTTCTACTATACCTATGAGCATAAGAACGTCTGTAGTGCATTTGTATATTTTTATTTCTTGTCCTAGTTCTTTCAGTTCCTATCTATGAGTATCTTACTTTTTATTTAAGGTTCTTTTAAGGAATTTCAAAAGCCAAAAGGCAATGTGCAGGTGCTGCTTTAGAAAAGGTGGAGAAAAGGACAGTTTGGGCATGAAATACAAATGGGACATAACACTTACCTTCTCTTAGCTCTAGTTTTCATTTTCAGGTACGGAACATGTGTCCAAATAGACTGTAGTTAGATTTCAAATGTAAATGAAAATCTGTAAATTAAACTCATTCCTATGTCAGCAACATGAGCAAATTTTGGAGAAGTGGAAATACTGTAGAAATATTAACCCCCCCTTTTTTTTTTTTTAAAGACTTGGTAGATTAGTCTTTCATAAAGCAGCATGTTGTCTGGCTTACCAAACCTGTGATATTCACTCCCTTCCCCAGTTGGTTTGCACATTTTGCAGTCAATAGCCATGTCAGATGGAGTTTTCAGTAACCCAGACCTTTTCCATATAGCATGCACCTTCAGAATGCCCAAATGTTTTATATCAGGAAAAAAAAATAAAATAAAATAAAGTAAAAAAAAAAAAAAATAGAGAAAAAATAGATTTTCAAATTTAAAAGAAATCAAAGCATTTGCAGGAAAGGTTAGAAGTCAAAATGTATATTACCTCTCCCTCCCCACTGACTGTGCCCTCGTGTGGGCGGCCTCTTCTTGTACTCGGTTGCAGCCAACTGAGTAACTCTCTGGCAGCAAACTCTGCGTAGTTCGCTTTGGTACCAGGAAAATTCCTCCAGTTGCTTCTGTGTCCTGGTTGCTTGCTCTCCATTTTTGACTATGATCTTGTAGCATCTGCTTGAGCTCCAACCTGTGAACCCCTTTGCAGGCTCACTCCATGGCCTCTGAAACCTATTCAAGCTCAGCAGCTCCCTACAGAATGGAACAAGCTCCCTTTCCTTTAAAGTGTTGCCCGTGGCCCCAGCAAAGGAATATATAGGTTGTTGAGAGCAATGAGCAATTTTTATAGGCACATGCCTATTTTTTACCTTTCCTGGATGGCAAAGCAGGTGTTCCTGCACTATTTCATCTGCATCTGTACTATCATTATGAAAAAGTCTCTGCATCTGACTCAGAAATCAGCTGTTGCTATGGTTTGTGCTGGGATTTCAGCAGAGAACGTCTGTCCCACAGTCCAAAATGGTTCTGGAGTGATGAAACTCCGAGTTCCTGACCTGACCAATTTCCTAAGAAATGGAGGACTGTACTGCACTCCCAGTACATCCTGAAAGCAGCCATTTCATGCTAACCTAGCAAAAAGCTTGTTTTCAGCCTGTTTTCAGGCTGCCAGCAAAGCTCTCAGCGGCAGGCAGCCCCAGGACTCCACAAAATAGCAGGAAAAAAAAAAAATCCTCCAGAGGGGGGATAGTTTGGAGAAGGAACATGGCTTACACGCTTGAATTACCTGTTGGAGGCTCTTTTTTCTCCCTGTTGACTACTTGAAGTAGCTAGGGAGATATGCTTTCTAACTCAAATATTACATTTAGATGCCTGAAGTTCAGTAATGTGATTCATAAGATTACTGAGTGTAAAGATATAGCATGGGAAATGCTGATTCCTGTAAACATATATAATTCTCTAGGTTTTTCAACAGATGAGAGATGTAACTAGATTTTGTTGCCCATGATAAAAGCTAGATACCAGAGGTAGATTATCATCTAGTACATCCACCGACAAAAAAAAAAATAATAATAATAATAATTTTTCTTTTAATTGGCAAATTTTATTACATTTTCCAGTTGGGTTTTGAATGCCCTTCCATAGATAAAGAAAATAATTCAGACAGTAGCTTTGTCTTTTGGCTATAAATCATCCAGACAATTCCTATAGCCATGTGTACAATCACAACAAATGATCTGTATGTGTCTGTTCAGCGAGCCACATTATCCCAATGTCCTCAGAGAAAGCCTTTAGAGAGATCGAAGGGACAGCGACCTACCAAATGTTCCCAATACAGTGGTTGATTAGTGCAGTCATAAAGTGTTGAGTTCAGAGATTAACATTAAAATCTCTCCAGGAAAAGGAGGAAATTGAGTGTTCCTAGTTCCAAATGCAAATTCTCAACTCTCAGTCAGTTCTCAGCTCTGGAAAAGGCTTCAGATTCCTGTGAAAGCCCATCACTAATTTGCTTAACTAATTAATTTTCCAATGCAGCCATACCCAAAGCCATCTGTGGCCCTCACTGGCAGTACTCTGGAGCAAAGGAGTGGGTTCAGCTCTTAAAACAGATCCATAGGTGACAGGAGTGGAAGTCAGAGAAAAAAGGCTCTGGAAGCTCCAGGCAAGTGCAAACCCTGAAAGAACTTCTCTGCATACTGAGTCCTTCATGGGTTAGCTCATAAAGGTGGTGAGAATTATGTTATCAGCAAAAATGTTTTACTTTCAACTACCCAAAACAGAATAAGTACATGTATTTCTGCTCAGTCACAGAAGTCTTTGAAACAGGGATAGCTTGATTTCAACTTCTTTTATTTCCACCTTAATGACAAAATTCCACAAGGACTTTAAGACCATTGAAGTGTTTTTGCAGTGACTAGAGTAGCTGCATAATTGAGAAGAAAAGACATATTTCTTCTTCCCAATTTTCTTGATTTAAGTAGAGCAAGTGAGTCACAGAGATAAGAATGCATGCTAAAACCCTCAAAAAAAAATAATTTTAGATATGACAGAAAAAAAAATGGATGACTCTGAGTGTTACATAACTTGGCCTTTTATATCCTTCTGTGTCCCAGATACAGGTGCAGTCCTGCACTACACATTCCCCAACAGACCAGGTTTGAGAGATTGCCACCCTCCATTCCAGACACTTGATCCTCCCACAAAATACATGCATATATATAAAGAAAAATGCCAGTGATGTCTAGTATTCATACAAGCTCTCAAAGGAACAAACAACTAGCCAAGGGAGCAAATAGGAAATTTGATGAATACTTAATTACCCATTTAAATACTTTTATTCCCTAAAGCAGTTAGTAGAGCAAAATCACTCTCATACTCTCTAATCCAGTCCTCAAATTTTATAACCACTACTTTGAGATGCAAAAGGCAATTTGCAAAGCGCTCTTGTGAACTAATTTGCTTCTCCCAGTGGCTTAGCACACTTGGCCAATGTACTTCTGGTGAAGCCAGCTAAGCTATGTGGATTGATATGGCACAGGGATCTGGCTCTGTTAGCTTCATGTCTCCAAGGATGGTCTCAGTCACCAGGAACTTCAGTAGAGCATTTGAAATGGCCATTGTTAGGCAACTGAAGCCTAATTGCTAGCTCTAAAATGTGAAGATAAAAAGCTCTGCTTCTTTCTCCCTGCAAAAAGGAGAGTGTGAGGTAATATCACTAAGACTTGTATTTCTTCCCCATGCAGAGAGCTTTTGTTCTCTGCAGACTGTCCTTGGTTCCAGCCTGCGGCTGCTTTTGTCCTAGAAATCTGCTCTAAGCATTTCAGCACCTTGGTGGGAGTTAACAAGCAAAAGCTGCCAGCAGAATAACTCTGATGCTCTGCTACCTTGGTGAGTGAAGTCACTCAGAAGGAAAATAACCTATATCTTGGTCTTCAGCCACCCAGGTGATGGGACTGTGTACAGGTTTCTGCTGTAGCTCCCCTTCCACATCCTGGAGGGAACCAGTAGAGATGAAAACCACAGCTGTGTTGTACCCAAGAGCAAAACAGATGCTCACCACTCTTCTCCAACCAGTCCTTTTTCAGCTCTGAGGCTATTCAGCTGGCAGGAGATGATATTTCTGATTTTCTGCATCAAATAAACAGGAAGCCCCAGCTGCACCTGGTTCCTACCAGTGGTTAGGTCCTGAGACAATTCTTTGTGTCATATGGACATCAAAAGGCCAGGTCAGAAAATGAAGCAGGGGCTCTGGCTGAGTAAGGATGTCCTCATGGGCACAGAAGGGAGAACAAGGAAAAAAGGCATGTGGAAATGGACTCATGGGTTAACCATGACAGGATTCCAAGGGAACAAAAAATAAGTTTGTAATCACAGAATCACCAAATTATAGGGGTTGGAAGGGACTTCAGGAGGTCATTGGATCCAACCCCCCTGCCAAAACAGGTTCCCTAGAGCAGGTTGTCCAGGTAGGCATCCAGACAGTTCTTGCATATGTCCAGAGAAGGAGACGTAATGTTAAAATAGAATAGGTAGGGAAATGTTTGACTGGGATGTTAAAACAAAGCTCCATTCCTTGCCTTTGGGTTTCATCAAAATATGCCTTCTGATGGGGAATAGAAGTTCTCATTCCTTGGTTTTATTGCCTATTATTTTGCCTTAAATAAGAAGGAAATGTAGCCAGTGAAAGCTTATTGACTCTCTAGGGGATCCGCCTGTCAGAACAGAGTTTACTGCAAGCATCCTTATTTTCCACAAGCCAGAAATATGTATTAGATCATTATGGATGAGAGGGTTTTCAAATCTAACACTAGGGTATAAACATTTTGTCTATAAAAAAGGCAAATTGGGTTTTCACTCTGGAGAGAAACATCCATAAATCAACCAGTGGATGCTATAATGCAGAATGCAAGGTGAAACAAGAGTTTCAAGAAATAAGAGAAATTAAGAGAATTACATATAGAAATATATAATATATAGATATAGATATAGATAGATAGATTGTAATTGTGATTATAATGTTTTAAATCCAAGAACTCATTTAGGATTATGAGTGGTGCAGGGGCAAGCTTTTAGGACTCACAAAGGCCATGGATTTTCATGAGAAGCAGCAGCTGTTTCAAATACCCAACTGTAACCAACTGGGAGAACACAAAGTTCAGCATCACTTCTGGAGCTCCGTTTGCTTAACGATAATATGAAGTATAAACAAATGTCATAATGGGCTGGTTTCCTGCAAAATTCTATTATTCCTCATAATTTAAAAACAAGTTAAATGGTATTTATTTTGAGATGTTTGTTTAGGTTTGACATTTAAACATAGGTTATATTATTTATGTGCCTCTCCAGACAGTTTGTCCTTTAGCTTATACTTGAGGGATATGGCTTCAAGAAAAAAGCTATGGCTAAATAAGATTGCTGTGGAAAAGGAAGAGATAACACAGGAGATAATTCAGGTATGTCTCTTCAAAGGCAATTCGTGGTCATGGTTCAAGGATGAAAAAAATGTGACTTGAAAATAAAAACAAGAAGGGGCTCCATCCCTTTCACTACTGACAAATTTTTACATTTACTACCACTGCCTTTAACTAGTACTGAGGATATTTAGCAACTCACAGGATATGGCCTGTAAATCAGTATCAACTCACCTATAATATCATAAGAAAACATTAAGTTTTAATTTAATATTTATTGTGACCCATGAAACTTCTTGAAATTTTATTTCAAGGTGGATTTCAACTCTCTATTTCAATTTCATATATAAATGTGTATATATATATGTATGCTGTTTCCTCAGGAAAACAAGCATAATGTATATTGACCAGTTTGTCTTTATATGTCAAAGCTACTGCATTTAATTTCCAGACCATCTTTCTCCATACTGAAATTTCTAGTGAAGGCAGGATTATATTGAACTTGAAGATGAAATCTGTGGGAATGCCTTTTGAACAATGTTTGCAGGAGTAGGCTGTGTATTGTTTCCTCTAATTAATTATTGTTTCAAGGTACTTTAGCTGATAGGCATTACAAATATCAACTTTAATTTTTTCACACAGCATTTTTAAAATTAGTGAAGTTTCTTAGGCTAATCAAACAATATGCAAAAATGGTAGATGTGATTGTGAGCAATATTACCTCCATCCTATTGGATTGCTGTGTGGTGCCCTAGAGGAAAGGAATTGGACATTTAGGTCACTTAGATCTTAAAAAAAAAGTAAATCTCCTTATCTCCTTAAAGCACAAATCATCAGCCTAGTTAACTAGCCACCCACATGTTCCCAGCGTATTGAAAGGCCAACTAAAATAATTGCTTCATACTATTCTTAAAGAAATAGCCCATAGCTGATGGAGGTAGATCTATGAGGTACAGTTGGATGAACAGAGGACAGAAAGGCTCTGAAGAAACTGGAAACAAGAGCATACATCCATGAATTTACTGAGGGTAGACTGTAACCCATGAGCCCCACAAACTCCTCATTTTCCATTATTCTGTCCTTCTAAAGCTTTTGGACAAGGTTCACACATGGTCAATTACTTCATTTCACTTGTGAATCATTAATATCTTAAAATATTCTCTTTCTGCTGTTTGGAACTGATTAAAAAAGGAATATTTCCCCAAGATTTGTTTTCTGGTAACATCCTCACACAGCCTTAATCTTCATATTCAGCAGTGGGATCAGTGTTCAAAGAATCATTGCTGAATGTGCTGCAAGGATTCATAATCTGCTCTAGTCTATCCCCAAAAGAGAAAAAAACGGCTGAAGCTAACAGATTATTCATTCTGCTTTCCACAAGGATTTAGGACCAATTCCTTACAAGCACCAAATCATTCAGCGCAGTTGTACCTCTCTTGTTCCACAAAGTTTTAATGAGTAGTCACACACCACCATGAAGGTCACAAGTTGTTTAATTCCGAGATCCTCAGGGATCACTTCAATTGGTGGAATAAAAGGCAGTACATTCATAATGAAGGTTGTTACAGGGATCTCATTTTGAAGAGTTGCAGACTGCTTTTGCTCTCCAAAAAGGCAGCTGATTGCCCTGGCTTAGCCTCTTAGAGGAACTTGAAAACACGAATAAGGGGATCTGGGTTTTAGGCATCAGTTCTCATGTGAATTTGTATGAATGATCTATCCAACTTCAGAGTGTTTCTCTCGATGCTTATTAGCAGTGTCACTGTGAGGCCCTGGGAAACCAACCTTTGCAGCAGGGATCAGGGCCTCACTCAAGCTCTGCCTAGCCAAGAAAGCTGTGCGAGCCAGTTGCTTTCAGCAACAACAGAGATAGCTGAGCAGAAGCTCAGCATGGCTCTCGGCATCTGTCTCACCCTTGTAGTTGTCTTCTATCCACCCAGCCCTGTTTATTCTGACACATGATGCCAAAGTCCCATACCCTCACTCCAGCTTGACCATTCGATGTCCAGGATTTACCCTGTAACAGAGACAACCTGACATTTGGCCTGGTCACATTGTCTCCTCCTGTCTTCTGTGGTGTCCTGACTGCCCAAACCTTGGCCACCAGTCTTCACACACACACAAACCTTGGCCACTAGTCTTCACACACACACACAAACACACACCACCACCAGCTTAGAACAAGAGTTCATTTTTCAGCCTTGGCTTGTCCTTATTACAATATCTGGCTGTCATTGTCATCCCTGAGCCTAGCTGAGTGCCATTGTGTGTGACATTGCCCATGTATCTGTTGCCTGCCTAATGGCTACAGAAAAGTAGCTACAGAAAACAGCTACAGAAAGTCCTCTGTTTCCCTTACCATTAAGGATTTTGTTTTCTCAAAACACAACAAAGTCAC
This sequence comes from Nettapus auritus, assembly GCA_011076525.1. NCBI lineage: Eukaryota > Metazoa > Chordata > Aves > Anseriformes > Anatidae > Nettapus > Nettapus auritus. The sequence goes on from CM021765.1 coordinate 197,053,649, forward strand.
ATACAAACAAACTTTCAAACATTTAAATATTAAGAATGAGAGCTTGGGCACAACTATACTGACAATTTTCTCACTAATGAGAGTGTTAGCCTCTTTCTAAATGATTCAGCTCTTTCTACCAATAACTTTTGATTGACTTTAAAGAACAGACAGTGTGAGAAACAGCAGGTGCCAATGCTCCCTGAGAGCTCAGCAGTATGTCCCTCTGGGCCAACATTATCAACGCTTTAGCCAGCCCATGAATGCAACACCACCCTCAATCGTTTTCCTTTGCATAATTTGCCAATAAACAACACTTCCTTTCAAATCAGTCTTTTCTCTATTATAACATGTTTCTCATGTTCTCAAGCACCAAGGGTAAGTCTATTCTCACCCAGCTATGACTGCAAAGTAGGTGTTTGTACCTGAGACTGTCACATATGTCATCTCTGTATTCTGAAAATTAGGTTCCTCCAAACCTTGATGTCTACTTAGGGATTAAAACTCTGGAATTTAAATTCTACTCATGTCTTCATTGTAACATCTAATAGTAGGAGAGGTGAAAATTGTCTTAAAATCCTAAGTATTCCTGAACAATTGGAAAATCCTTACAAGCACTGTAGAAATCTTCTATTTTGGAAATACAGAATCTCACCTCCAACATATAGTACCTATAAGTTAATGGTCACTGTCTAAATGCTTTCACACTGTCTGGTAGAAATGCCTGAGGATGCTCACATAGTCCACTTTCTACACAACTAATACACATTATTAAAATAATGACAACTAATAACACATTTACGTCTTGGTTGGATGTAGGTAGTTTCATACTCAAGGGGGTTTTTGGTCCATTAAATAACTCTTCAGAAGCCTCCGGAGCAGTCATATTTTCTCCATTTACTGAATACAAAGATTTACATGGTATTTAGGACAATGAGTGTGGCCTAGATTATGCTTTAACCTAGTGGCCACACATTTCATGAGTAATTGAGGCTGCAGGTGGAATGACAATGCAGAGGGATTTTCCTGTAAACCTTGTGGTGGGGAGGATGACATTAAAGCATGATGTATACTGGGCAGACAATACACAGTTTAATGCCTCTACTGAGTCTACTGTTTTGTACAGTAAGACTTATGGAAGCCAGCTCTTCTTGTCCAAGATGAAAGGAGAAGATACTGCAGGCTGGCATCAAGAATTTTAGAGTTACGTTATGTCCAAATATTTGCTAATGAAATTTGGTCTTCCACTAAAAACTCTTCCATGACCCCAAGAAAATTCTTCTTGTGCTAAAGTGAATGCAGACAAAATTCTGCCGAACATTGGCAATGTAACCAAAGATGCCAGAGAAACAGAAGAGAGATGGGAAAGAGGACATTATAAGTCATCCCTGGGGGCTGGGTTTTGCCAGCCTGATATCTCCGAAAGCTGTGTCATCTGTGCAGGATGAGTGTAGAAGATTACATGTAAATTTGGTGAACACAGTGCAAGTGCATACACATCAGGGAGTGGGAGCAGAGATTAGATGGGAGAGAATGTCGATCACAAAGTTTTCTGTTTACACTCTTGAATCGCTTGCTGAAAGCTGCTCTAAAGTCTTAATGTCACTGTCTTTCTCTGTATTGAAAAGAATATGCATTCACTACAGGTATCCTACTATGCCATTTTAAATTATTTCTTATCTTTAACTTTAGAAGGCTGATTCTATTAATCAGAACAAAGGAGAATGTGACAGGTAGAAGGGGAACCAGGGAAAAGTTGGGAATATTTATTACAGCCATTTGGGTCTCAAGGTATCCCAGTCTTATTTAATATGTCAATGTGTTGAACAGTAAGGTATTTTTTTATCATCATCATTCATCTCTGATATATAAATAGAGGCATCTATTAATTATACTAACAGATAATATATATGAAAATGCCTACTTAGCCTCTGGTTATGAGAAAATGCATTATACCTATCAGGGCTGCCCCAAGGGCACCAGTGACTTGTCCTTGTGAAGACATGCTTGGCCCTCCAACTAAAATACTGAGCAGAAAATATCAATGTCCCTCTTCAGACAGGTACTTCTAAGAGACAGGAAAAATATCTTTCCATTCCCTTAGAGTATAGGAGCCAGAAAAAAAAAATAATAATAATAATAATAATAATAAATGAAAAATGAGAACATCGGAACAGGAACAGGAGTGGATTTTCGCTGCTTATGATTATATTTTTCACAGTAAACATAGATGCTACTTTATATGCAGCAGTCAGAACTGGAGATGTCTGAGAGATAATCCCCAAACAATGGAGAAGCAGCATAGCAGGAGAAAGCCTCCTTTCCAAGCCCAGGGGTGCAGTATGTAAGGAGCTAGTCATCTGCTAGCTACAGCTTTGTCAAATTTGAGAATGTGATCTAGAGTAAGACTCATCTCATGACCCACATTCTTTGATTTAAAGGTTCTTCTCTCCAAAGAGCTACAGCAGTTAAGAAGTAAGAATAATATAAGAAGCTGAACTACAGTCACTATCTGTAGATGCTCTCTACATTCTTGGTGCATAGATAAAAGGCAATTACAAGTTAGTCTAACCTGTATGAAATTGGACTAAACTGAGACACCTGATATTTTCCCAAGAAAAGCACCCACATGTAAACCATTACCACAATTTAGGTAATACAGAGCAACCTTTTATGTAACCATGAGTTCAGTGTAACAGTGAGTTCAGTGTAAATCTGAGTCTGAGGAGCAGCAGGCCAGATCCCTCAGTGGCATAAATGAGCGCAAGCTGACTGGCTTTGGTTGAGCTCAGCCAGTTTCTAGTTGCATGTTTTCCTCTCTTTGAGGCCTCTTCTAAGACTCCTTAGAGGCAATTCCTGCTCAAAGGATAACACAATTTATTTTTGGAAAAAGCATACAAATCTCTGGAAACAAACAAGCAAGCAAACTAAAAACAACAACAACAACAAACTGAGCAGTGAAAAGAAGCTTATCCATGCCTAACTGTTCTAATGGTTAGTATAGCCTTACTATTCATTTTTAATGCAATTTCTCCGGAGTCAACATTGAAATTCAGTTTATGAATCTCAAAGTATCTTAATTTGCTAGACTGGGAGTTGCCTATTACCAAATTTTGTTCCCTAAGCAACTACTTTTCAAAATGTTGCATTCACAACTTGTTCATACACTGTGCTTAATGCAATTTGCAAAGCTATGTATCGTGAAATATAAAAGAATTAAATCTGTTTCTCAAACATTCACAGATAGACTTTGAAAGTGAATGCTTTCTGCAAGAATCTCTGCTAGTCTGGGTATCAGACACACACACAAAAAAAAAATTATCAGTAGGTGGGTTTGGTTGATCTATTCTGCTGTCAAGTTATTTTTCTATAGTAAATAAACCTTTTGAATTGGGGTTACTACTAGAAATGGACTTTTCAAAGTTAAATGCTACCTGGCTTCACTGTCTTAATAACAAAAGAAATGACAAGCAGCAATGGCATTAATAATAAATATTCTCAAAAGTGAGATGCAGGACCTGAATGCAGAATGAGAAACAGCATGCCACTGCCTCAGTACAAATGTCTGTAGGAATCTAATCAAGATTGGTCATATCATATTTGGAGCTCGTGGATGTCTCAGGTGGACTAGAGGTGGGAAAATGATAACAAGGTGTTCCTTCTGTAATCCTAGGCAAGGATAAGAGAATGAATCATTAAAGTACCCTTGCTCAACAAGGAACTGAAGAAAATGTCAAAATAGCAATACAGGGGAGCTGCTTAAGAAGAAAACAAGCTCTGCCTCCTAACTGACCCTGAAGACAGTATTGTTTTGTGTTCAGCATGAAATATTGAAATGCTGAAGAACTGAAAACTGAATTCTGAGGGACTCCACTGTTGACTCAATTTCTCTAAGAAATTCATCTTCATACTTTCCACATATCCTTGACTACAACCAGGATAATGTTCTCTGTAGATATAATTTCTTTTTATCCAGCCTTTATACAGCAGTGGAGCCATTTCTGCACGTACCCAACTCTGGGATCAGCATTACAAAATGTAGACCACAAGAAACCCTACATGCAACTTGTAGAAGTTCATTCACATTTTAATGAGAAAGAAGTAAAGACAGTGAGATGATCTTGCATTACCACAGATTCCCAGGCATTAAAATGATAAATTTTACTCTGTGCTCCTCCAGTTTTATTTTCCATATTCAATTACTGACAGAACGAATATAGGAGGAGATGGTGTGACTTGACTTTTCTTCAGAGTTTGTCTTCTACAGAAATGATCACTGCTCCTTTTTCCTGAGGACTCAGTTTGGCACCAAAAAAGTCACTAAAAACAGATTGGAAATCAGCAAAGCATCACAACACCGGAAAAAAACAGTGGTGCACAAGTCCCCCAGCCAAATTAACCACCTCCACCTTTCCTTCTTCATGCTGTGTGTTCTAATACACCATGTTGCATATTTGCTACAGGGTCACAAACTTAATTCATTTATATATGTATGTACACAGCCATTTTTCTCCTTCTCTCCCATTTCAATGTGTGCACCATTTAGCAACAAGATCAGGTGCCTGACAAGTACATTCTTGTTATCAAGGACTAACTAGTGTAGTTATGACCAGCTCCAGCTTGATTCAGATGAATTACAGACATCTTTCAACTGCTACCAACTTCTCAGCATTTCATGTATCCAGCATTATTTATTATTCCTCACGCTAGCATAGGTCTATCACAAGCACTGACAGCTTCTTTCACTACTTGTCACTCACAAATTTGCTGAACCAGTCCCAGACCTTCCCCACTGCCTCTGTTTTCAAGGAGCAACATCTCATACAGAATGCAAACAACCAATCTCACTCTGCAAAGGTGTCAGCCTTCCACCATGATTTGGTATGTTTGGTATGTTTGCAGGCAAATGCCCTTCCACACTCTCCCACACTGTCCTTCATGCATGAGAGAAGCTCCTCATTAACACCAAAAGCCCACTCCTCAAGCTGGATGCATCCAAACAAACTCATCTACTGTTAGGCCTGACATTTTGGGATTCTGGGACTCTGTGCTCCCTGTCTCTTGGTGCTAGGCTAATACTGAGCCTCATAAAGGGATCACAGTACACAACAAAATGCAAAAAAAAGAGGCAACCTTAAGGCTATATTTGCAGCTTTCTTTCCGTCAAACTTGACATCTTTGACCTACAATAACGAATATCTCAAAGTGGATTTTAAGAAGATAAATGATACATACAAACAACAATTTTGTTTAATCATGTGGAACTGCACCAGACTTTGGAAAATCTGCATCTGGCAGCAGACTGGAATATATAAGTGTAACCAGGGAGATATTGTGAGTTTACTATCCTGGAAAAGTTTACTGTCCTGGAAAATTGTTACTGTACGAAACACATGCCAAGTTAATATTGTAATGATTTTTATGGCTTGGAACTGCAGTTTTCTAGCACTTGTAGCCAGAGGGCTATATTCTTAGATGGTGTAGAAAAAGTAAATGTGGAGGAAATCACGGATTTATCAGGAACAGACTTTTAAACATAGAAAACTGGCCTGAGCACGTCAGCTGTTTCAAGCTTTCACAAAATTGGACTAAATTATTTTGTGTGAGCATGAACACAAGAGATACATAAAATCTAATAAATTAAAAAGAAGACACATAAAATCTATTAAAGTGATCTAAAAAAAAAAAAAATTCTTAATAACATAGAGGACAATTACCCCTTGCTGTTATGAAATCATTGCACCTTAAATGATTAGAATCATCTGAGCCACTCTGTTAAGCTGCAAGAGAAAGTTTTGTAGCTCTTGCCTGTGTCTTGCAGAGGTGTTGGAGGAGGTAGCAATATAGCTGGAGTGGAGAGTGAAGGGCAGACATTATCTCCTGGGTAATGTTTAAGGTCCTTTGCTGCAGTTCTGCAGTCTGCCTTCCATTTGCAGATCTGTTACTTTTCACCATAGCTGCTGCTGCAGTGTTTTTCCTTTGTTCTCAGACTGTTATTGTCTCACACCTGCAAAGACTGATATTGTTCTTATGTCTGATTTCAAATGGGACACAATTGCCACCAGGGTGCAAATCAGACCTTCCTCTCCCTCCACGCCTCCCCAACCTTTTTGCATCCCTCCTTTTGTAGCTTTTAGTTTAAACCAGAGGAAAAATAAAGTTAGTCAATAAATTACATAACAGTTATTTAAATCTCCAGTTAGTATCACTCAATAACATACATCCAAACTCGGTGTACAACACTCGTGCCTGCTGAGAGTATGCCTGATGAGAGAGGAATTAGAACTGTAAGCAGAAGTAGGGAGTTTGAGCAGGTATTGTAAAAGGTCTACTATAGAAAACCATGAAAACATGGTGGAAAACTATTATTATCATTAGCATGACTTGGAGAGGACACCCAGAAGAGGACACTTGTGCTGCAGACTCTGTTGTACCTCTTCATGGAGAGCCAAGGGGGAGAGCTTTCACTTTCTCTTCTTTGTATTATCAGTTAATCTCAGCATTCTTTGTGCAAATGCTGCTGTATGACCAATGTTATCTCTTGCCTAGGGCAGAGAAAACCTGCAGTCAGTTCCAAGCTTAACTTAGCCTGTAACTTTTAATGAGTTCTTTCAGCCTAGGTGCAGTCTCTCAGCTGCAGTGCTGTAGCTGTGGTGGCTAAGCAGAGAGCCCATGTCTTATGTATCTTGCCATCATTGGAGAAATTCATGTCGCAGCACAGCCATGGCCTTGGTGGACTGCAGTCTCCTCCACTAACACCTCTATCACTGCATGTAGAGACACTCTTGATATGTATATTGGCTTCTCTTATAGCAATATTTTATATTATGTCAATGGCAGTCTAGGAAAATTGCTTCTTCTGTCAATACTTATAGAAGTGGGGTGAAGAGGCTGTGCTTTCTTTCCTCAGTATCTCAGTTCCTCACCCATGAGGCACCCTGTGTCTCACCATGCAAGTGGACAACATTTTCAGAGGCTTGCATGCAATTATGGTACAGCTTGCACCAATAAATTATGTCACTGATGACATGTCTGGACATTACAGCTACATATATACTTGTAAGTTAAACAGTTCCAAGGAAGATTCCTTAGCAGTGGAAACTGTCTATACTGTTAATTTCCAGTATTAAATTATCCTGGTGTAGTTTTGGCCGTGTCAGATGGCTTTAGCAATCTCCAAAATGCTCGCTGGGGGAGTCTGAGAATTAGCACAGGCTAGAGGCAGTCTCAGCTGGTAGTTCACATGTGGTCTCTGCTTTGTAGGTAGGCTCAGGAAGCTCAATAATACATTTTTGGAGGGTTCTGTAACAGCTGGTCTCACTGATATTGGGTGAAAAAAAAAAAAAAAAAAAAAAAAAAAAAAAAAAAAGGAGAATGAAGTAGCAATATGTAGTCTAATTAGTTGTGCTTATGCAACACATTTAATTCCCAGAGACTGCATTCTCCTTTCCAAAGAGTATGGAGAAGAGTATCTCTCTACTTCTAGAAAGATCAAAAATGCGTTACAAAAAAAAATAGAAAGAAAAAAAAAAAAATCTGCCCAGTATTATTAGTTTGAAATGACAAAGTTTTTCTGTTTAAAGTGAGGTTTCAGAATCCATATTCAGACTCTGTAGCAGATGTGGTTTGAGTTTTTATTTTCTGTTAACCTCCTGTAGCTCCCATACTCTGGAGTTAAAGAGAGCTCACCACTTCTGAAAACCAGGCCATTTCAGTCAGTTCCTGAAAAAATGGGTTTAGTAACAGAAAAGAGTAAGTCACTTTGATTCTATAAGAGTCAGAATGAAGGAAACTCTCCTTCAAAGAAATGGTGTGACTGAAAAACCAATGCAGTGTGAACGTCTTGAAGGCAAACCTAACCACCGTGTAATAAAAAAGGATGGCCATCCACTGAGATTTATTAGCATTTTATATGGAAATACAAAGATGAAACATTTCTTTCTCATTACTGAAGGAATAATGAACAAGTAGTGAAAAGAAGCAAAGGTTTTGTTAAAGTGATTCTTCCTGTTGGTTTTGAACTAATCTGAAAGTGTTTGAAGTGATGTGCTTACATGACTTCACAATGTCATGCAAGCCTGATTAAATAAGTTCATCAAATCATTACAGATCTAGTAGAAATTTTACTAAATAACCTTGAAAATTTCAAAATGAACACGCCTTCAAAGAAATAAAGTGTGTCAGAGTGAAAGTTCAGTCTTGAAAATGAACAGGGCTTGCACAATGCCAGAAAACACAATGCTGAATAGAAAAGCAGAGCAGAATTTTTTTAAAGACTGTACAGCAGTGTACATTCTGGAACAGCTGAAAACACCTCAATACATAAGTCATCATATAGACAAATTATATGCTATAGACTTGGGTTTGAATTGATTTTCCTATTTTGCAATACATTTATTTATTCATACTCTGTAAGGATCAAAGCCATCTCTAGTTCCCTTTCCAACAACAACTAGCTTAAGTTATATTTAGAATAACAGAGAATATGTGTCTGACTCTGATTGCAGTTACTGTAGCTAAGCACCAAAATGTATTTAATTTGTGAAGAGACCTAGTAATATGGATGTATTACATAAGCAACACATTTTTTCCTACTTTCTTTTTTTTTAATATTCTCCAAGCAATTATTTCATTGCCATTCATACAGACTAGTACCTTGTTCTTCAAACAGCTTCACTGGCTGTGCGGTGCTGCGAGGGAAGGTCAAACTCTATTCAACATATGTAAGAATAAGAGACCCTTGTGGGCATAATGGAAGAGATGAGCTCGCACAAGAGACGTGAAGGAAGATGTTTAATGCACGAAACTTAGTGTCAGTTCTAATCTGAAATATGAAGAGCATTTTAATAAATTGCTTAGCAACAGCTTTTGTCCTGCTTTTATATCTAGTAAAATGAGAATCTAGCTTTAACAAATACATTCCAAGGAGATTTAAAGAAAAGTCTGTTCTTTGGGGAGATTTCTCTTGTAGGGGTTTCTCAAAGTTAAACCCAGTGGGGATCTTTAAAACTGATTAAATTTATTTTAAATATCTATATATATTGTGAGAGGAAGATTCCCTTCTGTGCAACTTTCTATTCTGGCTGCCATTATAAAATCTCAGTAATAGATATATATAACTACATTTCTTGCCTTTCCACTTCAATATAAAATCTTATACTAAACTGATTTTTATCTGTGATAATAGCATCATAACGTGGTACCAGGGACATTGAGCATCACTTAGCAGCAGGTTGTAAAATGAGATACATTTTATTAGTTAATGTTTAACCTAAATCCTAATGATGTCTTAAAACTTCAGCTAATTCTCTCTTTAATATTGGGCATCTTTGGCTTATGGGCTTGATCTGTTTGCTTATACTGCAACCTGCAAGACTGACTCTGTTTAACTAAATAACGTTATATTGTGTTATAAAACCCTGTGCAAATCTTTGCCTTCTGGAACCACCTTGCAATAAGAATTGGCTTCCTTCCTTGTTCACTGAGGTACTGGAGTTATGTTGCTGTGTAGTGGCAAATTAACTGTTGTGCTTTCTTCCATTTCACTTCATAAAGCTGAGCATTTTCAAAGAAAGGCTAAGGGCAAAGAAGACGAGAAAGGATAAGTGAACACACTGCACCAACGCACTGACAGGACAACAGAGTCCTTCTGTACAGAGTCTTTTTTTTTTTTTTTTTAATTCAATGAAACAGATATTGCTGTCAGTCCTGTGGTGCTTTTGTGAGTAGGACTCCCCTTCTAATACAAAATATGTGGGTATTGAACAGTCGCAAGATGATGCAAGCTGAATCAAAAATGCATTTGGTCCCTGCGGAGTGTTCCCTACATTGGAAAAACTATTCTTTTGCTGAAGAAAACAGCCATTCACCCAGCCTCAGAGTTTCTCTTCAATTAGATATTTCTGCTGTTTTCCAGGGTCTTGAAGCTTTTCTTTGCTTTCTGCTTTAAAAGGACTGTGTTATTCCTCCCAGTGTTCACAACCTGATAATAGTCAACTGATCTGGAGCAAAAGTTTACAAAGTGGCTGTTTAAAATAAGCCTGGAAACTGCACATTACTGGGCTTCAAGCTAGACGCTCAGCACTTTGTAAAAACAGTCACACCATCATCTCAGTGTCCTGAATATGCCCTCTGCAGTCTGCTTGTAAGACTCCTATATCCTAGTTCAAGCTGTCTCTTCTTACTCCCATAAAGATACATAATAATTCTGCAGAAAGTAAGGCCCTAAGGATTCAAATATATTACTTTACCAAAAGTAAGTTAGATGGTTTAGACCCAGAGGTGATTTCATTTTAGCTAAGAAGTTTCTTGTAGTATGGCTGGAAAAGGTATGTCCTATTATTTTTCAGTCTACAAAATTTAACTCTAAAATCTTCAGTTACACTGGAAAGGAAACAGAACTTAAAGCCTTCTGTAACACAAAACCTGTATCTACTAAAGGAAAGAAGTCAAGAGATTTTTAATTGTGTTCAGTCCAGTTTTCATTTTCTAGATTCTCACTTTCCCAGCCCTCAAATAGCCTTGTACAGATATAGATGCAAAGACAGAGAAACCAGAGGCAGCTTCTCTGCACTAACCTTCCAAGACACTAACTAGCAGAGCTGGAAAAAGTATGAAAGGAAGGGAATGACTCCTGCTGTTTTGGGACCAGCTGAGCAAATAGGGACTCTTGGCTACTACATTTGGCTATGAGGAGTGGTTACAGAGCCAGGCCATTATTTCTAGGGAAAAGCATTGGCTTCTTTCGTTCACCTTCTGAAACAGCTAATGGCTGGCAGATGCTTGTACCCTATCAACATGAAGGCCTCCCTCTGTGTTTTCATTGCTCTGTGTAGAAATAATAGTCAGGATTAGCACAAGTATGTTCTGCAGAACATGCTCCAACTCCCTGGTTCACAGTTGAATGTAACAAGATCAATTGAAGGAATTCAATAGTGACCTCATTAGTAGAAGGCCCAATACTCTGTATATGGGAGTAAAATCATCACCTTCACTCCTGGGCTCAGGAAACAACCACATCCTCTGGGTGGCAATGGTTGTTTCTTTGCCATGGGCTGCAAGGAAGATGGTTCCTCACATTTCTCTTGTCATAAGCATCCTCATATCTCAGAGACAAAACAGTACGGTAGGAACCCTCTTATTCCCTCTTTTCTATGTCAGTGCTTGAATGAAAGTCCAAGAAGCACTACTTAAAAAACAAACAGTGTCTATTTTATATTCTTATTGTGCTGGGAAAGGACATGCAGTCTGTCACTAAGGTGGTCTGATTTATTCAGTCCCAAAACCACAGTTTACATAAGGAGTCAACATTGTTTAGTGTAGCCTTCAGTCTCATTGACATTCATTGGTTCCACTGTGGTCTCAGCTGATCTCAAGATTTCAGATAATAGATTCAGTATTGTAGTGGTTTCACACCAACGGGCAGCTAAACTCTACCACAACCATTCTCCCACTCCCTCCTCTCCCCACCCCCCCACCCCACCCCACCCCACCCCCCCCCCGGGGGAAGAGGGGAAGAAAATACAATGGAAAAGGGCTGAAGGATTGAGATAAGGACAGGGAGATCACTCATTAATTACCATCACAGGTAAAACAGTCTCACTGTAGGGAGATTAATGTAATTTATTGCCTATTACTAAAAATCTAGAGTAGAAAGAAATAAAAGCAAACTAAAAACACCTTCCCCCCATCCACCTTCTTCTACCTCCTCCCCCCGAGTGGTGCAGGGGAACGGGAATGGGGGCTGCAGTCAGTCCCTGACTCTTTGTCTCCGCTGCTCCTTCACGGTCACTCTTTGTCCCTGCTCCACGTGGGGTCCCTCCCACGGGATGCCGTTCTTCCCAAACTGAGCTTCTGGGGGCTGCCCACAGGCTGCAGCTCTTCAAGAACTGCTCCCACATGTTTCCATACGATGGGGTCCTTCTCCCAGAAGCAAACTGCTCCAGCATGGGTCCCCCACAGGCGGCAGCTCCCCTCAGACCCTCTGCTCCTTCGTGGGCTCCTCTTCACGGACTGCTCCTGCTCCTGCGGGGGATCTCCATGGGCTGCAGCCTCCTCCAGGCCTCATCCACCTGCTCCAGCAGGGGCTCCTCCACGGGCTGCAGCATGGAGATCTGCTCCATGTGGGACCCATGGGCTGCAGGGGGACAGCCTGCTCCACCAGGGGCCTCCCCATGGGCTGCCGGAGAACTTGTGCTGTGTGCCTGGAGCACCTCCTGCCCTCCTGCTGCACTCACCTTGGGGGCTGCAGGACTGCTTCTCTCTCAGTTCTCACCCCTCTCTCCCAGCTGCTGTAGCACAGGAGGATTTTTTTCCCCTTCCTTCACTCTGCTCTCCCAGAGGCCCAACCAGCATCACTCATAGTTCAGCTATGGCAAGCAGCAGGTCCCTTTTGGAGCCATCTGGAGCTGGCTCTGAGCTGACATGAGGCAGATGCTGGACTCTGCTGACAGAAGCCACCCCTGCAACCGCCACCACTACCACCCCTGCTACCAAAACCTTGCCACATAAACCCAATACAACCCAATACCATCTGGCCAATAAGCAGTACTTATATGAAGCTAACTAAAACCACATTAATATTTATGTTGACAGATAGATTCACTCCAAAAGGCAAATATTTTTATTTATTTATTTATTTATTTATTTCCCTGGCAGACTCTCTGACATTTACAGTGAATAGTGTGCATCTTTCTCATGGGGAAATTCTCTCTTCTGTGCTGGAGTAAAATCTCTGAAGGTGATTCCAATCTGTATATTGTCTTTGTGCCACTACAATCATTTTAAAACATTTTTAATCTCATTTCATAACTGCATTTGACTTTTTGATTGTATCAGCTATGAGACAGTCATCTTATAAAAAGAAAGACCTCCATCAGTGAAGAAGCTTCTAACAAAGTCCAAGTGTTATTCTGTGTCATTGTGTACTGTCCTTTGCATTATGGAGTTATACTCCAGCATCCACCCATAACCCATGGGAATGACATGAAGTTGTATTAGGGGCTGTTCAGACTGGATATTAGGAATAGGTTTTTCCCATTAAAATACTTGCATAGTCTAACAAAGCCACCCTTTGGTCTTTCTCTTCAGATAGATTAAGCTGTGTAGTTCACTCAACCTGTGGTATTTTCCTAATTTCACAGACTCACTGGATGGCTGAAGTAAGAAGTCACTTCTAGAGATCACCTAGTCCAGACTCAGCTCAAAGCAGTGTCACCTAGAGCAGGTTGCTCAGGACTGTATCTAGTCAGGATCTGAATAAATTTAAACCATAAAACCGTAGAGTAACCTGAGCTGGAAAGGAGCTAAAGGATCATCAAGTCCAACCCCTGGCTCCACACAGCGCCACCCGAAAATCAGACTCTACGTCTGAGAGTGCTGTCCAAACACTTCTTGAACTCAGGCAGGCTCAGTGCCATGACCTGGGGAGCTTGTCCCAGTGCCCGACCCACCTCTCAGTGCAGGACCTTTTCCTAACACCCAGCCTGACCCTCCTCTGTCCCAGCTCCATGCTGTTCCCTCGGGTGCTGCCGCTGTCCCCAGAGAGCTGAGTTCAGCACCTGCCCCTCCACTCCCCTTGTGAGGGAGCTGCAGGCTTCCATGAGGCCTCCCCTCAGCCTGCTCTGCTCTGGGATGAACAAACCAAGGGACCTCAGCTGCTCCGCTCTGGGCTGAACAAACCAAGAGACTTCAGCTGCTCCTCATATGTCTTCCTTTCTAGACCCTTCACCATCTTCATAGCCCTCCTTTGGATACTCTAGTAGATTTATGTCCCTTTTATACTGTGGAACACAAAACTGCACCCAGTACTTGAGGTGAGGTCGCAACAACACAGCCTCAGGCAGGACAATCCCTCCCTTGCCCAGCTAGCAATGCCGTGCCTGGTGCACCCCAGGGACCAGCTGGCACTTTTGGCTGCCAGGACACGCTGCTGGCTCAGATTCAACTTGTCATCAGCCAGAACCCCCAGATTGCTCTCTGCAGGGCTGCTCTCCCACCTCTTGTCCCCAGTCTGTATGTACATCCAGGGTTGCCCCTTCCCTGGTGCAGAATCCCACACTTTCTCTGGTTAAACTTTATACAGTTGGTGATTGCCCAGCCCTCTAATTTATCAAGACGGCTCTGCAAGACCTCTCTTCAACCTCAAGGGAGTTAACAGCTCCGCTCAATTTAGTGTCATCCACAAACTTAGCAGTGTACCTTTAAGTCCTGCATCCGAGTCATTTATGAAAACATTAAAGAGAACTGGCTCTAACATGGAGCCCCACGGAACCCACTAGGGGTAATAATAATATAAATGAATAATAAATGCTTACTTTCCATGGGAGGTTTGGTTTGGTTTTGTTTTGCTTTTTTTGTTTAGTTTTGACTTGTTTTCTCCAGCAATTTTAAATGTTTCTACAGGATAACCCCTTTTGCTCCTCTTGGGAGGGCAATAAATTATAGCAAGGGTTATTTCTGTTTAATGTTATTCTGACAAGAAGAAAATAGAGCATTAAAAAAAAAAAAAAAAAAAAAAAAAAAAAAAAAAAAAGGTAATTATATATCATTTGGTATTAATTGGATTTAAAAAGTAAAAAACAAAAAAACAAAAAAAAAAAACAGGGATATTTGCAGTGTAAAA